>JARGYF010000087.1:0-324023 GCA_029203975.1 Mycena vitilis | reverse complement strand
ATGCCTGTGATGGGGGCACCTTGCAGAAGGGGGGTATGAGAGTAAAGTGGCCCGGTGAGGGACAAGTGAGAGTGGTCAAATGCGTGAACGAGGACTGAATTACTTGTGGGGGTACAAGTGGGGGAGGGAACGAAGCCCAGTAATTGACTGACTACCTCCTACTTTCGCTTCTCCTTTTATATCCCTCTATCCTTGCCTCGAGGCGCCTCTTGTGCCTGGAAACGCCTTGTAGCACGCGGTGCTGAGGGTTTCTGGGAACAGGTAGCTGCCTGGAAGTTTTGGCCGGACGGTTATTAGGTGATTTGATAGCTGGAGGATTCGTCCGAAGACGGTATTTGATATTTTCCTTGGTTTGCCGAGAGTGCGCCATGTGGAGCGCTTTCCGTCCATTTTGTCCGGGGAAGTATTACGGTATAATTAGGTGCGAGGGCGGGGTGAGGCGCTGCGGGACCGCGTGGAGGCGTCATTCATGGGAAAAAACGTGTTTCGTCGCGCAGTAGGGGTGGTGGTAAGTTCGTCCAGGTAGCTTTGGTACGCTGCGATTCGGCTGGTGGGGCTCGGTTTGTAGGTTTCGGGGGAAGTACCGTCTGCGGGATCTCGAGGAGCGAGAAGGAGGGGAACGGCGTCCTATGCGAGTAGCGAACGTCTGCACCTTGTTTCCGGGGGTGTATAGTGCTTTGCTGAGTGTCTGGACGATTTGTCCTGAATGCGGTATCCACGTTTCCTAATCGAGCGTGTTCCGGTAAGTGTCTTCTTCAGCTTCGTTTGGAGGGGCCATGAGGCGGTGTGCAGGGCGTAGCACCAACACCAGCCTCACAGCGCATCGCATCGCGCCGAGGACGCTGCACATCTCAGACTGAGGCCGTCTCGCGAGTCGCCCAGAAAATACGGTCGCGTTACCGCGTTTCATTGTCAACGCATCTTCGGCATCAACGCGGTTCCAACGCAGTTGGCACGGGCCGCTGTGTACTGTGTTGTGTTGTGTAGCCCCCCGGATCGACTGGGATATGGGTCTGCTCCGCTGGCGAGCCGAGTACTTCCACCGCATACAATCCGAGTAGTACTTCCACCGCATACAAGCCGAGTCCACCGCATACGAATCACGATAAACACTCGCACTTGTCTGTGTATCTGTGTATCTGTGTAGTAGTATCTTATGACGTTCACTTTGTACATTTAATAATTAGCGCACACACACACAATTCGGTCACTTTCACACACACATTTGGGTGGGTTTCACACACACAAATTTGAACGACTTTCACACACACATTTTCGGGTTGGTTTTACACACACACAAATTTGAAACGACTTTCACACACACATTTTCGGGTTGATTTCACACACACACAAAGTTTGGCACGTCTTTCACACACACATCTGACAACATCTCCCCGACGTACACGATAGAGATCAATCTAAGTTGTTATTGCCTTCTGCTTGATCAGCTCTGCCACAGCGTCGTCTACAAGGTCCTCTTCAACCCTCAAGATGCTCTTTTTGTCCGCGGTGTCCTCCAATCCCGCACATGTTCGACGATGGCACTCGCTATTCATCCCCCCGTAAGGATAAGTACCCAACCGCGCCAGAATTTCTGCCCCAGCCAGCTCGTCCTTGACCAACGCTCCCAAAACCCCCGTTGTGGATGTCCACATCTTCTCCCACTCCGCCGCGCAGTACAGGTGGTTACTGCACCAGTTGCAATGGTTTGCAGTGGGAGCCTTCACGGCCAGTGTCAAGCGGTAGTCCAGCACCCTGGCCTGGGCCCTGGCTAAGGCACGGTAAGCAAGCCAACCGATGAGCACCTCATCCTCCGGGGAGACCTCATGGAGAGGAACAGACATCAATTCATCGAAGGCCGCTGCAATCCACTCCGGGACGTGGTAATCAAAGCCCATTCTCAACCGCAAGAAGGCCCCAAGCGCGGGATTATTATCCAGATGGTGGCGAGCAAAGTTGATTCCCGTGTCCACGCCAAAGAAAAAGCTGATTTTGAGAATCGCACATGATGTATCGAGGTCGGGCGCATTGAGAGACCATCTGTTACATAGTGAGCAGCAGGCTTTAGCTATGATTTTTCCTTCAACGCACCCCTGTAGGAAAATGAACTCCAGGAACTTTTCAATCTCGCTCTCGGCAAATTGAGCAGGCAAGTCCACGGCGTTTGCGTCGCTAGTACCATCCAGAGCCTTTGATTTTGCAAGTGCCAGGCACTCTTTGGCGTTATCGTTTAGAGACAGAACTTGGCTTGAACCCGGCAGCACAAACATGCCACCAAAGAATTCGCTCCGCAACATGAGCGGAGCACGGTAGACATTGTACAGAGTCCCGGATCCATCGCCCGCCTTGGATAGGGTTAGTTGTATATTAAATAACATATTATCCGGTTCACCTTCAGAGTCAGAGTGCCGTCGGAGAAGTAAAGCTTAGGATGCCTGCCCATTGAGGTGGCCAAGAGGAGACTCGCAGCGATCAAATAGGTCATAATTTTGCTCCTGACGCTCCTGACCACCATGGATCCAGAGCCGTTCCACTTCCCCGAGAACATACCTGTCTTGCCGCACAATGCCCAACCTTGGGCTGCTAATGTCATTGCTGGTCGCCAGCTCATTGACAACAGCTATGTCCGTGCACTTCAGGCTCTTCATCAAGAGGACTCCGACGTCCTGCGATACAAGCTCCTCTCATCCAACATAATCGACAATCTGATTCCCGTGCTCGAAGGACTGGAGACTGAGGTCCCGAGAGATTGGATCGACGAGTGTGCTAATATATTGGGGCCGCTGGTGTATGAGCTGCAAATTGCAGCGTTGGCGGCGGAAGGAGTGTAATTATTTCTGGAGCTTATTGCGGAATTATCTCATTCATTTCAGTGAGAGAGATAACATTGTCCTATTGGACCCTGTCACCAAGGAAAAGACAGGAAGACGTGGCCGTCCTCCCAAGCACGTCGATCCCGATTACCTCAGGGAGGCCACCTCCTCCAACCGCAACATCAAGCTCGGTACACTTGCTGCCGCGCTCAAGATTCACCGCCACACTCTCAGGAAGCGCATGCGCGAGCTCGGCTTAGAGCACAGATTCGCCGACATAGACGACGACGAGCTAGATTCCATCACCCGTCAGTACAAGGCAAGGAAACCTACCTCGGGCCTGAGGTATCTGCGAGGTCATTACCGTCGGCATGGTGTGAAGGTGCAAAGGGAGAGGGCCCGCAGTTCTCTGAAGAGAGTGGATGCTCTCGGCCAGGCTCTCAGGACCCACCTCGGCATTCGAAGACGGCGTTACAAAGTCCCGAGACCCAATTATCTCTGGCATTGCGATGGGCACCACAAGCTAATTTGGTGGGGAATTGTAATCCACGGATTTGTTGACGGCTTTTGTAGAACGGTCAGTGTATCTCTGCTTTTGTTCAGTGTTTTTCCCAATCAACGGATCCACAGGTCACCGGCCTCAAAGCAAGCACTAACAACCTGGCCGCAACTGTGCTAGACGTTTTCATGGAGGCCATTCAAAAGTACGGCACTCCGTCTCGGTTGCGGGGAGACAGAGGGGGCGAGAATACCAAGGTTGCCATATGGATGGTGATTCACCGAGGCCCTGGCCGGGCGTCCTTTATGTGGGGCTCGTAAGTCTCCCATTTAATCTATCTGGCTGATCTTACTGATTTATCTCCAGCTCTACACGCAATACCCGGATAGAGAGACTGTGGGTAGAGGTCGGGACTCAGTTTGCCAGACGCTGGAGAGCCTTCTTCACGCGGCTCGGCCGACTCCATGGTCTCGATAGGAAGAACCCCAGCCATCTTTGGCTATTGCACCATTTGTTTCTGGAAGAGATCAACGACGATTGCCTCGAATTTCAAGAAGAGTGGAACTTGCATCCGATGGGAGGGCCCACAACAAATGATCAGAGTCCAGCAGTGAGTTATCCCTTTTGCTTGGTATTCATACATTCAAATAACCGCATCCAGGACCTCCGTCTTCTTGGCCAGCTTACTGAGGGGGTTTACCGAGAAGACCCGCTAGCTGGCATTCACCCCGATGCCATTAATCGCTACTACGGGATTGCTGGACGCCATCTTCATCGCTCAAGAACCCAGACCGGTGCAGGAATCACATCCGAAGATGAGGAGGATGAGGTAGAGGAGGATGACGTGCATGAGCCCAGCGTCGAAGAGCAGATTGAGAATCAGGTTCAAGCAGACCTGGCCCAGAATATCCGCCACGAGCCAGTCAAGGTCGCGAATCACGGCTCGCCGTTTGACGAGGTGGAGCTGGAGATTCACTTTCTCAGCCTTCTCCTCGAGCTAGTCTCTGAGCCGGATGTTGTTCCAGAAGACTTCGGGATTCTGCCGGAGGAGTGGGAGGATGACGATTACCCAGAGGTGGAGGTTATCAGGCCGGGTACAAAGGGGAAGGAGCTGGCGGTCATTCTCCCTCGGGACGAGTGGTTCGCCAAAGCCGTCCGGTGGGTGCAAGGGCTGGACTTGATGACAAGAGTCTTGCACGAATTGGAGGAGGACAACTCGGGCAGTGATTCAGCTTCTTACGGTTCGGACGAGGACTCAGATTAGTGCGGGCTTGTTTATCTGTGAAGTAGCATTTGCATATATTTGCGTATTATACATGCTCATTCAGTGAAGAGACTTGACCGTTCGCAAAGCACCACTGCCGCACATGCGCCTTGTACAGCCTGGACGATGTGTCCGCCGCGCTCGGAACCAGCGGTGCCGACACGGGCGGGGGCTACGCGAATGTCGTGGCCGGATGTTGTGGACAGGGGCGAAGTGCATTGGGTGCTCGCGCCAGACTACAGCGGCGCCGCGTAGTTCCGCAGATTCAGCCGCCCCAGCTTTGCCGGCAGCGCCTGCGCGTGCGCCGCGTCGTGCCGTTAGCTGTTTTTCTGACCGACGCGTCGACAGCACGGGGCTACGCAGGACATCTGGAATGTCCTGTCTACAACTTAGTTTGAGTGAAAAGACAAAGAATTGGAGAACATACACTCACTTTTGAATCATGTCCAAAAGAGGAAAAACCTCGAAGATTCGGTCGACGACGGTGAAGGTTCCGGCGGTGGGATTGATGTGATGACCTGTAAGGGCGAGGGGGGTACCCTGGAGGTGCATACTAGAGCTTGGTTTGGTTAAAAGGACGAAATAATGAGGGAGCTTGACTTACTTTGTCCGAATATATATTGAAAGAAAGGGGGATGCTCCGGACAACGACGACGGCAAGTAAAGATCATCGACCGGCGCGTTGGTAGCACGCGGCGACGGAGGAGGAGATCTGAAAGGTGCTATCTAGAACTCGGTTTGGGTGAAAAAACAAACAATTGAAGGACATACACTCACATTGGTGTCATGTCCAAAATAGGAAAAACCTCGATGATTTGGTCGACGGCGGCGACGTTTTCGGCGGCGCAATCAACGCGGTGACTTGTTGAGGCCATGGGTAGTATCCCGAAGGTGTAGGCTGAGGCTTGGTTCAGGCAAAAACACGGAAAACTGACTGACTTTGACTCACTTTGCCCAGACCCATATCAAGAAAAGGGGGACGCTTCCGACGACGACCACGGCGTATCCAGCCATGCGAACAACATTCCGACACTACGGGGCGGCGGGGGAGATCTGAAAGGTGCAGTCTATGAATTGGTTCAGGAGAAATGGCCAACAGTCCGTGGAGTTTCACTCACTTTTGTCCAGGTCCAAATTGGCAAAATGACGATGCTTCGGAGGTCCGAGGCCACGGATCCAAGCGTGCTACGAATGCGAACATGAGGCAGGGCGACCAGGGGCATCCCAGTGGTGCTGCCTAGGCTTTGGTTTGGGCAGAAAGACAAGGAACTCGCAGATTTCTACTCACTTTGTTTCCAGGCTGGATATGGGAGTTCTGTAAATGCTTCGGACGACGACGGCGACGCATCAGGGCGTGCGAGCAAGACGGGGACAAGGCAGGGAGACGGAGGGTGTTCCAAAGGTCTGGCCCGGTCTTTGGTTCGAGAGAAATGTCAATAAATTGAGTGAGTTAGACTCACTTTAGAGGGAGGTCTGAGAAACTGGAGGTTCTTGCTCCATCGATGCTGGGTGCTTATCTAGGTAGGAAAGTGCGGTAACAATTCCAGGGGGCGGCGGGGTGCACGCAATAGACACTGTCGGCAGCTTCGTTGGGGTGAAAAGACAGAGAATTGACCATGTTCCACTCACTTTTTGTCGGACCATTCTTATTCTTCTGGAGCAAAAAGAAAATCTAAAGCCAGAATTAAGGTCTTTTGTAAGGCCCCAGAGACCATTAAAGATACCTGGTGGGTTGCACAACTGCGAAGACGGTTCTACGGCGCCGAATTGAGCAAGAGAGGGCAAAATTCGGAACACGGATAGACGGCGAGAGCAAGAGCGGATTTCCATTTTGGGACATCAACAAGCTTTCTTCCTTGCCACCTCAACAAAACAGTCGCGTCGCGCTGGCGTGTCTGCCTCAACATAACGCCGTGGGAGCTGTGACCGTACGCGTCAAGAATCGCCGGACGTCCGTTGGTCTCCCTACTGGCTCTCAAACTCTCCAGAGGCTCATCCGCTGTTGCCCATGTCCGGTATCTACGTTGCTCCCGACGTCGCGGCGTCGCTGGTGGCTTTCATGGACTCTCAAGGAGCCGCCCTTCCCCCCGCCTTCTCTGACCTCCGTGTGAGGCTCAGTGCTGCACTGGCCAGCCCGGGTGTGCCATGCAGGACTGCTGGCAGCACTTCTCTTCTTGCACCCCCCTCGCAGAATGTCTCTGTCACCACTCCTGCCGCACAGAGATACAGAGCCAAATACACCCAAAAAGGAAATTCAAAATGTGTGTGTGAAACGTGAAAAGTTGTGTGTGTGAAACCGGTTATTTGTGTGTGAGAACTTAAATGTACAAAGTGAACGTCATACGTCATAGTATCTGGACCACCCACTTCGAAAATCAACACGCACATGCAGGACGCGTGCACGCAGCATCTGTGACATCCGGAATCCGTACGCGTCCTCACCATCTATGCTTCTACAGCTATAGCCTATAGCTATGTACCCGTCCGCCGACAAGTCGAACCGCGGGTATCCCTGAGTCCTGAGTCCTGAGTCCTGAGTGAGTCCTGCGTCCTGAATCCTCAATCCTGTTTCCGCCTCGTGGTGAATGGTGAAATATGTGTTGTATTGCGGTGCCCGCATACGTGAAGGGGGAGCTCGCTAATTCAGAGTTGGAACGCGCTGCCGCAGTGCCGGAGGCAAAACCCGGATGCACGTGAGCCATGAACCAAACATACGCAACCCGTGAAAGTTGCACGTGATGCGCGATTCGGGATCCCTTGATAGAATAGGGGGAGCAAGCTCCCCCAATCAAGGCACACGCAACCTTGAGGCTCATGGTGGGTGCGGAAAGGTACGCGCTCGGTTATCGAGGTTGATCTGTTCGACAGGACCGCTGACAGGACAGTACATAGACAGGACAGGACAGGACAGGACAGTGGACAGACACCGTATGTCGTGTGTCGTCGGATGTCGGATGTCAGGCGGGAAAATGGGACATGGGGACATGGGGATTCCGACATGGGGAGATACGCGGAGATGCATACCCTCTTGGCGCGAGGCGCGTTGATAGGCCCCGATTTTCAGGCACACAAACATCGCAAAGCGCTTGTCCCTCCACACGTTTCCCGCGGCGAACCTGACCTTTGGTTCGGAAGCTTGGCGTGCAGATATTGTTCCGTTCGACAGATATACGTTCTGCCGAGTGAGAGTATGAAGTGGGAGTAGTAATTATGGTGAACAGATGCGGCTCGTTTCCAACATTCCAAGCCCGGGACGCACAGTACGACACGACTCCACGCAGCGATTGCACCGGCCCCGGAACTACGTACCTACCCCGCACCTCCCCAAACGGAACCCCGATCACGGAGAACGTTCTGATCTCATGGATGAATTCCGCCCTCACATCGCGCACCTCGTTCTTTCCCTTCCATACCACTCCCGTCTAGTCAGGGGATCTCACTACTTAGTACTATGGGGTCCGGATTGTGTGCTTCTCGCGTTGGTGAGATGAAACGGCACTGGAAACAAGGTTTGACGTCAGTGAATCGAGTAAATCAGTGAATCGAACCGTGGGAAGGTAAACTCGAGTATCCAGATTTAAAAGTGTCTGAGGTCGGCGAGTATGAAGATGTGGAAAGGAATGCGGACTACACATGCATGCTTGCACAAACTTCACAACGCTCGGACGGCACATGAGCTGATACAACACCGTAAACACCGTCTAACGGAATTGAACCGTGGGAATGGAAGCGGGGCTGTGATCCGCCCCGTGCGGGGCGTTGTAAGCGGGAAAACAGACAGACGCCGTTGGAGCACCCTGTTCCTTTTGTTCGGGCTCGGAGTCTCGGACATCGCAGGGCAGCTGTGCATGTGCCTTGACAATGACATACCCCGCAAGAGTGAGTTGGAATAATTCAACTCCGTTCACGATCAAATCGCGAGTTCCGCACAGCGATTGCACGGACCATCCGTGTGTCCACACAGAGTAGATTCCCATAACCAGTGATCTCCGTACCGGTGCCTTGAGAGCCGTAAATATAAGCATGGCTCTTACCCGCTCACCTGCATAAGCCAGTGTTGAGTTTGAAGAGAAAACGAACCGTGGGAAAGCGTGCCTGACTCTGATGTGATGGGGAATCAGAACTCGAAAACGGATCAGAACAGAACCATCGCCATTTGCGAAGTTCGCCGCGGGTCCAGTCGATGTGTTTCTTGTTGATCAGGCATTCTCACCCTGTCTTCCTCCTATGGCAGTGTTGAGCCATTAATATCTTCAGCGTTGGTCAGAATCAGCACACGCACTGCGGATGGTGAGAGTCGCCAAATGGCTGGGCAGATTGCTGTACTTGTTGCCGAGGGCACTGTCAACGCGCAGTCGCTCCGCGAGACTCGGAGACTGCTATCCACACCGCACGACCGCTCCGCGGACCCGCGTCCGTGGATATGAATATCTATGCTGCTGAATTTCGGTATCAGGATTTTACAGGCCATGTTACCCTGTCCTGTTCGTGATCCTACTCGGGCAATTTGATTCCTGGGAAATAATATCAATAACAACTTGTCGCGCGCGCCGCTCGCACGCCCCGACGCAGCCAATGCGGATTTCTTTTCGCCGTTCGGTTTTTGTTGGACGTAAGCGAATCAATTGAACCGTGAGAACCCATCAACGTGCTCAATCACAAGCGTCGTGAATCTGTTGGTCGCGCATTCCGGGGTGCCTCAAGACCTTGACGGTGCATCGGAGTTTCGGGGAGCAGACCCCAATAATTGCATAGCAACAACCAAAGGAACGGAATAATACGGAATCCCTCGCCGGAAGCGGAAGTGAACCGTGGGAGTCCGAAGGTCGCGTCGCCTAAACGCGTATTTCGGGGTGCTGATACTAACGCGCTACCATGGATTGGCTCCACACTCTGGACGCTCAACATAATATTCGGAATCAGAGTTTCAGTCCGGAAAGCGCGACGTCGGACACGGGCATGCAGATGGTGCAATTTGAGAGGGGTTAACGGTTTACCAGTGCGCATGCACGTTGACCGCGGCTGTAAGTGGTTCAAATCTTGGGTGCGGACAGACGCCTTGTTCCGTCATTAGCCATTGAAAACAGGAACTCGAAGATAATTGAACATTTTAAAGCTCCATCTATGAATGTTCTTCCTGCTCCGACGCAATCGCACCATCTCCCACCGGCGTTGCGGCGCCCAAGCAACTCGTCCGATGTCAACGCCTGTGGGTCCGTGTAGGTCCGGTATCTGACTGGTCCCGATACACCCCTCAAGATTCTATTGGAGGAGCGAGCGCCGGAGTTTTGTGTGCAATTTCAGGGTCCGGCATACTCTCATTACTCCCGCAATCTCTATTTAGTCACTCACCCGCGTGAAGCACATCAGCATATTTTCTGATTGTCCCAGTGGTTGCGATGTTAGCTCGTTGTGCCTCCTCTGACACCGGATCTGTGAGCCTTCTGGATAATGTCGACGCTGTGAGTGCGCGTAAATGCACCGTACGTTCCCGATGCGAGTCAGACACTGGCCGAACGCGCGTCGAATTTCTGTAAACGACTCTTGCGAAAAAAGGAGTAGGAATGTCAGGAAATTGTCCAACAGGGTACAGCTGGCGGGCAGGGCCTTCGTTAAGTTAACCGATACCTATCGACTTAATGTGTATAGAAGTTGAAGTTGAACGGCGACTAAGACTTAAAGAACATAACTCACAGGCACAGATTAATCGGGTGAGGAGAGAGTGAGCAGTACTGAAAGGAACTTGACCGAGGCATTCTCAAAAGGAGACGGTCATATACGTGCTGTGCACTATGCGTTTTTCTTTTTTCAGATTCCCGAGTCCCGACGTACAATGCAAATGGGAACTAATTTCTACACTGCGGTAGAAGTGTCTACAAACCACCGAATTCCATGACTCGAGTATAATGCTTTAATTGTTCGGGTCCCGCTTGCCCTAATAATAATCGGAGTCGCATTCCGCCAACATCTCCGCTCTATACGCGCGCTCGTCAGCATCTGTCCACGCTCGGGGAGGATATAACGAATCCGAATCCCAGCCGGGGTCCGATCTGTCCGCTTCCCAGTCACTCCCTTCGGTCGCGGGATCCCGTTCCCAAGATTTGCGGGCAACAGTCCACGGTGCTTTCCCATTCTTCTTGTTGTACACCACCGGGCGGCAGTCGTCGTCCATATCTAACCACTGCACTTCCAAATATTCTTCCAGATCCGCGCCGGTCTTCTTTATGCGCCACTTCAGCTGTTCCACTCTGCTCCAACGAAAACTGCGCCGGAAATGTATGTCGGAGTCATGCGGGACACAGAAGTGGAACCCGACTTTCTGGATGAACGGGAATTTCTGCGTCAAGTCAGTTTTCTTCAACTTGGGACCGCTCCGTGGGAAAAGGGTGAGCAGGACGTCGTCAAACTCTTTGTGATTGTCGTCGATGTAGTCGTGGCAGAGAGTGGTTCGGAATACGAGTTTCGTGAGATTGGGTGCAGGTGGGAAATTGTTTAACATCTCCACAGCTTGGTCGTTGGCGCGGAGCCAGATTGTGAGCACCTCAAGAGCGGGAAAGGGAGGCAGGCGCCTCGTCATCTCGATTAATCGGGCGCCATCTACAGCAAATTTGGTTCAGGAAATTCAGCAACACATAGGAATTTTGCCGCTCACCACGACTAGACAACGTTGGCTCGATCACGAGATTGGTAATGGTCGAAGCACCGAACCGGAGGAGTTTCTCCATCGCCGATATGGAGCATGGATCCCCGAGCGACTCCGGTTCTTCGTTCCCGAGACTCGCGAAGGTCAATGATTTCAAGCCAGGTGAGCAGTGTTCAACTAGATGGATAAGATACTCCTCTCTTCCGCCCCCGTGGCTGGACACGCATTTTGAAACAGCCAATTCCTCAAGCCCAGTGAGGTTAATAGGCCCGAGCTGAAGCCAATCCCCACGTAGACGGGATGTGTTGTTACTGTCGGAACCAGGTTCGAAGTTGGACGTTTTATGACCACCAGATGCGATGCTACCATCTGAGTCGGACTCGGAGTTCGAGGATTCGTCGGACTCGTAATCGGATTCGATGTATTCTTCATCAACGGTGGTTTCCACAAACGACAAAGCTTTGAGGTTCCCGCATGCAACGATAAAGTTGATGAAGGGCAGTAAGCCATTGAAGGATACGGTTTTGAGAGAAAGCTTCTGAACGTTCGGGAGAAGGGCCATGTAGGCGACCACCATTTTGAGATCTATGCCGACATGAGCCTGCCTTATTTGAAAGACGCAACAGGGTATGCTCGTACCTCGCAGGTCGAAGAAATATTCCCATTCGACGTCAGAAACGTTAGGTAAAGAGGGAATCGTAGGTGGGACTGTGGCAAGGGCCAACTCCGTGTGTTTCGGCGGCTGATTTTTGGAGACCTCGTGTAGCCTCCGGTGGCTTTTGAGCCACCACGTACTGGCTTGCGAAAACTTGACTCGCTTGACGCTGGTCGCTAGTACTGGCGTAGCGCGAACCATATCCAGCCACCATAGAAAGTCTTCCGCGCACGCAAAGTGTATGACAGAGAATAGGTGTTCGATGGCCAAAGCATGCATGGTCGTGGACACTAGGGACATGGCGCGCAAGCACGGGACGTCATCTGCATTGTGTCCAATGATTTCGCACGCAATTTCGGGGGGGATTTTGGACCCTAAGCCCAATGTCAGCGACAGTCACCAGTTTCAAAGGAATCTCGACGCACAGTGAGAAGTTGGCATATTTGCCGCACGGGACGTGGTGGTTCGAAACAAAGAGAATTAGGTGTGACCTGTCACTGATTGCAGCACTGCCACCCTGGTTGAAACTTTTGACTTACTTAAATCTGGAATCTGAAGGCCCGTTCTTGAAGCCTGAAGCTTGAATCATACAACGAGCAAGACAGCAAGCAGTCTGCTGCCGATTCGGCATACGGTTGTTGCAAGAATGCGTCAGATTTGGCGCTGAATTGTACTAGTAGCAGACTCGGTCTGGCAGAGGCTTCCGTCACGGTGGACGAGAGGCAATCATATATTCTTGGCAGATAGTCGAGTTAAAAGACATGTTCGACATCCTTCGCACCACTTCTGAGTTTAAGCGGACCGGGTGGGGCGCCGAGATTGAACTGTTTCCGCCAATCCGGATCGTACTGCATCGCGTGTAGACTATCAACAGTGGTTGCCCCTGACGAGCAAGATAATTAGAAGAGATACAATACGTTCAAAAAAGTCCAACTACGCACCGCTGCCAAGCCAACCTGGTATACCGTCACCAAAAGACAGGTCGATAAACGGAACCTTCGCGTGCGTGCCGTCCAATTCATGGAGCAGACTGTCTACGTACTCCTGGCCTTCGTCGCGATTAAGATTAAGAACAGCTTCCACATCACGGAGAACGTCCTTGATACGGAAAACACCGCACGAGACAACGCGGAACTTGTGCTTGAGTTTGGTGGCGGTGGGAACGTACTCGACCTTCTTAACCACAATGTGGGTTCGCCCACGCCGCGCGTCGCGATGGAGGCCCAGAGCATGAATCAGGCCAAATTGGGTTGCATTGTGGTTCGAATTGCACCACAGGGACCAATCCGTGGCAAGTTTTGCGCCGTCAGGATCGGTGAGGCTCATGCGTTCGATCTTCTCTTGCATCGCAGCCATTTCACTGTTGGACAAAGTAAACAACAAATGGTTGAGCTTGACTGAATTTTTCGTACGTGCATTCAACTCTGGAGGAGATGAAGTTAGCGAACGGTATGTTATCAATGAGTGGAATGTTTGATCTTAACGACGTAACTTGTGATGTTTCCAATTTGTCTTCTGACATTCTCTGGAGCTGCCGACGAGAACGTCAACTCGGACCGCCGAGAATTCGAAAGGAACCTTACCAATAGTAGATATACTTGCAGTTATTGCACCGCATGAGTGTTACGAGAGGCTCTCTGGCGCCGCAGGTTCTACATGACTTGCTGAGACGCTGTTCTGCTTTGGAACTCTGCTTGCGGTTTTCCAACCAAGTTTCTCCGCCTAATCCCTCAAGGATAGGACCAGGAGGGAGCAGAAGATATCTCAGCTCTGTGTCCACCATCGTCCGAGGGTTTTTGCTGAACCAGTTGATGAGCCATTTTTCACTGGTGGAATAGATATTCAGGGAGGAGGTAGGAAAACTGAATTTTAACGGACTGATTTTGAGCTTCGTCGTCCACGCCAATGTTTCGCAGCGCGCGGGACAGAAAGACGCGAGTACGGATTAGCTGGGATAGGCCACTGGTCGGCCAGTTGGCAGATTCGACACCGAGCATGGCTCGCCGTAGATTTTTCGCGGCCTCGTGATCGTCCTCTCGGGAAAGGACCAAAGCCTCTCCGTATACTTCGAAAGGCATCCTAAACAGCGTCGACATGTACATTCCCGGATATGGGACAAAACGTACGGATTTTGCAACCACATTTTGTTTCCACGCGTACACTCCTCGTCAACCATAGCTTTGGTGTACGAAACAGCTTCCTGTGCCCGATCGGAACGGCTGTAGAAAGGAGTTTTATTTTACAGGAAATAAGAAATGTCAACAGAAAAAACTCGCAGAAGGTACAACGCGATCTTGCCCCGAGCATTCAAGAGCTGGAAAGCATATCATGTTAAGGGAAAATTGAACTGGCATTGGCGGGAACATACCGTCAGATATTTGGACATTTTGTAATCGTTGTTTCCCTTGACATGTCCTATGGCTCTGAGGGCATTTTCGGTGCATTCCTCCATCAGAGAAATGAACTGGGCCAGCGCCCAGATGCAATCATCCAGAAGGTCGTCCGAAACTGGAAAATAGTAAGACGGCGTGAAGAAAAATGGATAGAAGTTCCGACCATCCTCTGGCTGGACCATGTAACTGAATTTGAATAGGTTCGACAGCTGCGTGTTGAAGATAAACGCCAGCTTGAGGTGCATGGGGAGAGGGGGGTCATGATTCGCAGCGCTTCCGGGCGGGAAAAGGAACACGATGTCCTCGTATTCTTCCGGCTGTTGTCTCATTTTTCTCGCTGTGATTGTGTCGACTTATCGTACAAAAACTCGTGAAATACAACAACAGGACTCACAACGGACAGCATCAGCTCGAACTTTGTCGAGCGATAGGGTGAAACCCCTTGGGACCTCGAGGGCATCAAGGTGATATCTGGGCTGTTTTACCACGGGTTCTGAACCGCGTTTTGCGACCTCCATAGTGGTTTGGACAGAGATCGGTGTCACAAGAAATTGATGTGACAGTCTCAGCCTAGTACCACGCCTGGTTTGCGAGGTTTCTTATGGCAACAGGGACGGAGCAGCTTCAAATATCAGTAGATCTTGATGCGATCCGTGATGGCAGCAGACGGCATGTGTCCAGGACCCCGGGGACTGACTGTGGGCGATATTGGGACTGACTGTGCGCGGTATTATACCTCGAGTGTGCCTCACAGCGACTGATCTTGTCGATAACCAATATATTACACAATTACTCTCTTCGACGAGCCCTCCTACGGACACCCAACAACATCGTAGCTAGACTCTTCAACTTCATCCTCCCTTCGACATCGCCACCCAAGTCATTAAGCCTTTGACTATGAAAGACGTCGGACAGATGTGAAGCACTGTTCTTCGAGGTTTTCTTGGCTGCCCTGAGACCACTGGCTTTGGCCATTTTCAAGTTCCTGGCGCGCTGTTTTGCAAGTTTGATCGCCGTCTGCCTCCTCACCTCCAAAACAACGTCCCTCTCCGTCATCGGCCTTGGAATGTTCCACCTCAGCTTCAACTCCTTTCTGATGCGCGTTTGGAGATTGATACGCGTCCGCATTGCCTTCTTAGACAACTTTTGCATTCCGCGTTTCCACGTACCAATGGTCTGCCACATCTGGTACGCTCGGAGTTGTTGAGGATTCGTCAAACTTGAATGCCAATGGCATGGGGCTATCAACCTGCATAATTGATTAGTTTTCTCTGTTTATTGGTCCAGAAACAAACACGCACCATCCTTGACCAACCTTGGCAGCTTTAGCATGCCCGCAAAAATCCATGGGACCCACTGTATAAAGCCTTGAGTTTTCCTTGACGAATCGCAACGTCTTGCGCTCCCGGTCAGCCTTCTCACGGAACACAATGGCTGCTACCATTGCATCGCTCCCCGCCAGACGGACTGCACTTCTTGGTGGCTTCAGTACCGTCCAAGCGTGGCCTTCATTCGACTTGCAGAGACGTGTGGGACATTTTGCACGATTGGAGTCACGGACAAGGGTCAATGGCCCAGTTTCCCATGTTCCTGCAATGGGTTAACCCAAGATTTCACGGTTAGATAACACTAGCGCACCGTCTGCACCCACGTCGTCCAACGCCTCCTCTCGTTCTAGCATCGGATCGATGTCCCTTTCCACCGACTCCTGTCCATCATCGTCTATCTCCTCCTCTTCTTCCTCGCTGTCGGTAAGCTCAGGAAGAGGGCCTTCAAAGATGTCATCTTCTGTGTCGTCCGCGCCTGCAATCTTTCAGTACTACCATCTCCCTGAATTGCGGAACTCACCTGTGGTCGCTGTTCTCTGTCTCTTGAACAGCTTGGCCAATTCCTCACCCATCTCGTCTGCACCTCTTTTCCCTTTCCCCTTTCCCTTGCGCTTGCTTTGCCCCCCCACTGTGCGTTCTACTTTCGCAGCTCGGTATCCAAACGCGCCAGGGTTGAGGCGGCGATGCTCCAAGAGCTGTACAAGCGGGTTAACGCTTTACCAACACCAACAGCAGACACAATAGACTCGACATTATATCGGCATCAGCGCAAGAAGAAATGTGGAGTTCGGTGGTGTAAGGACATGATCGTTTGGCATACAATCAATACTCTAAAGGCTTTTATCAGGGATAAAATGCTTTCACCGGTCTATCTGAAAGAAGACAAGCAAGACTCACCATACTATCGTCCGAATCAGCCCGTAACTCCTTTGGCAGAGGAGAAGGTTCGGCAATGGCTGCCTACAGGCCAAAAGATCTTGCAGAAATACAAGAGAGATGTCTGCGCATTGGAAGAGGAGAGGGTCAGGTTGGAAAAGCAGCTGTTTCTCGCGAGACGAGAAATGTCTTATGCCCAGCACATCTTCGATGGAAGCTCGTTCTTGTTGCGTGCTATGGCCCGTGTTCCAACAGAGCTGTGGAATATAACATTCAAGGACGTCTGGGAAGACCGGGAGGATCTGGAATCGGCACTGCTTGTGTGTCGCCATTGGCACTACATCTTGACCACGACTCCCTCATGGAATCCTGTGCTTTTCGACAACCTGCGAGAAGAGGGCATTTTGGCGAGAGTGGGCTACATTCTGCGCTCTTCGTCAAGCCCCCAGATTTCTTTCTCCATGGAGAAGATCCACCCACATACTCTGCACGCTGTCTTTGTTGGGTTACGTCCAGTCAGGCTAGCCGACATGACGGTCTCCGACTTCTATCCAAGATGGGGTCGTGAGATAGATGCCGATGAGCATATTGCACGGTCAATGCTCAAGCTGATAGAGTTGCCGAGGATAGAAAATCTCTGCATCATAGGACGGCAAAAACACCTGTATGGCACGACTTTGGGAGCTACTTTCGGAGACTCGTTCTCGCTCCACCACAATTTCCTGCCTGATTGGGTGTCTGATATTCCGAATGCAATGCTGCGACTCGATTGGAGGTTGGCTGAAGATCCTATCAGTATAACCTTGATCGAAACCATTGAGCCAGAAACAAATTTTCTACTCCCCTGGAAACATTGCACCTTTTACGCGGAATCCGAAACTCTGAGAGCCGGTGGAGGGAATTTGCCAGCCAGTCATCTAGAAAAGCTCCAGAATATTACGGTTTTGTCTCTGGCCGGTGTATTCCTACCGCCACACACGACTTTGCCTGTCTTGACCGAGTTCAAT
Source organism: Mycena vitilis (assembly GCA_029203975.1). Classification (NCBI taxonomy): domain Eukaryota; kingdom Fungi; phylum Basidiomycota; class Agaricomycetes; order Agaricales; family Mycenaceae; genus Mycena; species Mycena vitilis. The sequence goes on along the minus strand of JARGYF010000087.1, from coordinate 306,545 downwards.
TACATCATTCCATGGGGCACGGATTCATTCCTCACGCGAGACCCAGTGTTTCACGGTGTACATTTTCCGGCGATGGACACTCTGCGTCTGAAAGGAGGGGTTCTATGGGGTGATGAAAGCCAACGGCCCGTCATAGGGCATGCAATGAACACCTCACTGGAAGAGTTCCTCGGACGATGCAGAGCCTTGGAGACCCTCCAGCTGGCATTCGAGATTCCATTGGCAGTGAGCGTATTGCTGGACCATCTACGGGCATGCCATGCAACCATACAGGACATTGACATTCCCTTGGGCAATCGGGAAATTCTAGGAGACGCTGTGTCATTGTTTGAAGCATTGACAGACCCGGAGTTTGCGCCCTGCTTAAGAAGCTTAAGACTTCCGGAACCATTGGGCTACTCAGAGCAGTGGTGGAATGGGTCAGCATTGGATGCACTTTGCACTATGGCCGATGTTCGTTTTCAGCGGGGCTTTGAAAAACTTGACTTGCGTCAATCGACAGCAACTAGGAAGTATGAAGAGACGCAGTGGATGAAGGCTTGCAACTGGCACTGGTATGGAATGCCCTACAGGACCGGTGGACGAGACTGGATGTTCTCGAACACGGTGAGGGCGGAGATCGAAGAGACGAGACGAGTCGAAGCAAAGGGTGGGATATTCTTGTGGACAGTGTTCGACATAAGGGCTAAGCCTTATGTTCAGATAACCCTTATTAAGGCCTTCAAGTTAAGGCTTAACCTTGGGCAAGAATCAACCGAAGCCTTAATTAAGGGTTAATGATGGCATCAATGCAGTTTGATCCCCCCAGAAAACAACACCGCTGTGAAGCCCGGCCGACAACAACCACAACCTACTCCACCAGCTGGATATAGAGACCAACACCTCTGCAGATAGAAAGAAAAACGAACCTTGCAGCGGTTCAAAATTTTGTGTACTTAGCAAGGTTCACATGTTGAACACACAAGTGACAAATCACCCAATACTGTTGTTATTATCGACGAGGAACTGGGCCGCACACCTTGAAAGTTGAGAAGGTGCCGTGGCCTGTTGGCGGTTTGCAGAATGACTCTTCTAGTCTGCTCAAGTGGTGAGGAAATTTTGGACTTATGTAATTATAAGGCCTTAAATACCCCTTAAGATTGACCCCTTAATTACTCGTTATTAAGGGCTAAGGCCTTAATTACTCGTTATTAAGGGCTAAGGCCTTAACCAAAATCCCGACCCTTAATAAGCCCTTATGGCAGAACACTGCTTGTGGAAGCGACATCAGTGGATGTTGCCGTTGTGGGTTCAAGGAAATTGACTGAAGGAGCCAAGTGCATAGAGCAAGTAGAGGTGATTTTATATAGAACTAAACGAACAAAGTGTGGAGGTAAATGTTGTGGGCGCAAATGGGCTCGTGTGACCGTGTGACTCCCTATCTCCCGCACTATTTTTTGGCAAATATGGAGACCGACACTGCCGTTGGTACAGCCGGGCGGGTAAATATCGATTAAATGGGACCATACTGCATGATTTCTGTGCTAATTTGGGAAAGTAGCCCTCGACCTGGGTGCTGTTAAGCCATGGCGGCTGCAAGCAATATCTTGGTGTGACGTCTCACTGCCAGCTCGGTGCCCGGATGAGGTGCTACCACCAGCCTAGAACAATATAACTTATATTGTGTAGTGGTCGTGGACGCTGGTGAATATCATTACCGTGAGGTGCCAAGTTCGATCCTTGCAGCCCGAGGTTCTTTTTTTTCTTGTCCGGCCATTGTCTCTTTCCTGCTGAGCCTGTGGCATACACCGTCGTCTGTTCAATGATTGACGCAACGATGTGTGCGTGTCGAAGATTCAAAAGTAATTAGAATATAAACCTAGTCATAATATTGACTTGACCTGGTGCATCGATTGCACATTGCTCGGTCGGTGTATGTGCAGTCATGATGACCCACAATGACTCCCAGGGGTCCCTGATTGTGTGCCAACCCTCCATCTGATGCCAACAACGGCCACCTGCCTAATATGTAAGCTGCTCCATCCCTGTTGCCATAGTTTCTAGGAACTTGTCATCTATATATCTGGGCCTAAATCCTTGTGTGGAACTTGTGTGGAGGTGTGGAGGAGTGCATCGGAATCTAGCAGTCCACTTCAACATATTGAAAAATGATCGACCTCTTCTGGGAAAGAGTGTTGCAGGTCGAGCAAGCTGCAATCAAAACCCTCAGCTTCGTTCAAGATGTTCTCGCTGAGTTTCTCCGAGTCGCTTAAGACTCCAAGTTGAAAGATCGCAGCCGCAAGGAGGAAGTCCTGGGTGTCAAAGGCGTAGTGCTTGTCTCTCTCACTCTCTATACGCGTTTCGATGGTGCGACTGCTGTAGAACGTCGAATGAGACTAAGTTACAAAAGCAAAAGATGGACGCCATGGATGTTGCGGTCGAGAACGCTGAAGTTTGGTCAGCCAAACATCGCGTCTCTTCTTTATTCAGCCCATCCTCCCGATATTACTGTAAGCATAGGGTCCAGGACAAGTCAGCCCGTCCCCGAATCTGAAGACTTTTGAAAAGGGCTCGGCGGTAGCTTGCGGCTTGTCTGCGACCAGCACATCCAATGCTCGGTACTTTCGATCCACTGCTGCAGAATCGGTCTTCATTTGCGTTCGTAACCCGCAATGCCTTCGTGCGCCGCCTTTGGCGCTGGTGGCACGTCTTGCTCGTCCTGGTCGTGATACTTTGGCTGTCGACTTCGACTTTTACACCAAGACGTTTCCGTTTCCGCGTCTTCAAGTCGAGCCGGCCAGTGGGAGGCCCCCGTCCGCCGTCCATGCACCTGCCCGACGGCGACCTGTGGGTCGGGCGGGCCCACGAAGTGCGCAAAGCATTCGTGCACGCGTACACTGGTTACCAAGTGCATGCCTTGCCGTATGACGAGCTGCGTCCGATGTCCGGGGAGCAAATCAACAAGTGGGTCTTGCCGCACGTCGAACGGCCCAAGACGCTGATGAACTGGGGACAGTTTCCATGGATGGGGCGTGACGATGTACGATTCGCTCGATACGATGTGGTTGATGGGTCTTGAGGATATGTTTTACGACACAGTGGAAGACGTGGCGCGCCAGACTTGGGGAATGGAAGCGGTATGTTTTTTGCGCGTTATAGCCCTGTTTTTTCTGATGCGCAGCAGGGCAAACACGCGCATTTCTTCGAGGTGGTCATCCGATACTTGGGCGGCCTACTCTCTGCGTACGCGCTGTCCGAAGACCCCAGGCTGCTGCAGCTCGCAGACGACTTGGGAGAGAAGCTGCTTCCCGCCTTCAACACGCCTAGTGGGCTTCCGCTCTGGGGTGTAAACACCGCGACGTGCGTCTGTACCATCGTGGCCGCCGCTGTGCTAACGGACAGCAGAGGCGAAACGACTGGCGATGGCTCCGCTGTAATCCAGCCGACGTGCTTGGCGGAGGCGCTCAGCAACCAGATGGAATTGTGAGCCTCGATATCTTGTTTATGCTTTCTTACATACAAAACAGTAAATATCTCGCGCACCTCACGGGAAAAGCGGAATACTATGCGGCGGTGAGCAGAATTCTTTCGACTTACTGTCCCCTCTCACGCAGTTGCAGACCGAGCAACCCATGAAGGCGATGTACGGAACGGAAAACACCATGTACGGGGGATTGCTCCCTAAAGTGTGGGACCTGAACACCGGCAAACCCAATCAAAGTGCGTTCATCCAAGCAGTCTTTACATCCTCACTAACGCGCGAAACAGCGGAGTTCTCCGCCTCCGGTTGCGCCGACTCTGCGTACGAGTACTTCCTCAAGCAGTGGCTCATGACCGGGCAGAAAGAGCCCAAGACCCGCGATCTGTGTGCGTCCGGCGCCGAGCCCTTACGCCCCGACTGACCGCACGCAGACATCCGCAGCGCCAACGCCATCATCGAGCACCTGCTGTACGTCGGGCCCCGGCGCCCGCTGCTGTATGTGACGGACCTCTTCAAGGGGCAGCCCACGCACCGCTTCAACCACCTCGCATGCTTCCTCCCCGCGCTCTTTGCGCTCGGGGCGCACACGCACGCGCTCGGGCTGTCCGAGGATGAGCGCAAGCGGCATACTTGGGCGGCCGAGGGACTGGCGAACATGTGTTGGGCGGTGTACGAGGACACGACGTCGGGATTGAGTCCCGACAGCTTCGTGGTCGACAAGTGGCCGGTCGCGGAGCACGGGCGGTGGGCTCGGCGGCTGGAGGAGTGGGAGCGTGCGGGGGGCGCTGGGTTGCCGCCGGGGGTGGCCCATCTTGAGCGCGAAACGAATGCGGATGAGCGAGGCTACTCGCCCATCACGGACTCGTATCTCCTGCGCCCAGAGGTACGTGGTTCTGCTCTTGTTTTTGGGAGATTGCTGAGTGGCGGCTGTAGGCGGTGGAGACGTTTTACATTATGTGGCGGACGACGGGGGATATCAAATGGCGGGAGCGGGGATGGTAGGCCAGAAGATTCCCTCGCGAGCCGTGCATCTAATTTTTTCCACTTAGGGCCGTATTCCAATCTCTGCAGAAGAACTCAAGGGTTCGGTACGGCTACACCTCCGTCCGCTACCTCGACGAGCCCAACCACAAACCCTTCCAGTTTGACGATATGCCAAGGTGCGATACCTGCTCCAGTGCTACTGCTCCTGACAGAACCACTGCAGCTGGTTCCTTGCGGAGACGTGCGTGTCCTTGTGCACTCCAGGTTGTGCTTCGCTGACATGTCCTCGCAGATTGAAGTACCTGTTCCTCCTGTTCACGGACGAGGAGCTGGTACCACTGAGCAAGTGGGTGTTCAACACCGAGGCGCATCCGCTGCCCGTATACGAGTGGAGTCAGAGCGAGATAGAAGATTTCAAGATAGATGTATCATCATAATGTACAGCACACACGGACACCTGGCTTCGCAGCCTTGCGAAAGGGATCACAGTATTTTGGCTCGATAGTGGCTCGATCGATGCCGCGCCTGGCATTCGATTGCGGAAACCTCAGCTTCTTTGTTCTCGAGAAGTGAAACAGGAAATCCAGCCCGAATTTCGGTGCGGATCCATTTAAGACCCTTTACATGGTTCACTGAGTCTTGAACTGTCTTGCACGGTGAATCAGAATAAGTGCCAGTCAGTGGCAGTGCCAAGAGCTGATGTCACCTGCCTCCTGTATCGAGCTCAAATCGAGCTTTCGAGCTTGCTTCAATTAGGTTGGGCAATTCGACCGGCTTTCCATTGCTCTTACCTGGGGTCCTGTGTTGCCTCCTGCCCTGAGTTGACGGTGTACGAAATTTCAAGCGCTAGTAAGTACTAAGTGAGCAGAGCAAACCTCGCTGCAATAATCAAAACTCACGAAGCGTGTTATAGCGCCCAATAGCTTCTCGATTATTTTCCCCCTCAAGCCACCACATTGTCCCAGTGCTCACCAGCTTTGAATCAGACCGCAAAACTCTCGACGCCGAAATCTCTGAACTTTGAAGTTATGCTATCCGCATTGCAGGCCGAGCATGCGTTCACGCGAGAGTTTCCCGGCTTCCACAAATACCCAGTTATGACATTGCCGAACGAACTTGTATCGGAAATCTTCGTTCACTTCCTGCCCACCTACCCGCTCTGTCCCCCACTTACAGGGACCGACTCGCCCCAGCTTCTACTCCATATCTGTCGAAGGTGGAGGCATATAGCTCTGTTTACCCCGGGTCTCTGGCGGGCTATCTCCTTGGACGGCTTTGAGACAGACGTAGAACAGCATGAGACGGTGCAGGCGTGGCTTGGCCGATCCGGCGACTACCCACTTTCCATACAGATGGATCAATACCCCTTCCCTGAAGCTCTGCAAAAGCTCCTCGGCGTCATTGCTGCACACAGCAGGCGGTGGGAATATATCAAACTCAACATCTCCGGAGAGGATTTTTTTACCATAGAAGGGGACTTGCCTCTGCTCTGCCACCTAAACATCTACGCATCGGGAACCCCATCTCATACCATGACTTTACCCGACCTGCCTCGGCTTCACACAGCCATTTTCTCGCATTTCGATTATCCCGACGCTCTCCTACCTTGGGGGCAATTGACGTCGCTGACCCTGATTGGGAAACTGGCACACGAATGCACACCGGCGTTGTCGCATGCCTCCGGCCTCCGATACTGCGAGCTGCTTCTATATGATCGCTCGGGGGAAACGACGGTCAAGTCCGATATTACTCTTCCCTACTTGGAAACCCTGGTTTTGGCGCCTTGGTCCAAACATATGGGGTTCCCCAACCTGTATATCCTTAGCTTCATTGTGCCCGCTCTTCGCAGGCTCCAAGGCCCGGGGCCAGCCCTCACGCATATCCCCGAACTCATCTCAAGATCAGGATGCACCCTCGAGGAGGTGTGGATCACGGGCGAGACTGACGCGGTCTCCAACGAGCAGTACCGTGCGGCCTTTCCTTTCATTCCCAAGCTTTCGTTCAATCGCAAGTTGGCTGCTTGGGATCCCAACGAGGCCAAGAGACTGCGTATGCACCCGATTGGCAGCCTGGCGCAATTCGGAGCCTAGGTGCGAAGTAACAGGCTATACGGGGCCGTGACTGATGTATTCCTGTATACAGCGGAAGGGCGACTGTTCAGAGAGTAACAACATCGGTATGCTTTTGATTGGATTTTCCTGTCCGGCGCACAGGAACTAGTCATAAAGCGGGAATGCGAATGGGAGAGAGAGGCCCATAACGCCTCCCCATAGCGAAAATGTAAACGGATAGGATTGGGAAATTATCGCTGCGGTCAAAGAAAGAATAATGCAGGCAAGGAATGCCGCGAGGTGCTGAATCCAGAAACTTTGAGAGCGTGGCTACGAAGCGAGTGAAGGCAATAGTCCAGTTATATAATTTTTGGGGGGATTTACAAGCAGTTTTACAGTTTTTGTGAGTCGCAAGTAGTTATACGATTTTTTTTGTCTTGTGAGTAAGATAGAAAGAAAAAGTAAGATAGAAAAAAAATGAGGCAGGAGAAGGAAGGGCCGCCGAGGGTTGATCAAGTCCTTGACGGCCGTATTAGAATTATAAAAGTGATAGAAAAGTGATAACCAAGTTCCGGTAGGGGGTAGTTGTTGTACTGTAGGCGGCGGGGGTGGTTGCCGGGGACCCATTAGGATTAGAAGGACTGAGGAAAGGTAGAGGGTGGCGGTGGATGGTCGAGACGACGAGGGTGGGAAATTAGGGCGGAGAGGCTGAGAGAGAGAGAGAGAGAGATAGAGATTGTGCTGTTCAAGAGAAGATCAGCCACGGAGAAGGTGGAGAGCGGGAGGGAGAGGGCGGTTGATGGGTGTGCGATGTGGAGACGTCGATGCATTGTCTAGAAGACCCGGCGAGGGAGTCGAGAGACCGACGTGGGCCGATTTTCCTTGCCATCGATGGCTTGGACTTTGATAGATGACTTGGGAGCGGTGCTGACTCTGTTATACGCGGTACCGCGGAGGGGGCCTGCAGCGTAGTGCACCAGGGCCTTGAAAGGCTTGCGGGGGGTCGTGCCTTTGACGTAGGTGGGCGCAAGCGCCTTGACAGTCTTGATCTCCGGGAAGGCGAGTGCGGGGCGCGCGCCATCGCCGCAGGGAATCCAGAACGTGACGTCGAACTGCGCGTCTTCATCTTCATCCGTATCTTCGTCTTCGTCGTCTTCGAAAGAGCCTGCGAAGAGGTGGGAGAAGGCGAGGGCACCTTGCGCGTGCTGGGCGGAGCCGTCTTCGACCAGACTGATAGGAGACTCGTCCTCCGGGGTGTAGAAGGTGCGGAGGGGACTGGGTCCTGGGCCTGCGTGGACTGCACGAACGACGAGCCGCCCTGGTACGACGTCTGGGCCTTGGATGTGGACGCAGTGGGTCGGTATTGAGCCGCACTTGACGCGCGCGACGGTCTTGGGGAGAGGTGCGGGGCTCGCTTCACGAGCCTTCTCGAGCACTTGGGCCGGGGAGACGGTGGCGAGAGCCTTGGTATAGGGTCAGGGAATGTCGCAATGGTTAGGGGATGAAACATACCTTCTTCTTTGAGCTTTTGACCCATGGGCCCGGGACGACACCTCCGGCGGCCAGCGACACCTAAGGGCGAAACGTTAGACATGCACGCAACAATGGTTGTGATACGAAGCCTTACCTCCACATCGACCATGAGAGCTCCTCTTCGCTGCGCGAGGACGCGACGCCCAGACCGGATAATCAAACACAAGCCCGCGAACAGCACCAGCAGGAACACCAAGCCCAAGACGAGAATCAGCGCAGACCGGGAGAAAGTCGGATGCGGCGGCGGCGCGCTGAGAAGGACAGGCATAGAGCGGTTTTGCGGAATGGATGTGGGGGTAGTGGTGGTGGTAGCGGGTGAAGTGCAAAGCTGAGGTGTCAGCCACCCAGACGAGTGAGAAAAGGAGAATGCGGGACTTGATAGGGGTTTATTTGGTCCAGAGGCTATTGGTCGCTCGATGAGATTTTCAGCATTAGGCGTTCGTTGGCGCGTCAATGCGTACAATATCATAATGTCTTCGAAGCCGAGGCCAGGTTCTTGAAGTACTAACCTGTTGGCTTTGGCGTTGTCGAGCTGGATAACGATGTCGATTCATCGGCGGCAACAAATTCGGAGAGTTCGAGTAGATCAAACTCTGCAAAAGATACGAGCATCTTGATCGTAACGCAGAGGCGGCCAGGCTTACCTTATCCCATAGAAAGCGTCGACGAGTACCGCGGCATCGGAGTGAGGGCCTAATGGCTCGCGAGTCGCGGAGGGTGATCGATACATCTTGCAGCACAAAACTCCAACCGACGCGTCCATGACCTGCTTCGCGCGTTGCCCAAGTGGTGGGCTGCAGCCGAAAGGTGGAATAGGGTTTGACTGGTTTGGTGTCGACGACTTGGCAGTCGGCCAATGTGGACGACGACAGGCCGAGTTCGCTGAGCATTATCCCAGCAGAAGTAAAGGACGGCTCCCCTCGTCGCAGAGGATGGTGAATGACGTTCAAGTCTGGCGAATCATGAAGGCCACCGCCGCCGATCGTTTCAACGTCTTCATCATAGTTGTATAAATGCGTGAGCTATAGTTCAAGATCCGGCCCATCAAGGTTCTGTTCGTGAAGTCCTCAATACAGAGAGGGCAGGAGACTCCGAGGGCAGGATAGGGCAGGACAAGGGCAGGAGATAATGCGATCAATTCATCAGTGATCGAAAAGCGGAGAGTTTGCACGTGATCAGGACTTTCTTACCTCAGTTACCTCAGGCTCTCGTTTCCGAATTCGTGCTCTTGGCTGGATGATTGCGAGTCAGTTTCCCTCTGCTCTTTCCGTCACACCTCCGGACTTCAAAGCTTCAACATCTATCATGCTCCAAGACGTCTACGCGGTGTAGCCAATAAGCTGCAGCGCGTGCGGCGCACCGACTCCTCTAAGGTCAAGCCGTCTTTGACCAGTTTACGGCCCCTCCGCGCGCGCTCCACGTTCCTCAAGACCCCACTCGTGCCCCATCCGATTGGCGCGCAAAACACCCCCACTACCCCGCACATCCATACGCGGAATTCACCTGAGTAGTACTTCTGAACCGAAGACCCGACAAAACCCCACCCGTCCTTCTGGCCAGAATACCATCCTATAAAGTCGGATTTCTTTGTCAAGTCCACCTGCGGCCCTCACAAATCGCTCTTATTGGGACGTCTCTTTTGGGGGGTATCTTCTGGCGCCACGGCAGAATTGCCTTCGTTTCCTCAAGAACAAACCCTTGGGCGAATGATTTACGACTTCTGTTGCGCACTCCTAAGATCTTACAGGCTGCGATGAACGGCTCATTCAAACAATCTTTCCCATACATATTTGCTCTGATCTTGAATTGCGGGAAAGCTGGGGAATCATCCGGCTTGGCAGTGGGACTATGCTCGCCTTTTTTTTGGCCAACATCCATCGGTCGAGGACCACCAAAATGCCCAAGACTTTTCCAACGCAATTCGGCTCTCGTGGATCCACCCCACAAAGCTCGCCACGTGCATGCGCGTGCTAATAACGAGCTAGGTAGTTTGGCTCATCATTTTTCTCTCCCGTACTGTCCCGCGCTCAAACGGCGCCCTTCCAGACCTCAGCATCGTACGAGCCCACGGACCGGACTGGACCGGAGTTGTATTTACCCTGTTCCACGTCGTATTTAGCTCCGCAGCACGACTATGCAAGCAATTCCAGGAAAGCTCTATACCCTCTCTATCGTCGCTCAGCGGTCAGCCGCAGTAGCACATGAATGAAAATTATTTTTCCACCGCGTTACTGCCGTGAATTTTCCGTCCGCGTCGATCGTGATATGATAAGCGACGTGGCGGTGCACAGTCGAATTGTCGTGTTCTTTCAAACGGCCTGCTTGCTTGCTTTCCTTTACCTCCTCCACCCTGGCAAGCTGACGGCGCTCACGATTTTATGGTTGACGACAAATACATCGGACTCGCCCTGGCGGTGTCCAGCTCAGCCGCCATCGGAACGAGCACTGTCATAACGAAAAAGGTGCCGCAGCGCGCCAGCTGGCGGTCGCCTTGACCTGGCGCTGAACGCTCTCCAGGGCCTCACAGCGGCTGCAGATGGTACCTCTGCTTCAGAGAATCTCTCGTATCTGCGGAATCCCATCTGGTGGGCGGGAATGTCAACTTGTGCGTTTTCAAAATCAATTCCGCGGCGCGATGGCTGATGTTACTATGGTCGGGCAGTGATTTTGGGCGAAGGTACAACTGCTTTGGGTTTGCGAGAGCACGGCTGACCGTAGGGATCACAGTCGCCAATTTTGCAGCGTATACATTTGCGCCCCCGGTTTTGGTCACCCCGCTCGGCGCGCTTAGTGTTCTCATAGGGTACGTCCAGCAGGGCCTGACTTGGATGGGTCTCCGTGGATGAATTATATCGCTCCTCGGGGCTGTCCTCGGGGCTGTCCCGGAGGATTTTTGTGGAAATTATCTCCAAGCAGGCCCTAGCGTTTGGTCGCGGAACGCTAATACTGCCGCACAGAGCGATTCTTGCATCCTTCCTCCTCAATGAACGGCTAGGACACCTCGGCCGAGTAGGATGCGCCCTTTGTCTACTCGGCTCGGTGATCATTGTCCTCCACGCCCCGGACGACAAGAAGGTCGACACAATTGGCGACTTTCTCGGATACGCGCTGAAACCAGGTGCGCATCGTCGCCCCCCACTCGACCAAGTCTGACTTCTATGCAGGCTTCCTGCTGTACTGCCTGACCGTGAGCGTCGTCTCGCTCATCATGGCGTACGTCGTCGTCCCCAAACACGGCCGCACAAACCCCGTGGTCTACATCTCCATCGCGTCCCTCGTCGGCTCCGTCTCGGTCATGTTCGTCAAGGGCTTCGGCGTCGCCGTCAAGCTGACCTTTGCCGGCAAAAACCAATTCGTCTATCCGAGCACCTACATCTTTGGCATCATCTCCGCTGGGTGCATCGTCATCCAGCTCAACTACTACAACAAAGCCCTCGACACGTTCTCCGTCAATCTGTGCGTTGTCTTTTGTCTTTCGCCGCCCTTTGCTAACGGTCACGGCAGTGTAAACCCCATGTACTACGTCGGCTTCTGCAGCGCCACGATCGTCGCGTCCCTCATCCTCTTCGAGGGCTTCAACACCACGGACGCGACGAACACCTTTTCCCTCCTCTGCGGCTTCATCGTCACGTTCCTCGGCGTGCACATCCTCAACCTCTCCATGCTCGAAGAGTCCGCGCACGCGATCGAGGAAGCGCGCGTGCCGTTTGGGCTCGAGGGCCGCTTGTCTCTGGACGGCTGGCACGGCATCCGGCGCGACAGCCTCAGCATGGGCCTCCCCTCGCCGCGCAGCGCGCTCGGGCACGGCCGGCGCAGCTCGCTCTACCGCGCGCAGTCCTCCACGCTCTTCAACGCGTTCGGCGGCGAGGCCACGGGGGAGAGCGTCGGGCTGCAGCGGCTGCGGGAGGAGGACGAGGAGGGGTGGGACGGGGACGAGGATGCGGACGAGCGGACCGCGCTGCGCAGCCAGGGGCATACGCCCACGCGCTCGCTGGGCCACCATTCACCGTCCCCGCCCTCGCTGGCCGATATCCGGATATCGCCCCGGCCTGTGTAATCGCAAATGTTTTATTTTATTCACGATATACCTACACACCTACCTGTAAAAATTGAGACGACACGGACTTGATAATTAACTTATAGAGAAGCGGAAGCGAAGACGATGAATGAAACGACGGGTCGTAGCTGCTGCTGTTGAAATTATTGTTAAAGACATCGCTGCGAAAGGTCTACAATTCCGGCGGCATTGTCCCGACAAAGTTCAATCGAACGCGTATCCAGCCCTACCACGGCAGCGGCCCCTCCGTTTCCGAATGCGACCCCGTCTCCCCATCACCTCCAAGAGTCGCAAGCCGCACAGCGCCCTTCGCACCGTCCTCCACCGTCCCCGATCCCATCCCATTCGTCAAGTCCGTCGCCGTGTACCCCGGGTTGTGCATATTAACCTTCCACCCGCGCGCCCTGAACCGGTGCGCGTATCCCAGCGCAAGCATGTTCAGCGCTGCCTTGCTGGCACGGTACGCGGGCATATCGACAAAGTGGTTCCGGCCCTCGGGGGCGGCGCGGAAGGCTAGCGAGCCGAGGTCGGAGGAGACGAACACGATGCGGGCGGCGGCGGAGTTCTCGAGGAGGGGGGTGAACGCGTCCGTCGTCACGGCGGCGCCGAAGACGTTTACGGCGAACGTCTTCTCGAAGGTCGCGCGCACGGACTGCGCCGCCGCGCTGCTCGCGTCTGGGTGGTCGATGAGGATCCCGGCGTTGTTGACGAGGGCGTCGAGGCGTCCGAATTTGGATGCGACCGTCTGCGCGGCCGCTTCGATCGATTTATCGTCCGCGACGTCGATAATGAGGAGCTCCACGGATAAGCCGGCGTTCTGCAGGGTCTCCACCGCTGTCGCGCCTAGCCTAGCATCCCTGCTACCGAGGAGGACGTGGTATCCGTCGATTTGAGCCATGTTTCACGGTCTCATACCCCAGGCCTTTATTTCCGCCGGTAACAAGCGCGATTTTGGTAGAGTCGAGCGGGATATCGATGCCATTGTATTGTATATGGTGGTACTGGTGGAGGGGAATGAATGCTTGACTTGGACGCGTTTGGGAGATTTTATAGCTGAAGTTTACTAAGGGTCTCGGCTGTTTCCTGACGGGACCGCGCCGGAATATAGAGAGTAACTCCAGCAATGACTCCGAATCAATGAGGATTGACTCATCGCGAGTATCCGTTTATCCGCGACGTGACCGAGGCGAGCATACGCAGATACCTGCGGACACCATGGCATCGCTTTTGGTCACCAAAATCGCGAGAATTGGCTCAGGATTCTAGACCGGGGAGCCGCCGGCCATCGTTCTCCGCACTGCAGATACCCGAGGATGGGGCGGGGGGTTTACGAGGGAGAGGGTCGAACGGTGACACGCCGTTCACACTCGAGGTCGCAGGAGGCGCATCCTCGCCACCCGAATAAACACCCCAAAGTAGGCGCTCACGTACGCGGGGGACCGCGCCGCAGATAGCGGGGTGCGTCCTATGATTTTTGAAAAGAGGAGGGTTAGTGTTTGAGTGGAAGAGGGTAGAGAGGTAGAAGGGGCAGGACAGGGACGACAAGGAGGTGCGGGGCGAAATAAAAAAGGAAAGCGCACCAGCTGAGGACAAGCGTGTAGCATTGGGCGCGTCAGCAAGTGCGTTCGACAACAACGCGCGCGGGGCGGGAATGGCCATATGCGCAGCAAGAGCACAAGGCGCGCATATTGCGTGCGGCCGCGATGAGCGCGCCGGTGAGTCAGGTGAATTCGGCGGCGGGAGCGTTATACATCGTATCGAGCATGCGCACCCCTTCGGCCGCTTGGGATTGAGCGAGCGGGCGGTCGCAGGCGCGGTCGCCGTTCTTCGCGCCGACTTTTTGTTTTCTCTGTTCTTCCTCTTGTTTGTTTGCCTGAGCTGGGGGGTCGGCGATGAATGGCGCGTGAGCCTGTGCAGCACGGCTTGAGGAGTCGGCGCGCACTGCGCACTGCATTTTATTAGACCTCATAAGACCGTGTAGAAGTTCAGGCCCGTCCTGGAGATTTATAGCCACTGGAGTGGTACCAGTAAGAGGGGCCAAAGTGGTGATAGAAAGAGCAAGGGATACTGCTTGTCCCGGCAACCATCCTACATCGGTAAAGTTTGAAACGAGAGTGCCCCAGGCGTGATCACGTGCAAACTCTCCGCTTTTTCTATCATTGATGAATTGATCGCATTGTTTTTCCTCTCCTTCCAGCTGTCCTGGCCTCTCTCGGAGTCTCCAGCCCTCTGTATTGACGGACAGAACCTTGACGGGCCGGATTATGAACTGTAACTCACGACCGTGCGGCCATTCATACGACTATATGACGAAGACGTCGAAACGGCCGGCAACGTGGCCTTCTTGATTCGCCCGACTCAAACGTCGACGTCCTTCGCCACCATCTGCGACGAGGGGAACCGTTCTTTGGTTTTCCTGGGATAAAGCTCAGCCATGTCGATCTGTCGTCGTTCACATTGGCCGACTCAAACCGTATTCCACCTTGATCGGCTGCACACCATTTGGGCCACACGAAGCAGGTCATGGACGCGTCGGTTGGAGTGTGGTGGCCGCAAGATGTATCGATCACCCTCCGCGGCCATTGGGCCCTCACTCCGTTGTCGCAGTACTTGTCGACGCTTTCAGCGCAAACACGGTAAGCCCCGTCGCCTCTGCGTTCCGCTGAAGATCATATTTTTGCGGAGTTCCAGGAGCTATCCGAAGGCGTTGCCGCCGATGAATCGACACCGATTATCCAGCTCGACAACGCCAAAGTAGTACTTCCGTCCCGGCTACTTAATAGTAAACGATGGAGATACAGCGTCAAGAGCCTCTGGCCTCTGCTTTAAAGGCATTGTACGCATTGACGCGCCAACGACCGCCTAAATTCTAAAATCTCATCGAGCGACCAAATCTGGACCAAATAAACCCCTATCAAGCCCCGCATTCTCCTTTTCTCACTCGTCTGGGTGGCTGACACCTCAGCTTTGCACTTCACCCGCTACCACCACCACCTACCCCCACATCCATTCCGCAAAACCCCTCTATGCCCGTCCTTCTCAGTGCGCCGCCGCCGCATCCCACCTTCTCTCGCTCCGATGTGGTTCTAGTGCTTGGTTTAGTCTTTCTGTTGGTGCTCTTTGGGGGCTTGTATCTGCTTGTCCGGCTCGGGCGTCGCGTCCTCGCGCAGCGAAGAGGAGCTCTCATGGTCGATGTGGAGGTAAGGCTTCGTCTGCTAATCATTGTTGCGTGCATGTCTAACGTTTCACCCTTAGGTGTCGCTGGCCGCCGGAGGTGTCGTCCCGGGCCCGTGGGTCAAGAGCTCAAAGAAGAAGGTATGTTTCATCCCCTAACCATTGCGACATTCCCTGACCCTATACCAAGGCTCTCGCCACCGTCTCCCCCGCCCAGGTGCTCCAGAAGGCTCGTGAAGCGGCCCCCGCACCTCTCCCCAAGACCGTCGCGCGCGTCAAGTGCGACTCAATTCCGGCTCACCGCGTCCACATCCAAGGCCCAAAGGTCGTACCAGGGCGGCTCGTCGTTCGTGCAGTCCACGCAGGCCCAGGACCCAGTCCCCTCCGCACCTTCTACACCCCGGAGGACGAGTCTCCTATCAGTCTGGTCGAAGACGGCTCCGCCCAGCACGCGCAAGGTGCCCTCGCCTTCTCCCACCTCTTCGCAGGCTCTTTCGAAGACGACGAAGACGAAGATACGGATGAAGATGAAGACGCGCAGTTCGACGTCACGTTCTGGATTCCTTGCAGCGATGGCGCGCGCCCCGCACTCGCCTTCCCGGAGATCAAGGCTGTCAAGGCGCTCGCGCCCACCTACGTCAAAGGCACGACCCCCCGCAAGCCTCTCAAGGCCCTGGTGCACTACGCTGCAGGCCCCCTCCGCGGTACCGCGTATAACAGAATCAGCACCGCTCCCAAGTCATCTATCAAAGTCCAAGCCGTCGATGGCAAGGAAAATCGCCCCACGTCGGTCTCTCGACTCCCTCGCCGGGTCTTCTAGACAATGCATCGACGTCTCCACATCGCGCGCCTATCAACCGCCCTCTCCCTCCCGCTCTCCACCTTCTCCGTGGCTGATTTTCTCTTGAACAGTACAATCTCTATCTCTCTCTCTCTCTCTCTCATCCTCCTCCGCCCTAATTTCCCACCCTCGTCGTCTCGACCATCCACCGCCACCCTCTATCTTTCCTCAGTCCTTCTAATCCTAATGGGTCCTCGGCAACCACCCCCGCCGCCTACAGTACAACAACTACCCCCCTACCGGAACTCGGCTTTCCCTTTTCCATCACTTTTATAATTCTAATACCGCCGTCAAGGACTTGATCAACCCTGGGCGGCCCTTCCTTCTCCTGCCTCAATTTTTTTCTATCTTACTTTTTCTTTCTACTCTAATTCCACGACGGAAAAAATTGTATAACTTGTAACCCTCATAAAAACTGTATAACTGTTTGTAACTCCCCCACAAAATTGTATAACTGGACTATTGCCTTCACTCGCTCCGAAACAACGATGTCTGCCCCAGTTTTGAAGTGGGTTCCGAACTTCCTGAATTCTTCCTGAGTTGGGTGCCTCACGCCATTCCTTGCCTGCATTTTTCTTTGACCGCGCCTCGCAAGCGATCGCGATTTTTACAAGACGGTAAGTAAGTACAGTCCAGTCCTATCTAGTTACATTTTCGCGATGGGCATACACCTGGGACAAAAATAATCCAATCATCAACAAATATGATCGCCGTTCTGGTACACCGCAGGGATACATCTTGGATACATCGGTCGTGGCGCAGGTTGTTGATTCGCACGCACCTAGGTTTCAAATTGCGCCAGGCTGCCAATCGGGTGCATCACCAGTCTACTCTCCTCGGTGGGGTTCCACACAGCCAACTTGCGATTGAACGAAAGCTTGGGAATGTAAGGAAAGACTGCGCGGTACACATCATCGGAGACCGCGTCCGTCTCGCCTGTGATCCACACCTCCTGGAGGGAACATCCTGACCTCGAGACGAGTTCGGGGATATGCATGAGGGCTGGCCCCGGGCCTTGGAGCTTGCGAAGAGAGGGCACAATAAAACTGAGGATATATTGGGAGGGGAACTGAAGGTGTTTAGACCAAGGCTCCAAGAATAAGGACTCCAAGCAGGGGAGAGTTGTATCTGACTGTACCGGCAGTTCCCCTGGAAGCTCGTACAGGACCAGCTCGCAATACCGGAGACTGGAGACATGCGACAACACTATCGTGCATTCATGGGCCTGTCTCCCAATCAAGGTCAGCGACGTCAATTGAGACCAAGGTATAGGGGGGTGATCGGAATGCGAGAAGATAACTGTGCGAAGCCGAGGCATGTCATCGAAGAAGGCTATGGTAGGAGATCTCTTTTCGTATGCGTAGATGTCCAGGTGGAAGAGCAGAGGCAGGGCCCCTCCGACGGCAAAGGAATGTCGTCCGGAGAGGTTTAGTTTGATGTATTCCCACCGCGTGCTGTGAGAAGCGATGACTCCGAGGAGCTCGCCCAGAGCCCCAGGCCTAGGAAAAGGATCTCTGTCCATCTTTATGGAAAGCGGCAAGACGCCGGATCTACCGAGCCACGCCTTCGCCCTTTCACGCTGTTCAAGCGCATTGCCCCTCAGATCTTCAAAAGAGATGGCCCGCCAGAGAGCGGGGGTAGATAAAGCTATGTCTCTCCATTTTCGACAGATCTGCAATGGAAGCTGGGGCGAGCGATTCCCCGTAAGTGGGGGACAGAGCGGATAGGTGGGCAGGAAGTGTATGAAGACCTCGGATAAGAGCTCGTTCGGCAGCGTCAAGACTGTATATCTGTGAGAATCGAGACGCTCTTGCACCAGAGCTGCGCTGCGAATAGCAAGCGTGTGATTTCAGAGATTTGGACGTCGAGAGTTACTAGGCGTGCACGGTCTGATTCGAGGCTGGCGAGCATTGCGGCGACGCGTTGACACAAGAAGGGATTTCAAATAGTAACTGGAAACTATTGAGTAGTGAGACGCGCTTCGTGAGTTCAAGATAGTATACTAGCACACCAACACTTTTCGTCACGACTTTAGACTCAAAAGCCAGAGACAGGGCAAGACCAGATCAAACTCGAGGTGAATTGCCCGTATTATCTGAGCCGTTGAAGAGCTCAATACGGTGTACGGTCGTCGATGATTGAGGCAGGAAGAGGGAAAGTGATGGCGGATCGCTTAGCAGGCCTGCTTAGGCACCGTGACCTCTTTTCTCAATATCACCACATGTGTCGCCCTCACCTTCCACAATACAGCCGTTAGAGTCCCTTTGTGGGTCCCCTACTCTTCGAATATTTGGTGCTCATTGTGTCCTGCCAGGGTCCCGAATCGAGATAGCGCTCGAAATCGTGGCGCATAACGCTGACGATGTGCCATCTCTCCGCGCGATGTGCCTGGTGTCTAAAAACCTGCGCTCGTTGGCCATAGAGCACCTCTTCTCTTTCGTTGATTTTGCATGAGAGCAAGACATCTCCAAGACATCTCCTGGTGGCCGCTGGCGCGACATGCTTCAGCGGACGCCGAGACTTCGGAAGAAGGTCAAGTTCACCTATGCAAACTTTGAGGACAAGGCCTGGATAAGGCGCCATCCAGAGGTGTCCACTCCCAAGCAGCTGCAGGAAGCTGTGGTTCCGCTTCCAACACCGACCATGCTCAACGTCCGGGTGGTCGAATGGGAAGGATGGAATGGTGAAGCAGCATGAACTTGGCCTCTCTTTTATCATTTTTAATACTGTGGACGACGTCGTCAAGCTGCTTGGTACATGCGGAAAACTAAAAGCCCTCTTGGTCTGCAGTACGGAAATTGGCCAATAATCAGATGTCCCATGGTCGACGGCCAGATCCTATGATCTGAGTGCGCTTGCAAACCTGACTATCGACAGTGGTACATGCATCTTCCCATTGATGACGGTCTCTCCACCAGCTGGGCTACTATCGTTTAGATATATCGACCTCGAAATTGATATTCAAGCGGCGGAGTGGGCCCGTGCTGCAACTTGCTGCCCCATCCCTTGTCATTCTTGACTTGTCTCCTTCCGAAGGTGAATTGAATAATCGGCGGCGCGTTCAATGTTATACTTACCAAATGGTCGCCCCATGCCTGCATTTCCATCTCTTGAGACACTCTCGATCTCACTCGTTGGCGCGGAACTATTTCTTAATGCATTGAAGGCGGCTTCAGCTCTCTCCTCGCTAACATTGCGAATCCCTTCTTTCTTTACGATGTCGACCTTGGTCGCGCGTATCTCAATGTCGTCCTCCGCAACACGTTTCCGTAGGGTGGTTAATCCGAGTCAATGAAGAACGTTTTGATGCGGAAATTCCCTCTCCTTCGCCGAATCAGGTTTCAGTTCATCGCCCCGCGCAATTCGTCCATCCACTATAGACGCGGTGCACGTAGGAGGATGGAATGACAGCGGTTGGAGGACACTGGGGCGGACGTTTCGAAACATCTGGACCTAGCTTGGGCGGACGATGACCATAACCCGGTGCGGTACAACAAAACCAATGGGAAACCAACGTGGAATTTTATCTCCAACTTCCCTGAGCCGGATACGGAGGAAAGTGATTGTGAGCCGGAGGGCTAGGAAGGCTCCGACGAATCCGTTGATATGTTCTACATATTTGTGGTGCGCATTAACCATCCGTACCTGCGGTACGTACCGCAGTGTCAACAGACTTTTGGGAGCGCAGGTGAAGTTTGGGTGAAGTGCAAAGAACTGGTGTTCGTCCGATTCAGAAGAGTGCGACGCGATGATGTCCGAATATATAATCCCCCGCATGGATGCGTTGATGAGCGCGAGACATCTAGGACCTTATCCTTCGGATATATCTAACGGGAGGTCGACAGTCTCCAATAACCGCCCCCTGCTTTCTACTCTCTTATACAAAGCTGGAGCTGAGCATCGCAATATCTTTTCTCCTTTAAATTTCTTGGTGTTGACCTCCTCCTGCTGCTGTTGCTTTTTGCGGTCAGCTCACCGCCGCTTTTTGTAAAATGTTGGCTCAAGTGCAAGAGATGCCAGTCATACCAATGCAATTCACTCGAATTTACAGTTGGAAGTTGTACGGAGGAAAGGTAGTAATGGCGGACAATACCGGCCGCCAATTCCTTTTACTACTCGAACAGCTCCTTATCTTGCCTTTGGAAAGATTTTTATCACTGCTCTATCCACAGACTTAAAGAAACAGGAGGGATCACACAGACTCGACGACTGGCGTTTCACTTGCAGGCTTCAAGCTTGAGCTTCAAGTAGGTCGAATGCGAGCCACCCGAAATCCAACGGGTTTAGGATCCATTGCCTGGGCTGCCTGTCGTTCAACTGCTCTGCCGATTTTATTTCTCCGAAAACAACACGCTCTTGACAAAGGTTCGAAAACTGGACATGCCAGACTGGGACGACTCGGTGGCAGCGATGGAGGACAGTAAACATCTAGAATTGGAGGTGGGAGCTACTACACATAGCCGACGCAGATTTCGGTCACATCCCCATAGCGTTCTTCATCCTCCGAAGAGCCCTCGAACCCCAGGAGCCCTACTCCAATTGAGTAACGAGCGTCGCGCGGCTGTCTTGTAGCCATTCGCAGAAAATGGAGGGCGGCAACGCGTGGAGATGCGACGCGGAGATAAAAGTCGGAATGGGTCCGCGGCGGCGTATAGTCTCGGAAATTGGAGACGAATGGGGTATGTAGGAGATATAGATACAGCGCCAGCGTGCTAGCGACGGAGATGTGTATGCAGGAATCGATACGGGGCGCATTCGGATCGGCTCAAGTGCGTTTGGGGCGGGGGGTAGATGGGGTCTGCGGGGCCGCATTCGCGTTCGACGAATCCGTAGCCGGGGCTCGTTTCGGCTGCTCTGCGCCCCGTGAACGCTCGGCCGGGTTACCGCCAGCGGCGATGACCTTCGTCTTGTACGCGTCGCGCTCGGCGCGCATGCGCTCGAGCTCCTGGATGATCTGGTTGTACCCCGTGCGCTGCTTCTCGACGAGTTTCCACAGCTGCTCGTTCTTGCTTTTCAGGCTTATCCGCTCTGTGACGGCCTGTTCCAGCGCAGCTAGCTTCGGGTCGGGCGAAGCGGCGTGGGACTTGAGTAGGGTGTCCGCAGAGAGGGGCGGGAATGAGACGGGGCTGGAGGTCATGGTGGGGAGAGGGAGAGCGCTGTTTTGGCTGTGCCCCAATACAATAGAATCGCTCCAGCCTCCGGGGTATATATAACACCGCACATCCTTGGCTTCGACGCCTCATGTTGCCAGCGCAGCAGTCATCCCAACGGAGACATGATACTGCCTCAAGCTGCGCCTAAGGCTACTTCTCATCGATGCATGCGGCGAGAACGTGAAGAGGTGCTGGCGGTCTAGAGAGAGGCTCGGCCGAATATTACCGAGCACATATCTGTTCGGCTAAACACCGATTAAATTCGCGAATTCAAACCAACGAAAAAACCAAGAGCAAGGTTTGAGACACAGTAACATTATACATATTCAGAGTTGGGACACGTGAACTCCCTTACACTCGCCAACTATGGAGAGAATGAGTGTTCAACTCAATATAAACCTATGTCGGAAAAAACCCATATGACTTGCAACGGCTTGAATCAACTTGTGACCTTGGAACACTTTGTGAGTACTTGCAAGGCACCAAGTCAAATGTCGCAAGGACTTGCAAGCCACGGCAAGGCATGGGGGCGCCTCCCAAGGAGTCGCAAGGCGTGACAAGCCACCGGGGGCTTGGAACGACCTGAGTCGACTTGCAGCAGCGGGGGCCATTTTTTCAAGAATGATCTCGCATACACCATGTATTCAATCGATATTTACACGTAGATACATGTCCTCGACTCCTTGTCAAGACTCAACACAGTCAACTTTAATATAATACATGCCTTGTTTTGAACTTGTTTTCCACCAAAGATTGGGCGTAGCAGAGCCCCCCCGTGTGTCATGGACGAGGGCGCGCGACGAAGAGGCTTACGACGAGGAGGCATTGGTGTCAGTACGTGCAGGTGCCACTGCAGAGGTAGAGGAATCGAAATGGGAGTGGAGCAAATGATGTCATGGCTGACTATATTAACCGGCGCCCTGTGACGTGTGACTCCACCTCTCTTCCTTCCGTTCCACCACCACCACAGTCGTCCGTCGCCGCCATTTTACGGTTTACCCCCCTCATCGCACCGGATTCCGCCATCCCCCTCCAGTATCCGCCGCTTCATCCGACATCGTACCATCAGGCCCCCAGAGCTGCAATCCACACACGACGCTTACGTGCGGAGACTGCTGGGAGACGGGACATTTGCGGAGGTGCGGACGCTATCTATCGCCTCTCCGCATCCACTAACCGGCACCCCCTCTAGATCTGGGCATACCATCACGCCTCACGTTCGTCGCACTGCCAGACTTCGTCCTTGGACTCATGGATCACCCAAATTGCTTACCATCGACATGTACGCAGGTTTCGGCTGCCCCTCTTAATCATTGCTGACTTACCTGCAGATGTATGTACCCGTAGGGCCATTCAGGTGCGCAATACACAACTTGGTCGACTTAAGGCCTTTAACGGACTTCGTGTCTTTCAGGTGAGTGTGTCATCATTTCCCTCTACCTCCCTCTGCGCCGTTGTGGAGCCACGGCTGGCGCTGTTGTGGAGCTACGGCTGCGGCTGCTCCTGGCTGCTCACAGTCCTGTACCGTACATATCCATTGAATATATGATTTGCCTGACTTCGGATCCTCGGCGTGAAAGAAAACGAATAGCTAAAATAATTTTCGGTGCCGCGCTTTTGCGTTGTGGATAACCGGGCGGATTCCGACACCTTGCGACGCGCCGCAAGGTCATTTGGTACCAGGAGCCTTGGAAGTCCTTGACATCCACACAGATGGTTTGAGAGTACTTATAAGAACCTAACATATGCGCTGCAAGCCGCCCCAAACCTAATGACCTTGCAACGTCTTGCAAGGTGTCCGGAGACGTTGAGAGCCATTTGGGTTTTTTCCGACATACAGATGACCTATGTTCAACCTATGTTGTAACTTGTTATCCCAGTTCGATTCGTCTTCTTGGGTCCAGAGTTTCTCGTAACGTGTTGTAAGACGAAACCGGTCGTCCGCAGTCTCGGTATCGTCGTCCAGAATAGGTGCATCTGAATCCCCGTAGAATGAATGCACTAAAGCGCGGGGATGATACTCGAGCAACGAAGGTTCATTATCCCTCTTCCACGCTTCCCTGTGTATCTTCCTGAGCTGCGCCTCTAGCCAGGATATCCAAGTGGTATGCTGATAGCTCTCTCCTGGAAGGTAGTTCGTGTTGAGCAGTCCCACATAGACGCCAAAGGGCGTGGCAGAGTCCAGCGCGAGCCAGGTTTGTCGTGAGGACCTCTCCCATACGAGGAGGGCCGGGAAAGTGATATCAACGGGATGTCCAGGCCATGGTGGTGGCGAGTAAGTGAATTTCTCGCGCGTGCGATTATACTCCTGGGGGTCACTGTCCGACCACTCCGATTGAACAGAGTCATCCGAATGGTCAGAGTCATCTGAATGGTCAGAGTCATTGGAGTGGTCCGAGGATGAGTCGGCGGTCATCGAATCGTCCAGCCTACTCATTTCGCACTCTCCATCGCTGGAGGTGTCGGGCAGAGAAATTTCGGTCAAGTCCAGTGTAAGTCGATGGAGAAGAGGTGGGATCCGACCGAGCAAGTTGCAACCAATGATTCTCTCGATATCATCCCCACCTTCGGGCGGACCACCACAGTAGGTTTCTGGAAGGCCAGGCCATGCGCATGCTATGACAGCGCGCGCAGGCCATTCAAGAATCCAGAGGCGGAATTCCTCTGGGATGTAGCTGTGCTGGGCAAGGAGAGCATCGATGTAGCCTTGCCGGTCGAAGGGCCGATGATTGGCCAGTATCCAAGGGCGAGTAGGAAGGAATAATGGGTCGTTGACAGCCTTTTTGTAAAGCCTCCACAATGAACGACGAGTGGGATTGATTTCAGCGATGGATATAAATTGTTTCCAGAGCCGCCGGCAGACACCATCTCCTGCAATCAGAGCTTTGAGGGGAAGATGGGGAAATATCTGCAGCGAGATTTCAGGGGGCATGTCCCCAAAATCTGGCATGGTGGTCGGCTTTCGTGGAAGAGTTTCTAACTAAGAATGGATTGCTCATGATTGCTGTGCTCCGTCTTTTGATCGCACGTCTACTAGTACGCCGCGGCGGCCGGGACTTTTCTATCCCATGGCAAGGGAACACTAAGACGGCGCATATAATGCCGCAAGCTACGATAGTGCTTGATACGAGAGGCAGTTATACGAGAGGTCAGCCATGCGATTCCGATGGCTTCCGTATCTCGAGAATCAAAATGCTCCCATCCTAATATTTACCTGCGCGCCATTGACTATCTCAACCAACTTTCATGCCCGTGTATCGAGATTCCATTCCTGACGTCTGCGCTGGCCCAGCCCAAAATATTACTACCTCTATAGGCTCTATGCCTCAAATCCCGAAATGAAGTCTATGTCCATCCTTGTGAATATTATGGCCCAATCCAGAAAAGCATCTAGAAGAGTATCGTCAACAACGTGCGCGCTAGGTAGAGCAATGCCAGTACTCACATCAATCTCTATCTCCCCGTGCTCCCCGTACTCCCCATCCCCGCCCTTACTCGCGCCTTCGTCCGCAGCCGCCTTCTCGCGCGCAGCCAACTCCTCCTCCGCGGCCGCGCGCCAGTCCGTCTCGAGGATCGCCTCCACCCGCGCCTGCACCGCGTCGAGCTCCATCCGCGGGAGGATGTACCTAGTGCACATACGCGTCAGCACGTCGGCGCCTGCATAGTAAAACAAGGAGGACGTACCTCTCAAGTAACGGCGCCCCCAACGCCGCGCGCACCGCGCGCTCGAGGCCCTCCTCGTCCCCCTTGAACACGTTGTACACATGCGGCGGGTCGAGGTGCTTGAGCGCCTCGTGCTGCGCCATCCACTTTGCGCGGTCGTCCGGCCGCGCGGGGTCCCACTGTAGGCGATTAAGGTCTAGAAGGGAGGACACATAGGTACACACCGAGAGGATGGGGTTGATGAAGGGCACGCCGAGGCAGAGCGCGTCGTACGGCGTCGGGGAGCTGCAGAAAGCGTTAGCTGGGTATGTGGCGTGAAAGGGGGGAAACGCACGTCGCCGGCGCGCCGATGCCCATCAGCACCCACGACCTCGCCAAGTGCTCGTAGAACCTTGCCGGCCCCATCGCGCCCAGGTTCGCCACGCCCGCGGGCAGCATCTCCCCGTCCGCGTCCTCCCCGTCCGGCACGCCCACTACGAACTCGACGTCGAGCGCGGCGGCGAGGCGCGCGAAGACTTGCGGCGGGAACGCGCGTTTGGCTGGGGAGAAGTACTCTGCGGTCTTGGCGTAGATGTAGACCTGCTTGCGGTGCGAGGCGGAGGTGCCGGTAGGGGCGGAGGAGGGGGAGCGCTGGGCGTGCGGGAGGAACGGCTGCTGGGTGCAGGAGGGCTGCACGCTGTAGCCCAGGTAGGTGTTGTTGTTGGGGGCGGCTGCGGGTGCGTATGTCAGCGAGGATAGCAGCAAGCAGCAGGCACGCACGATGATACGGCTCCGGGCTGAGCGTCCACTTGCGTCCCAACGGATGATCGGCCTGGCAAGCGAATGAATCGACCAAAATACGATTTAGTGGTCGCCGGCACGCACGTAGTCCCAGTAGTGGAACGACAGGATCTTCCAGATCGGGATGCCCCACGGCCACGCGCGGCTCAGGGCGCAGTACGGGTCCTTGAAGCACGCGTGTGCGTCGGGCGCGTCGACGATGACGGCGTGCACGAGCGGCGCGTAGATGCGGTAGAGGCGCAGCATCGGGTCGAGCCCGCCGTCGGTGTAGAGGTAGGTGTAGCCCAGGCGGCGGAACGCGATGACCTAAGGATCAGGTGTGAGCATGGTGTGAGTCGCTCTGGGGATCGAAAACTGTTCAGAGGCAAGAAAGGGCTCTGGAAAATAAAATACAGGGCAAAAGGGCGTTTCCGCGTTCCTTTTTCTGTCCTCAAGGGAAAAGTGGTGACAGAACAGCCTTTTCCGAATGGGAGAACCCGAAGAAAAGACAACGGGGGAGTCAACGATTCAGCGACGATACTGGAGCTAGAGTCAAGCCAGAATCGGCGCAGTTCTTCCTCTCCACTGAGTGGAGAATCGGTCAGAATCACGACTCTGGGTCGAATCTGCCCCTTCCGGGATCAAAACAGAACCCAACGTTGGGGTTGCCAGAGAATCGGCAACCCTAGACTCCCTCGAAAATACTTTTCTGCCAGGTTGTCCGTTTTTCGGAAATTTTCCTTCAGACCTTGAGACCATTCTCGCAGCCTTGACGGCCCTGAAAAGTGCAAATGTGGGCTTACCGTTGATCGGGCCCAGACGCCTTCGCCGCCAAGGTAGCCTTCTAGCACAGCGCGGAAGTGCCAGCCCTGTAGGATGACGACTACATGCCTGTGAGCGGGTTTAGACGGCGGAAAGCTGTGGCTACGCACCTTTTGTCTGATTCGGTGCACAATCCGCGTGCTCGAGACACCGGAATAGCGCCATTGTCGCCCGCGCGTTGTGTGCATGCCATGAGTGGTCGTCCGCTGGTGGGTCAAGGTTCGGAGGGAAGAGCAGCGACGGGGCCGTCGGCTCTGAAGTGAATTTATGGTCCCAGGAGTCTGTCGAGGGCGTGGATGGCCAGAGCCGGTAGTAGACAAAAGAGGCGACGGCGAGAAAGGCGACGACAAAACACGCTAGGCCCTGTATTTGGGCCCGGGGCTTGAGGGTGCGGTATTGGGCGAGCGGGTGCCACGGTGGCGGAGAGCGGGAGAACATCGAAAAGAAAGGCGCTTCATTGCATAGCGCTCCTGGAGTTCGGAACGGGTATTTGGTTATTTGTAAGCAACTCCCAGGGACTCGAAAAGGAAGGAGAAGGACAGAACTCAAGATAATTCAAGAACACCCCGCGCGAGTCTACAAATTGTCCAACTCATTGTCAAAGGATATCACTTCGAAGCAAAAGGCTTCTCAAAAGTACAAAGACCCAGATCGGCCGTTCTCAATCTCGTTCCTCGCGGATCCCGTAAAAGGAATGTACTAAAGCAAAGCGCTGATGTAATGCTAGAAAATCTGTCAAGTCTGCTATGGTGAAATTCTCGGCTAGTGCGACGGTGGTGAACAGGGAGCAAACAAAAGGACCCACATAGACATCGTTGTTCAACGTTTCGTTCCTCGTCACTTTGCGAAAGTACGGTGGCGGCAAACGATCTTGAGTCAGAAAAGCCCAAAGATGGCGGACAGCTTTATCTTGTGTGTCTCACACCTCTGCTGCTATAATGTGCCAGTGTACCTTTACCCGTGGTCTGAAACATCGAGTCTTCTTTCCATAACTAGTCAGAGTTGCAACATCCGCCCCACTTGTGACCCACCCGATACGGAGGTGGAGTCCGGATTTATATGTAGATATTGAGAGCACCGGATTCATGAAAACCATTGTTCGACCGAGGCAACGCAAGTCGAAGAAAGTTGCCGGGATGAATCGTGCGCCGTTCTTACTTAACTTGTTAAGTTGCCTACAGCCATTGGCAGGGACCTGGCACCTGAGAAGGCGAGAAATCATCCGTACTTTGAGTACGACATTTTTCTGTTCCTTGTTAACTTGTCATCGCGAATCCACTTTCGCTGGACCTAGATCATTACGGCGGATTGCTTAAACAGGTGCCCCGGATTTCGAAGCCAAGGTAAAGAGAACAGGAGGTAGGGTGGATCTTGGGAGCGGCGAAAAAGCTTGAAGGACGAAACGGAAGACTTGGCGAGAGATAAATCATTTGCTGATTCTTTCGGCACGATGAGGCGTCCATTTGTCCACTAAAAGCCTTATGAGCAGCGAACAAGTAAGCCGGGTCACGATATCATTGGCAGCGAGTACAGCAAGACGATCACAAGAACACGGTACCTTTATCTGTCTTGGTAATAACACGCCCGTAAATAAAATAGCGTGCCGTGATCTTCTCTCCCACCGCGTCGGCCGTTGTCTGCCACATTGTACTCCAGGGAATCCCCCGTCCAGCGCCACAGCGTCAAAGATTTCCACGCATTCCCGTTGGGTCTCTTGGCTCTTTCAACCCGGCCGTCGACGTCGAGCACTACGCTTTCTAGTTGTGACGGACTGGTTATCATCGTGCTGCGCATATTTTCGGTGGGATCACATGGGCCCGGTACTAGGAGCGGAGCAGGCAAGTGTCGCGTTGCGCCTGGCTCCAGCAACACTGTTAAGCTGTGTGTGCGGGGATCAATGGTCTGGATCTGCGACAATGTGGCGTATCAGTAGGGCGATTCCGACGGTAGAACGTCCTTACAATGACATCCTTCTCGACGAGGAGACCCACGTTGGTGAAATTTCGCTTGTACGCAAGTATATCCCCTTCACGAAGAACCGAATTCTTGGCCAGGTCGACGAGCTTGAGTTCTGCCGCCTCGCTACGGCGCCAAGGTATAAGAGGTCGTGAAGGAGGAAAGCCAGAGATTGTACATACCCTGCACGATTAGAAGGCGCAAGAGGATTAGCAGCGCCCGCCGCGGCCGGTTCCTCTTTTTGGTTATCGCGTTCCCAAACCTCGTCTTTCCATGGGGCCGCAAGACTGCCGTCTTTTACGCCCTGCTCATATTTATTCACCTTTTCGGCGTGTATATCGGAGAGCCAATTAGAATACAAGTGATCCTGGAATGTGTGTGCGGCGGCGAGAAAGTGGGCGTCGGTGAAAAGCAAGGGATCAATGGGGCCTGATCCGCTGGGGTCAACATTCATCGGTTCCGCTGCTGCGGGGTGGTCGGATCCGAGAGCAGGCTGGAAAGAAGGGAAAGCAGTTGAGGGTAACAAAGCAGCGAGGCGGGACTGCGAATCTGGCGAAAGCATGTTCCAAGAGTTGGCGTTGACGAGATCCTGCAGATACCAAGAACGTTGAGTTCCTTCCGGGAGTCTAGCCGGTAACGCACAGATATGTTCATCTTTGTGAGGCGACTCTTCGGATTTTGCAACATGAAACGCAGCTGTTCGGCAGGATCCTTGGTCACTGCGTCGTCTTTCGCCTTGCGCTTCGACGGAACGTTTTCAGCCGCTGGTATTGGTTCACGTTGAGTTGGTTTGGGTTTCCGATTCGAGCGTCGAGGGCCTGCAGAGTCGTCGGCCATGGATGTAGTGCGTAAGGAATGGTTGATCGAATTGTTTGGCCGTGTTTGGCACGGTTCAAAGTAACGTGACACCTTCCGCATTTGGTCTTCCGCATTTGGACATTTGAGTTCAGTTTTCGAGAGCTCTTCCCTTGACACTCTCAGGGAAACTCATAGCTTAGTAGTCTCCTTGAAGCCACCTGTGTTGTGGGAGAGCCTAGTCGCCGGTAAATATCCAGCAGTGGTTCAAAATTGGTTCGATTTCGAAGTTCGTGGTTGGTTCGTGGAGAATCGACATCATGAGAACCTCTTCGGTGCTCTTTCCGATGAGAGATAATTGTTCCTTCAGTAACACGCCATTTTCACTGTTCCTACCCAATTTAACTCCGGTTTTGAGGGTTCCACCATGTTCAATCGAGCAATAAGCTTTTTGCTTGTTTATATACCACTCACCAAAGGCGCTTCTATAGCACGTGGCAGAAGGTCGACCATCTTCAGCTAAGGGGAGGAGCAAACAACACCAGTTCAACAGAAATAACCAACGCGCGCACAGCCAACCGCTGCCGTTTTCTTTTCAAAAATTGGGCATCATGCCGGTTGGAGAAGAACATGTCCATTTGCTCGTCCATACTCCGCGCTTTCAGCCAAATGACGAACTGTGCTTATGAAAGTCTGAGGATGAATGAAAAACGAATGACGAAGACCATGTATATAACACTATTGTACAAACGTTCTCGGGTTTCCATGTACCCTGAATCAACTACTTGAAGAGTTCGAGCAGTTCGTGCATCCCAAGTTGCTTGTTCTTTACATGCTGGCCGCTGAGAGCCTCGGTTGTCAGCTGACGTTTCTTCTCTTGAAGCTGATGCGGTCGATAAATCATAGTAAAACGTGCAACCAGAGCCCATACCTCTAATATCCTATCCTCGACAGTGTCCTCGATCTTGAGCTTGTAGATGTGAACATTCCGGGTTTGTCCTACGCGGTGCGTACGGTCAAAGGCTTGTTCCTAAAGAGTCGTAGATATCAATCGGGATGAGTGGAAATAGAAATACCAGCTGCTTACCTCCACAGCGGGATTCCACCACATATCGATGAGAATAACGTGATTGCACGCCGTCAAGTTAAGTCCTGGTTCACATAGAGATTGACTTCTGAATTCAATAAATACCAGGAAGGACGCACCCACACCACCGGCCTTCAGAGAAACCAAGATGACTGTTTTGCGAGGATTTGTTGCAATGTCCACGAGAACTTCCGCCCTTTCCTTCACTGACATAGTGCCGTCATCTAAGAAAAAAGGATTCGTTCAGCGTCTCTGATAGCAGATGTTCAGGGTAATGATCTCACAGCGTACGAAGTCCACGCCCATCGCAAACAGGAACGGCTCAATTATATCTAACATCGCAGTAAACTGCGAAAATATCACGGTCTTCTCCCGACCACCCGATTCCGCGGCGATATGTTTGAGCAGCCGCACCGTCATGCGTATCTTGGCGGAAGCACGCATCGAACTGCGGAGATTCTGAGCTTGAACCTGGAGTGCAGCGCAGTTGATGCAGTGGCCGGGCCACTTGTTGTCGGCGATGTTTCGGCGAGTGAGTCTAGAGTTGTATAAGGAAATGCTGTGAGGGCCACGCAGTAGAAGGAACCTACCGGCTCATGCAAACCTTGCACTTTGGTTTGCCTGCATCGCCTTCCGGTCGGACGTCTGCGGGGATAGGTTCTGGGCTAATATCATCCATCTCGGTTCCATAATCGTCCAAGACGAGGCATGGATGATCACAGGCTGGAGATGATAAGTATACTAAAAGCACAGACAGAGACAACCGACCTTGTCTCAGTCTCAACAACAGCACGAGGATACCCATATATGTGTTCCCTTGCTTGGCCAATATCTTTTCAAGCAGACTTTGCACGTTTGTTTTCAATGCAGTGTAGAATCGCTGTTCTTGGGCATCAAATTTGCAAGGAATAATGACAACATTGCGCCGGGGGAGCCTGAGATAGGACTGAACCTCAGCTTTGGTTCGCCGAAGCATCACATGCTTGAGCACGACCTGGATACGGCTCTCAATAACGAAACAAAACGGATGGACGTCGAGAGGAGACATGCCTGTAAGCGCTTCATGGCCAGGTTCGCACCCAGACCCTTCGAGATAGGCTTAGCTATAAGCGCATTGAAGCGATCCCAATCATTTAGGGGTTTGATGCGTAGAAATTTAAGCAACGGGAAGAACTCTTCGACATTGTTCTGCCTGGAGGTTTGCGTCAGCGTGGCAGTCGAAACGTTTGGATACTGTACGTACATCGGGGTGGCGGTCAAGCACCATCGGTACTTGGCGCGTAAATCCCAACATGCTTCGGCCGTCTTAGTCTTCCGATTTTTTATCGTATGCGCTTCGTCTGTCATGGATTCAAAAAGCAAATTCGAAACCGAAATCAGAAGCTACTTACCTAGGATAACTCTCAACCACTTGGTAGTGAAGAGGGCGGGGCCTATTTCACGGTCCTCTGGAAGCACGTGTCCGTGTTCGGAACACACAACGCCGTAAGTGGTGAGTACGATATCCGCGTAGGCAAGACGAGAGACGACTCGGATACGTCAGTCCGGGCCACACGAAACGAAAGAGGCAATCACCTTTGTGTCGATTGGATCCATGAAACTGCACAACTTTCGTCCCAACGGTAAATTTGCCGATCTCTTTCTCCCATTGCTCCAGCACTGCGACAGGACAAACTACCCTGCCACAAGTGTGAGAAGATTGAGAGACTTGAAGGATAATGATACGAACAATGTAGCGGCACTGTATCCCTCTTCTCGGTCTTTCTTGCTGAGCGGCCGGTCTACGATGCAGGTCACGGCCTGAATAGTCTTCCCCAGTCTAAAGGCATGGTAAGGCGAGAGCATGCGCGACTGCAGCAACATACCCCATGTCGTCTGCTAGAATCCCACCGGCTTTCTTCTTCGTAGAATCTTCCCTGTCGCGCATCCAAGCACGGCTCGGGACTTGGTGAGGGAGCAAACAGATTCCCTCGCGTAAGCCACTGACTATGGCATCGTCATCCGAGTCGGCGGAGGTGCTAGAGTTGTCGGTGCCACCCTGAAAGAGATCTCTCAAGGCCTCCTCCGCTTGGCCAGCGGTCAAAGGTTCACCGAGCGCGATGTCAGGGAGAGGGATCTCTTCCTCTGTATTCACTGGCGCTCTATTGCGAGACTGTCGGCATTCTGGAGCAGGCACTTGGAGGGGCGCTTGACTCGCAAGGAAGGCTTTGAAGTCTGGAGTGTCGAGGCATCGGGTCGTCTTCAGAGGACCCTTGGTGGATTTCCGGCTCATAGTCCACTGTAGCTGAAGGCAGTTGGCAGAATGAACAACTTGAATACGTGGGTGCACGCCGTTCAAAGACAAGGTCGCTTTGTTGTTTATGTAACTGCCAGTGATGTCCACCAATAGCAGGGTGACAGGACCGTGCCGGTCCCTTAATTAGTTGAACCAATGACTCGGGACCTTCCTGTCTTGTTCTAGTAAGTACGAGTTTTTGTCACTGGAGGCTTCAAGTTGGCTTTAAGAAGGTCTTGAGTGTAGCTGCAAGGGGGTTCGTAGCTCCGAGTTGGACGGCGGGTCTGCTTCAAACTCTCGAGCGCAGTTTGCCCATCTACCTCTCCTCGAAGCCTCAAGCTTGAGGACGGTGATGCTGTCAACGGCGGGGATACCAAGGCAGGGTGTGGTGTTGTTATGTTCGAAGGCTTTGGGCTTGTTTCTTCGAAAGGTCAACGCCCTCAAGCGTACCACTTGGACCATTTCCATGATTCAGACCGGTATCATCCCTAACGCGCACAATGACCTGGTTACCGACGCGTCTTACGACTTTTACGGGCTCAGACTTGCGACTTGCAGTCTAGATCAACGGTTTGCCGCGCTTTGGACCTTCACAACTCATTTCTTACTTGCTTTAGCATAAAACTGTGGCAGCTGGACGAAACCAATGGTAGCTGGGCTCTGGAGGACGACTGGAAGGTTTGCGACCCCGCAACAGCCTGTCTTTTCTTGCCATGACTCCGATCTAGGCCCACGACGCGGCGGTCTCCAAAATCAGCTGGGCGCACCCCGAATTCGGCACCATTATAGCGTCTGCATCCTTCGACAGAACCGTAAAAGTATGGGAACAGACCTCGGGAGTTGGACTGCCCGATTCGCAGCAAGTTGCGGTCAACGGAAATGGTGGAAGCGCGTCGCAATCTACCTCGCGGTGGATCGAGCGCGCAGTCTTGCCTGAAGCTAGGGGAACTGTAAGAGCTGTAGAGTTTGCGCCTCATCATTTTGGTTTGAAACTGGTGCTTTAATATTTATCCCGTCTTGCAAGCCTACTCACGGCAGACAGGCCTCAATTTCTTCCGACAACCACCTCCGAATCTACGAGTGTCTGGAACAGCCTTCGTTGACGACCTGGCAACTCTCAGAAGAAGCCGACGTCCAGGCCTTGCCGCTAAGCCCGTCCGTCTCACCCTTGACCCGCGCGCTGCAAACGAACGCTCTCGCCACCCCCACGCAGACCAGCTCAAGCCTCGATGGCGCCTCCGCCCCGCTTATTGCACAAGCTCTCCAGCAAGGCCTGCAGCAATCCTCCGCGCAGCCGAGACCCGGGCTGGGCAACCGCGAGGCAGACGGCGGCTGGTGCATCTCGTGGTGCAAGGACCGCTACTGGGGCGAGCTCATCGCCGCCGGTAGCGGCACCTCCGGTGTAATCAAAGTCGGCGCCCGTCTTCGTGTTTCTTCACTTTTCGCTGACAGTCGCATCAGATCGTCCAGCTGCTGCCCTCGAACCGGCCGACGACCATTCTGACGCTGGACCCGTCTCCAGCCGCGGAAGACGCGCCGATGGACCCAGACGCGGCTACGTCTGCGATCACGTCTGTCTCGTGGGCGCCGTCGTGCGGGCGGTCGTACCACCTCGTCGCGACCGGCGGACGGGACGGGCACGTCCGCATCTGGCGGCTGAAACCAGGGGAGGAGGCGGACGACGACATGGCGGACGTCGAGGACGGGCGGTGGACCGCGAGCGTTGTCGCGGACTTTGAGCAGCACAAGTAGGTTTCCCGAATTTTGGCACTTCTGTTTCTGACTCGTCTCGCAGGTCCGCGGTGGGTAGGGTAGAGTGGAATATTACCGGGTTTGTGCTCCTTGACTTTCTTCGAGTCGATACTTACCCAACTTCCAGAACGGTGCTGTCGTCGGCGGGGAACGACGGTCGCATCCGCCTGTGGAAGGCTACATCGGGGAACGTCTGGCGGCCTGCGGGCAGCATCGGCGTCGAGCAATCAGACGAGCACGACACCGAACACCACGCTGACAAGGACATCGACATGGAGTAGCCGATCGTGTTAGTAGCATGTGTATGCATTGCCTCTGACTGTACTGATACATTTTGTTAACTATTCGACGCGCATTAAATACCTTCACCAATCACCACCAATCGCCATGGTCCTTCATCGCGTCGGCAACCTTGATGAAGCCCGCTACGTTAGCACCCACCACCAGACTGGGGAGCACGTCGCTCTTGGCTTCCTCGCCAGACCACTTCGACCCTACGTTCAGGCAGATCTGCGAGAACGCCGTACGCATGAGCAACAGACATGGCCCGCTAGTAGCGAGTCTCTCACCTCGTAGCAGTCAGTCATTATACCCTTCAGCTTTGCGTCTACCTCGGCCGGTGTCCATCCCAGGCGCTGGCTGTTCTGAGCCATCTCGAGCCCGGAGACAGCCACGCCACCGGCATTGGAAGCTTCTGCAGGACATCATCAGGCGATGCCATATCGGGATGGAAAAACAACGCACTTCCTGGCGCATACCAGACCCCAGCGCCGCCCTTTTTCCGCGAGCCCTCAAACACCTCGATGGCCTCCTGCGTGCACCCCTGTACAGATGCGTCAGTGGATGGAGCGGACTGAAAAGATCGGGCAGACCATATTGGAGCCTTCTGCGACGATGCGCACCCCGGCTTTGACAAGCGCCTCTGCCTCTTCTGCGGAGACTTCGTTCTGCGTGGCGCCCGGCAGCGCAATGTGTACCTCCGGGAGAAGCGTCCACGGGCGTTTACCTTACAGGGCGCAGTATGAGCAAGGATCTCGCGAAGGTGGAAGAAGAATCGCCTTACCAGGATAGTACTTGTACTTCTGGTCCGACGCAAACGACGTGAACGACTCCAGTGACCCGCCCTTGAGCTTCAGGGTGCCGACGCTCTCGACTACGTCCTTGGTGAAGCCGCCGTCCGTAGCGATCAGGGAGCCCCGGGAGTCGGACAGCGACAGCACGGTGCCCCCGAGCTCGATAACCTTCAAGGCGGTGAACTGCGCGACATTCCCTGAGCCGGAGATGGCCACGAGGGTTGATGGCTTGGAGAGGCTGTATTCAGGGCACGATTTGGCGATCATCTGAAGTAGCCTGAGTCTCATGTGGTGCTGGACAAGACCGCCATACGTACGTGCTCGACGAAGTAGATGAGGCCGTAGCCGGTGGCCTCTGGACGGATGAAGCTTCCGCCCCAGCTCTTCCCCTTCCCTGTGAGGATGCCGACGTACTCGTTTCGTAATCTCTTGTAGGCGCCGAACATGAAGCCGATCTCGCGCCCACCCGTACCGATGTCACCAGCTGGAGGATACGCGTCAGGGACAAGATCTGCCCAAGCAGGGGTCACCGACCGGGTACATCCGTATCCTGGCCGATGTGGCGGAAGAGCTCAGCCATGAATGAGGTGCAGAAGCGCCTGATCTCGCTGTCGGACTTGCTCTTCGGGTCGAAGTCCGAGCCTCCCTTCCCGCCGCCCATCGCCAATCCGGTCAGCGCATTCTTGAATGTCTGCTCGAACCCGAGGAATTTCAGGATGGACAGGTTGACGCTGGGGTGGAGACGCAGGCCGCCTTTGTAGGGACCCAGGGCGGAATTATACTGCACGCGACTCAGCAAGAGGCTCGACACGGTTCTTGAGTGCAATTGCACTCGCCTGGACGCGAAATCCTCGGTTGACCTGGGGCTGGCCCTGGTCGTCCTCCCAGACTACACGGAACTGAAGCACACGCTCAGGAATCTGCACGATCTCGAACGCCTTCTTGTATGCGGGGTTCGCAGCGAGGAAGGGGCCCAAGCTGTTGGTGAGCTCGCTCAACGCCTTTACGCAATGAGAAAAGAAACAAAATAGGAATGGAATGGAGGGCTTACTTGCTCGAATTCGGGCTCGACAGGTAGGACCATGTTGGTGGAGGAGAATAGAGATAAGATGTGGGTAATTTGAAGCTTCAAAAGTAGCACGATGCTCCGCACCGCTCCTCTTATACGTATACCTTATCTATGAGCTCTGAAAAGGATACATTCCTTATCTCCATGACTCGAACAAGGAGCGCGCACGCGTCTAGGATCGTCGCGGCAGAACTCGGAGACGGAACGGAGTAAGTATCAGAGCGTATAGTGGTGAATAGCAGTAATCCCCAGTTTGGTCGCCGTAGAGAGCCACGGAGAGGTGCTCTTGGAATCGGTTTTCCACGTTTCGAGTTCGCTGATAATAATCCATGCCTGGCTGCGGAAGGGGAACTAAAATTGTGGACCGTGTGGTCGATAGCGGAACAAGTGGTGGACGTCCACATTGACTTTCGGACTCGGACTGGTTCGGCCGAAACGGAATGCGCGACCACGTTGCACCGCGTGGTTCATTTTTGCTGGTTCAATTTTTGAGAGGGACAGAGGTATGGGGATCAATAGTG
Source organism: Mycena vitilis (assembly GCA_029203975.1). Lineage (NCBI taxonomy): Eukaryota > Fungi > Basidiomycota > Agaricomycetes > Agaricales > Mycenaceae > Mycena > Mycena vitilis. The sequence continues at coordinate 269,520 of JARGYF010000087.1, read as the reverse complement.
ATGGGGGACAGTCCGCGGGACATTCCCACGGGACAAACCCATGGGCGGATATATGTCCATAGGTATACCCGGGGAGATGTACGTGCATTTATAAATGCGCGGGGCAACATGTATAGGGAACTATGTGTATACATACACCTCCAGGATATCTCCTCCATTTGTATCACTCCGGGCGAATGTGTCCATGCAAATCACGCCAGACAGATTGGTCTATCTAAACATCCGTGGCTATAACAACCCCCGCGTTGGGCTGTGGGACAATCCCCGGAGGTATAAAACTGCACAGATACCCTTCCACCTCAATCCGTGTGGGACAAACCATCCGGCGCTTCCAGCACGGCCATAAACATGGATGCTAATACGCTCGGGTGGATACTTATGGTTGATCATCTGCGAATACATCCAACCCACGAGTCTTCCCTTCACGGAAATTCTGGCAGTGATCTTCGATTTCGATCAACTATTTCGGATTCCCTTTTTCGACCTCTCCTCTTTCTGTCCGTCCCGCTCAAACCCTGCAGCAATATTCCTCCGGGAAAGCCTCGCCAATGCATTCGACCTTTGTCAGCAACTGCCTATTTCCTCACGCTCCATCCCATGTCCAATCTCACCGACGTTCTCTGCCGCGAGTGCACCGTCGGTTACATCACCTACCCTGACGTTTGCGTCGGCTTCCACACACCGGGGCCTGACCCAGATACACCGGGAAAGAACAGTGGTGACTCCTTCCAGAAGGTGTGCCTCATTTGCTGCATTTTGCTGCGTTTTGCCACTTGTCGTCGTTGACACAACATCAGTGCCAATTCAACAATTTCAGCCGAGTCGAAGGTCAAAACATCTGCCCCCGTGGCTATTGGTGGCGGCCCGACATTCCTAAGGCCGACATACACCATCCCAAGAGAACGTACGGCCGCATGGATTATCCGACAACACCGCCCGCTTGGTCCGCCCCTGCTTCTTTTTCCTCTCCTTCCACCTCCACTCCGTCACCATCTAAAAAGAAACGTGCTGCTAAAGTTGCTTGCGTCAGCACCACCTGCACCCAGAAAGGCACGCATGGAGGACATCGAAACGGCAAATGTATTTGGATGTTCTGTAAAACATGCTGCCAGAGAACGAACACAACCAACCGCTGTCCTGCTCCTGGCCACATGGACCCACCGACTCCTGCTCTCAACTCATTCACCGCCGCCGGCAGTTCTTCATCCCGCTTGGACACTACCCCCGCAGCGCCTGTGTCCCTCTAATCCTTGCGAAACCAATGGGCCGCATGGTCGACGCGGTCTTTGCTCACAAATTCCTTGAAGGGGATCACGAAATTGCAACAACAGACCACTTTCAGCGTGAGCTGTACCGGAAGTCGCAGGTCAATAGCATGAAAGTGCGGCTTTGGATGCAGGTGCGTTGGATCAAAATTTTCCGGTGTAACTGTTCTCACATGTGAACTACAGAATGGCGCAGACGCTGTCACACTTGTCATCGCACTCCCCCATTTTCCCTACTTTCACCCCAAGGATTGTCAACCTATCGTTTCGATTGCGAAGAACGATACTTGTGTTACATACGGCTATTGGGATACGGACGAATGGATCCTGACCGAAACTCCTATGGTAATCAAAGGAGGCACCACGGTCCTCTTCTTGCGGCTGCACAATGTCACTGATTGCGTCGGCGGTCCTCTTCCCAAGAGACGCCTTTCGGACGCGTCATTCCATACACCAACACCTACTCGTGCTCGGATCGAAGGGTACGTCCACTTGAAACCTTCTTTTCCCTCTGCTAATTTCCGTAAGCAGTCAACGTCCAAACATCTCTCCGTTGTCGTACAACATAATTCCAGCCAAAGACAGCATAATGTGAGTGCATCTACAAAAGCGCGAATTTATCTCAAACTAGCCCAGATCCCTTTCGTCGGACTCTGAGGGGGAAGAAGTCGTACCCAACAAGTATGTCCGCGAATATCTCCTTGTTACATACACACTAACACTCAGTTTTAGGTCACCCTCATCGCGATTGCGACCAGCTGAAAGTGCCTCACCATCGAAAACCTCTACACAACCCAAATTTCCGCTAGAGTACGCGTGTGACATGCATGCAGGTTTTGTCGCGATGAAGGCAGAAAGGACTGGGTCTATCCCACAAAAATTCACCGCCGCTTTCAAGGTTGCATGGGTCAGCTCCACGTACTATACGCACTTCAATGCCTGGAACGACATGGATAAGGAGGCTCGGGAGTATGCCGTACAATGTCGCCACAACGTCGGAGGAGACTGGGGAGCGTTAGTTAAAACTCATACTAGCAAGGGAAAAGGTAGAGCAGTGTAGATAGCACTGAATAATACTCGACTCGGTGCTATATAATCCACCTAGCCTGGCTTTTTTTTTGACAGCATCATAACTTGATGGCACAAAAAGTTTGTCCGTGAATCGTTGGAGCTTTTCTTCTCTCGCAACATGGCTCCGGTTTCTTCCTCACTGACTGTGGCATATCTGTACCCATATTTGTCCTTTCTTCATTTCGTCGTACTCAATGTCTTCCAGCAAGTCGCAACACCAAGTTGCTGGAGGCAAGGGGCTCAAAGTCGAGCACCTCCGCGTTAGTTTTTATTTTCCATTCCCAAAACAAAACCAATAACTGCGATCAAGCACCTTTTGCGAATTCATCTAAAAAAGGGAGCTCTTAGGCCCACACCGCTACAATATGAGGACGCAGCTCAGTTGATTGCTGACAATGAGAGCTTTGGCGTCAACTGGACCTATGTTTTGCACCAGACTGGGCCACATACGGCGGTTGATGTCAAGATGGCAGAGTTCTATGCTAGAAAAGTGATTGTCCCTCCGGTGAGTGTGTTCATATTCTACAAAAAAAATGAGACTAACAGGCGGTAGCCTGACATCGATCTTGAGCCTCCCTCCTCCCCGTTGACTGAAGACCCCGACGTCCCTATGGAAGCTGAAACCCGGGGTGAGTCCCTGGTGTCGTATATTGTCTGGATATTTATCTGTCGCAGTCCAAAACATCAGGATGCCAACTCCCATGCCAACCACCAGATGCACCGTCTGGAGAGGGACATCCGAAGAGCTAGACAGAGATCCCACCATTCTGTGGAAAATGTTGAGCTTCGGTGCGTCAAAACACCATCAGTGTCCAGCAAAGTTTCTGACCAAGCTCTGATCAGATGCCGGGAGCGACGTGAAGACTATGGACCCTAGAGTAGTAGTTGTCAACCAACTCGATGATGAGGAGAACATGGTTAAGCGTTACCACCACCTAGATTTGACCGACATCATCCAATATCATGGCCTAACACGCCCCGGCCACGAAACGGAGGGCCTTTGTGCTGACAGTGACCTGGAGACCTTTTCTTCAGACCACCTCATCACAGCCGCCTTATTCAATGAATATTGCGGAAAGCGATTCAGAAGCGATTCAGATGTGGATTTGTTTGGCAATTTCGACGCAAGCAAACAACACGAGACCGTGGGCGCGATTACGATCACGTGAGTATCAACGCGACGCGTCTGTATATAAGACCACGGGCTTGTTTGGCCACCCTTTGCTTGGTGCCACCATCACCTCGCCAGCAACAATGGGTGCGCATACAAATCTTGCCAGCCCATTGGCTTCTGCAGGACCGAGGTCGACCCCTCCGTAGCCCCGCGTTGCACGCTGTAGCCGATCCCGCGACACCATCCCCCGAGATGGTCACTCATCCGGTTTCGACACAGACCGCATGGTGACTCTGCGGTTTTGTGGTTTCTCTGCCTCATTGCACCACTGGACCATCGGAGACGGTGTGTATTTCTACTTATGTCCTCCCTCTCCCTGTTTTAATTTCCTTCCCCAGGCTTCAATGATCCCTTGTCCCATACCTCGTCGTCCGACGTGTCGTTGTGCGTGTCGTTGTGCGTGTCCACTACATGCTTGCACACGGAGCACCCGCAGCCCCGCCATTTCCTTTCGCCTCACACCGCGGGGTTCGGGCCGGCGCCTTCAACAAACGTCAACAACCGCCAGCTCATTCGACCTACTACCACTATCCGCCTGCACTGCTATTGCTGTCATCACCGTGCGACTTCAACAGCCTCAAGCCTGTGTCAGGGCAATGGGTGTGAGGCCCAACCCGCGACTGGTCCACCTCAGGTTCCGAGGTGCGTGTTTTTGTGATGTTTTTTTTTCCCTGTGCTTATCGGTCCGGAATGCACAAAGCGCCTCGCACCAATGTTGACTCGCCACCTCCGTGTCCGGTACTCACCAACTCGCCAATGCGCCGGTACCTTCCCACCTCGCGAATTTCGCCGCGGCTGTGTGAGGGCAGCCATGGACGCGGCGCTAGCTGCATTTCTCGTCTCCCGCCCACTCCCCCTGCCTCGATTACTCCCGGATGGGTGTCCGACCGAGAGCCTGGGGACACGGAGGGGTGAAGATGGTGGGCGGTGAGCGTTGGATCCAACGCAGGTGCGTAAATCCATGGCATTTTTTTGAGGGTCTCTTTTGATTTGAAATGTAGCATGTGTCCACCCGCGCTCCCCTCCCTCTTTGTTTCCGTGTCCGGATCCCGCCCTCCCCGACCCCGGGATCGGCATTTCACCGATACGCAGCCCCCGGATCGGAGGTCTCGCATCTGCGAGACCCTTCTGCTCACCACCACCATCAGCCCGTCCTCACGCCCTACTCCCTACGTCGCCGTTCCAACCTCGCTGCATCGTCCGCCACCTCCTCGCCGGAGATGTACACCCCAGCCGCCTCCGCCCACACACGAATCAAAACGCCGAATGCGTACTGCGCCTATGTCAGTGCGGCCGGGCGTAATTGTGCGCACCTCGCACCGGCACTCGCCGGCACTCGCCGCCTCTACCACACCCCTCGCCACCACCTCCACCGTGCTGGTCCGCGTTCGTGCGCTATCGGGCATGACGACGAGCGGCGTCACGGTCGCAACGACACTCGGCATCAGCGCGCCATCGCGCTTTGGTCGCGCAGGCGCGAGGCCCAGGACCGACATCGCGCGCGTGGCCACAGCGGTGGTCGGCGTCCGTGAACGGCTCGGCCACCGCGCCGTTCGCCGACGACGAGGAAAAGGGGACGCCGGCCTTCACCCTTCACCGCGATGCGCGCGCGCTCGCGACACTTGGTGTAGCCGCCCCGCTGCAAGACGGTCTTGCCCGGCGCGGGCCCGCGCTGGTGCGGCTCGCCGCTGCTGACCTCGATGGTGCACGGCGGGTTCGAGTCGGCGTCATGCCGCACGACAACCATGACGGTCTCGTTGTCCGCCGCGAGCACGGTCGCGGCGCACCGAGGCGTCCCGTCCTCTCGTCCACCCCCGAACCCTGCTCCCCCCGATTACCCCGAGATGGGCGCCCCACCGAGAGCCCGGGGTAACACGGTCGTGACGTGACGCTTCCTCTTCTCACCGTCCTCCACCATCTCGGCCCTGCTTCCCCAGTCTACACCAGTCCTCCATGTTGAACTGCGCCGCTCGCTCGCTGGGTTTCTGTCTCAGCGGTTCAAAGCGTCCTTTTCTCTCGTCTTTCTCCATCTTGGCGAGTGCGCATGCTCCAGACGGGGCGGTCCGTTGCTTAAGGGTGCGTGGACGCGCATATGAGAATGCGCCGCCCGACGAACGGGCAGGGCGCCCCAAACAAGAGAGAGAGAGAGAGCTGCAGACCCATCCGTCAAGCTTGAAAGCGTAGGCGGTTGCCGCTGTGGCTGCGGATGAACCGGGCGGGGCATAAATACCTATCCAATCAACGTGTAAGTTAGCCAGTAAAGGAAAGAGGGCAGGGAGCGGGGAACGGACGGCGACGACGGCAGAATGTACATGCGGCGGCGTAGCGGGGATCATCGTCTGCGGCGTGTAGTACGTGTTCGCATTCGCGCTGAACAAGACAGGTATGTCTTGCTTTTCCTTTTGTTTTCCTTTTTATTAATTTATAAAAGCCCCAGGCTCGCTGTTCTCGCAGGTGCAAGACCTTCTGCTTTGCTCACCACCACCACGGCGCGCGCTCCCGCTTCAATCTCCCGTCCCGTCCGAACAACGAGCCCGCTACACCACAGCACGACGAGGACGAGAACGACGACGGCCCCTCACCCCGCACACCCGCCGCCGGGCCTTCCTCCTCTCCGTCATCAACTCCACCGCGCACCCGCACCTCCAACTGCCCACCTCGCACCCGCGCAAGGTGCAGCCCGCCGCCCTGAGCGACGAAACGCCCGAAGCCACCCCGCGACCCCGCCTCGCTGACCTCGGGACGCCCACGCTGCGGACGGTGTTCGCGGGCGCTACACCGCGCATGCCACGCCGCAGCTCGCACCCCCTCGCGCAGACATACATCCCCTCGCCGGGGACGTCCGAGTCTGAGTCTGCCTCCGCCTCTGCTTCCGCCGCGGGCGCCCCGTGGGCGACGCCCGGATCGGGGTCCTCGCCGCACGACGGCGCGTCGATCATCTCGACGACGTCGTCGCACGACCTGACGACGCACCACTACCGCACGAACACGTCGTTCGACCCCGTTATGGGCTTTGGCGCGACGCAGGGCTTGCACGGCGCGGGGCGTCGCCGCCTCTACCACACCCCTCGCCACCACCTCCACCATGCTGGTCCGCGTTTGCTTCGGCCCTGCACCCCCACCCACCTCTTCAACCCGCTTCCCCTCTCCCGATTACCCCGGGATGGGCGTCCCACCGAGAGCCCGGGGACACGGAGGGACGGACGAGGAGGGGCAGGATTGTAGCAACACCAAATGTGTTTTGCTTTCCTTTTTCTTTGTTACTCTGTTGACTTGACTCCACAGAAATCAAACAGAACAATCCACGAGTGGGTCAGCACACTCGCCGGTTCGAGATTTCGACGTCCCGCGGCTTCTTCTGTTGAGGTTGTTCAGGTCCTGCACACACACCACCAGCGACACCCCCGCTCTCGCCGCCCTCACCGGCCTTCAGACACCTCCGGCTCGACCTCGTTGGCCGCGTGCCACGCTGCGATGCCCTTCGTTTTACGCGCCCGACGAGCAGCCATGCAGCGGGCTCGCGGCGGCGCGCATGGGTGATGGGGCCGCCGACGGCGCCACCACCAAGTCGCGGTTAATTAACCGGCGCTTCCCGTCCACTCGTCCACCCACACCCCCTGCTTTCCCCCGATTCCCCCGCGCTCGCTCGTCGTTTCGACGGGGCTCATCCACCACGCGGCAGCCAAATTACAACTTCGAGAAGCCTTTCCTCAAGCCAGCACCGCTCCTCATCTCCTCCCAGACCGTTGATAAGCCCGTCAACGCCGAGCACGTCCACTCTTTCCTCCCTCGCGTGCCTCAACACCGTCGGCTCCCATCCTTGCGCCCTCCGGTCAGCGCCTCCACAAACCCCGCGTGGCTCACGAGCAGCTCCCTGGGGAAGTGCAGCACCGACGCGGCGGCGGCGGTCTCCGCCCGACGCGAGCAGCTGCTTGAACGGACCCGTGACGTCGTCGAGGAACGCGATGGGTGCAGGATACCGCGCGCCCCCTCGCAACCCCTCGCCACGCGACGTCCTCGTCCTCGTCCATGCGCTCGTCCCCGATACCAAGCTCAGACATGACTCCGTTGCCCGCAACACAGTCGATTCGACCGTCATGGAAAACGCCGCGGCGGATCTTCTCGATTTTCACAGCGTCCATCCGTGCACGCTCTTTCGCCTGCGCCTCGCGGCGGATCTCGCGCATAACTTCTTGTTGTCATGACGAGCCGGCGCTCTCTAGGACCGTGCGCACCACCGCCATGGTGCCGCAGCCCGGTGTGCATGCGCGTTCACTTTAGTGCACCGCCAATGACTCTCGACGTTGACGACGTCGACGACTCGATGACTCGCGCCGCCGCCATGACACACCCGAGGAAGTGTACTTACAGTATATATATAGCTTGTAGGATATTGTATATATAAGATGTGCTACAGGTGAATCGGTTCAGTAACAAGGGTGGGGCATTTAGACTGCAGGGCAATGTATGGATCGTTTGCGATACAGGCAAAGTACTACGGGTATATTCTGGGGGACATATCTCTCCAGCTGAAGATGTGCATGGTTATTGCTGCACCCATAAACATACAACAAAACGCTCACACAAAATCCATGTGGCTAAATCAATGCACTGAATCATTCCCACGCATTCTCTTGCACGTCTTACTCTAAACCTTTCTCGATGCCTGCTTGATGCCTGCTCGACGCAAAAGCAGGCCCGCCGTCGACGTCTGGACACCTCAGCTACGCCTCTACGAGGATGATGCGAAGATGTTTGGGTGCGAGCCTTTCGCGACAGTCTTCGCAGAGTACAGCACAAAAGTGGGAACAACACCTCGGAAAGGAAGAAGCGGCCATTATCTGTGGGACCGACTGCATGAGACTATGAGACAGCCACGCTATGTACACACACTCACCTGGAGCACGTTCAAGGCTTAATCTGGGCCAATTAGATTCAACACACGGCGGATTTCCTCTGCTTCACGCTCGGTGCCAAGATCGTCGACAATATGCCTGAGGAAGCTATAACTGAGAGCGGTAAATTAGTACTGGATGTCTGGTACATCCGCTACCTGCATCAAGGCTCTTCTGTTGGAGAAGACTTGGCGTACGAGATGCTCTTTGAAGCACAAACACGAAACTTGAAATCATATTGCACCTCACCTGAACCGCAAACGGCCTCCGAGATGTATTACGAGTCCTATGTGAGTTGCATGGGTCTGTGAGCTTCATTCCATTAACATGCATTATACCCCAGGGTCAAGTATCCACGGACTTCTGCTGGAATGAAGATCTGGACCGGCGTGAGACCTGGGAAGACGACCTCGACGGTGACCGGGACTCTGACTGGGAGGACGATAATTCCAACGACGATAATTCCAACGACGGTGATTACCAGGATGAGGAAGACGAGGAGGACCCAATGGATGTTGATGACCCAGTCTACGAGGACTGCTCTGGGGATGGTCCCGGCGACTTTGACGACCTTGACGACCTCGACCACCCTGAGCTGCCACAATTCGTTGAAGACGCGACTCACGTAAACTTGCGCCCCCTCCCCGAGAAGCCCTCCAAGCTGTTCAATCCTGAGGTGGACGGCGCACCTTTGGAGCTCTGGGCCGCGCATATCCAGGCCTTTTTCTTCCCGGACAATGTGGTAAATCCTTTCTTCATGGGCTGTAGTGAAGCTTCATCTTATTCGACCTCAGGATGGTCCCCGTGAGGTTCATGACGTGCGCGAAGACCTTGTACAAATGCGTCACCTGCCGGCGAAGCTGTACCAAACCGAATCTTTCCAGCGGGCACTCCAGGTATGTTAATCCGATGGTCTTGCCTACAAAAGATTGTCTAACATTATGTATAGAAATCAGCGTTCCTAGGGTATCTCTACGATATCTGCGAGCCAGGCACCTTGCTCGAGACAAGTCACCCCGACGTTGAGGAAAGCTACCGATGGCACAACTGGAGTGTCTCATATGCCGAGCTGATCTGTCGATGGATCGAGCCGACATTGGATGAGGAGGAGTACTTAAGGGTGCGTGTTTATTGGTAATAACTCTTCCTGGCTCACCGACCGTCGGTAGTCATTACCCAAATGCGATGAGAACTTCCGGTTCAGCCAGGATTTGGCGATGGACTTGCTGAGGTTCATGAGCGACCACCCACGTATGCTGCCATGGGGTTTCGATCCAATGGCGGTCTTTATGTTTATATCACTGGACTCTTTCATTATGAACTGCGAGAAGTGGTTGGTGCCTTGCCTCCGAACACTCAAGTATCCCGTCAGTATCAGTTTCTAATCTTGATATAGCTTGTTGATGTATCTTGCCAGCGGGTCGATGGCTGGAACTCAGCAACCGTTTACCGTGAAATCATGAACTTGCCGGTATTCAAAAACCCAGACAAACATGAGGACATTCTCGAGCAGCTTGACCACCGTCTGGCCGTTGTCATAGAAGAAACCTCAAAGCACCGCACCGTCCTGGCTAAAGTGAAGGACGAACTCCTCCGCCCAGCGCATCGCCCGGACGCGGGAGAAGTCACCGATGTGGAAGACACCAGTGAGGAGGAGGATGAGGATGAGGCGGATCCGGACTCCAGCGACGATGAGATGGATGTTGACATCGCCGACAGAGTTCAGCCGGAACCTGTGGCAAGCACATCATCCCATCCTCCCCCTCCCCCTCCACCCCGAAAACCTGTCACCAACCTTTCAAAGGAGGGCAAGAAAAGAAGGCTGAGGGAGGAGACTAAACGCCGGGCGAAGGATGGACGCTCGCCCAAGCATTCAGGCAGCGCCGGACTGCGGGCAAAAGAGGAGGTTTTGGCACAGCCAGCGAAGAAAAAGAGGGCTGAAGAAGGCCCTTGTCCACATTGCGCGCATCTTCCCAGGAAGCAGCACTGTGTGCGCATTGTCCCAGTTCGGCGACGCAAGTGTAAGCATCTCATCGGTGCTGCTCTTACTTGTGCGTCCTTAAAAAATAGGCTGAAGCCGTTGCCTCCGGTGAGTTGTTTCGTGCCTTCTTTTTCAAAAGCACAGCTTACATTGCTTTAGGCCCGACGCAAAGGGCATGCACCTAAGCCCCGACCTCACATCAAATTCTACCACCCATTCAAACAGCTTAACATGAAACTAATCAAGTTCCGACCCGAGGTATATAAACGCTGCAAGAAAGATATCGTCAGGCTTGTTTGGTGCGCCCCCGATGGCAAGGAAGAAATGGTATGTGTCATAATTGTCCGACTTGTCAAATGGCTGACTGACCTGCATAGGTGGGAGGTGTCAGATTCAAACCCTTTTCGAAGCCTATTCTGGGCCGACTCAATGACAACCACCGACTTGTTCAGGTTCGAGCTATAAGAAGGCGGGACATGATGCAACGGTGGGCGTACGGTTCAATTACAGGGAGAGGTTCACGACAGCCGTCGGGTGGACGGAAAGGGGACTGCTACGGTCCTTATGCCTGTCATCGAGGGGACACCCCGGACGATATCAGGGCTCTGTTCAGAGATGCGGTCGTGAGTGATGCAGTGATTTAAAGAACCGTGCTCAACAGGCCTGCAGAGTACCGACGCTATGGTCGAAGTCGGCAACACAATTGCTCCGGGGATGAAGAAGAACATCAATGAGCTTACGCGCAAGTCGGGTGTGGACCGTCTTGGTCGCACTGGTCTCACCAATTACGTCTGCTCGAACTACATCAACTGTCTTCACCCAGACGACGACGAATCGCTGGATGACTTTATCGCGGGCAGGAGAAAGAAGGACAGCAAAGGGGGTTTGTATCCATGTGCTCAGCTGATGAAAACAGGCTGCGGAAAACACGCCTTCAACTTTGCATATGCAAGATTCGGAGTTGTCATTCGGACAATGACGAATACCGTGTGGTGAGTCCGTGCATGTAAATCCCCCTCAATAATATTGAGCGAATGGGACACCAGGGTCTTCAACGGTCGACACGTTCACGGCACCGTAATGCCCAGCCAGAGCCGGATGATGCGACTGCGTGGAGGTGCCAGAAAGGGAGATGGGAGCAAGGGTTCACATCCCAATGCAAAAAAAGCGAATGTAGCTCGTGCTCGTAAGATCCGGGAGATTCGAGGTGGATATAACCTTCGCCCCCGTCCTGCCTAGACTTCAATTGTGTTTATTTCGTGTACAACGACGATTACAAAACCGCTGAGACCGAAGAAGCTGAGATAAAGGGAGCACCTCCACGTAATAAGGACTCGCTCTGCAGGTGAGGTGCATGGCCTTGAGCTTGCAAGTCTGCCGCAGTACGCTCATTGTGGAGCGAGATCATTTCATCAAGAAAGAAGTTGTATCTTTTTTCACATTTGAGCTAGGATTCGTGACCTCGGGAGAAAAAAAATAAAACTCACTTGAGAATGGGCATGTCCTGAACGATGTTTTGGAATTTACCAAACCAAACGTTGGCTTGCTCGGCGGCTGATGAATTGAATATCCATTTGCCTTCGCTATTGAACAACTCGCGAAAACAGGCTGGGTTGCAGTGCGTCTGACAGAAGATGTCGCCCTCGGAATGTTTGCATTTGAAATGGAAAACATCCACCGGCAGCCCAACATCTTGGAAGTATGTTTCGCCACAAGCGCGAAGATGCTTCAAAAAGGAGCAGTTGTTGTCGTAAAAGATGTATGAAGGCATACTGCCTGGGTAGCAAGGGGGAAAGGTCGCCTTCAAAAAATCCTACAAACAGTTCATTAAGTGTTGTGAATGCTTGACACAGGAGAAGACTACCTTGACACCTGAAATGCCCTCGGAACCAAAGAATGTTGCCCGCGAAATGATAATCCCACAGCAACGCACAAACAACTGTTCGTTGTGAGTCCAACTCCGTGTGAGTTTCCCCTTTACACGCGGCGCTGGTGGTTCGGAAGTAGACGGAGCGGAAGTAGACGGAGCGGAAGTAGATGGGACATTGGGTTCAGATGCGCTGGAACCAGCCAGAGATGCATCTGGGATAGCGGCACCTGCCAGTGGAACATCTGGGATGGCGGCTTTGCTGAGATGACTACGCAGCTGAAACATAGCAGCGTTTTTCTCGTCAGCAGCTATTTGGAAAGCGCGGTGAGAGTCAATGGTACAGGTGCGGAAGCCCGGATGAGCCGGTTCCACACAACCTTGAATGCAGCACTGTTTCATCAGATAACTATGTGCCTCGCAGAAATGGTCCCTCTGAGTCGGGAGGGCTTGTTGGCAGTCATGAACGCTGCAACAGACGTGACGAACGGTGACACCGTCGTGCACCCCCGCAGTGACTCGGTCTGGAAGGGAATGAGGAGTTGCTGAGACAAGGACATTGAAAAGAACTTACACCAATTGCCGTCTTCTCCTTGGTAGATCTTGACACAACGGTGGCATGCGTGAGCCCACATTGGTTGGCCGGTACCTGCCATACGATAGTTGCGCTCCGCAAGAACCTCATTGAAACGGTGATTCTGGGGTCCACCGTGCGGCAAAGAAAGAATCTCTTGGCGGCTGTTCTTGTCGCGCAGTATGGAGTGCAACAGGAATGTGTCGAGGACTACATCCCCGGTGAGCTCATCGAGGAGGCGCATGGCATTGGGTATGTCGGAGGCTCCAAGGGCCTGGTTGTATACCCGGGAGATCCCTTGGCAGGTGCCGCTATACCGAAAGATTCTAGATAAAGGATATAGCGGCATAGACTGCACGTACTGGGATTGAGACATCTGGATACTGAAATATCTGCAGAGCTCAGTATCCACATAAGTCGACTCGTGAACATGAAGCAGCAGCGGTGGATCCTTGGAATAATATTCGCGGCGCGGATCGGGCTGTTTGGCATTGCGGACATAGTAATTATTGTAGTAGCGAGTATGGCATGCTGTGAAGGATCCGAGGTGAGCTTGGATGTTGGTGCTGTCAGAATAAAGAGATGTACCCCGACAATATAATGATTTAGAAAAAACAGGAAGGACCCCACGTCGAAGCGTAAAAAGCCGTGATTCGACAACGATCGGCTCCTTCAAAGGGGAAGAGGGACAAAACAGGCACGAAGAAACGGGAGGAAGGAGAGGTTCTGCCCCTGTGTGGTAGTCAGTACGGAGAAAAAATAACAAAAGTCGGAAAAAAGACCGATTTTATATGGGCCTGCGTGAATGCGAAATGCATCATCCACAGAAACCGGTTGGACGGCCAGATGGGATGCCTCTGCCAAATCAGCAAATGCATGCCAAGTGAGCTGGACAATGCTGCGGTCGAGGTCAAGCACCGAGGCGATAAAGCCTGCCACCAGAGGTGGAAGTGTTACAGGCCTGGCGGCGTCGGAAGGCACAATTTCAGCCCAGATCCGATGAGTGAACTCAAAGAATCTTTGGACATGAAAGAACTGGAGATTATCTCTCAGAGACTCATGTTGAAGTAACCGCTCAAGGATCTGGACGGCGGTGGTGGTTGAAGTCATGATGAGCGACAAAAAAAGTTGTGATCAGATTCAAAGTCATGTCTCAGAGAAGAAAGCTACGGGTTAATACCCGCATAGACATGCTTGGCCAAATATAGCGACAGGCAAACATCTACAGCTGAAATCGGGGCAGAAAAGGGTGTAGTGATCTTGCCGCAAGGGCATAGCTGAAAGGAATAGTGGGGGCGGAAACGCGTGCACGAATATCCGGGGGCTAATCCACCTGGATGCATGTGGCGGCACGGTTCTGTCCACGAGCATACACCCGGAGCCATTCCGCTGCATAGAATCGACTGGGGGCATACGCTTGCTTGCTTTCGGCGGCAGGTATATGCCCCAGCACAATCAACTACAGGGATCCCGGTGGACGGAGAGCCCTGTGCTGGTTTGGCCATGGGCATCCACCTTCACCCATTCGCGTACAGCGATTGGCATGGAGGAGAATACCTGCATCGATATGGCTGCCAGTGTATTGCTGACGGTGTTGACTTGTAGAGACTTCGGTGTAGGATACGGTAATTATTGCACCAGAGTAAGTAGTACAGATAATTGCGAAGAGGTATAAAGCAGTAGGAGCGCGGTGGACACAGGCAGAAGTCGAGGGGGAGTATAGGGAAGGGGAGTAGAAAGCTTTGAAGAACGTGTGGAGGAAAGATGCCGCCGAGGTTAGCCTGCAGGTAGAGGCAAGGAGTCAAAAGGCCGCCGGCGTTGGCCCGCACCGAAAGGCCTGCAGGGATCTGTCCCGTGGGAATGTCCCGCGGAGTCCCCCATCAAAATTGATCCCCATACCTTCAACGTATTGCAATTTTTCCGGCGTACACCGGGAACATTGCCCCCTAGCGCGAGCTCTGACTCCACATATCGTATAGGTCTCTGAGTCTTTTACCCGAATCTGTCCATTTTTCACATTGAATTGTTTTCGGTGAACGATGGTTTCCTAACGATGACCATAAAAGCCTTCATTGGCATCGAACATTCGCTATGCATGTTTGGCTGACGCTGGTTTTACCCCCTCGAAACTGATGGGCTTGCGAGCAACCTGTGAGTCAATACGAGTCAATACTTAATCCCGGCGGAGAAATCTGAGTTGGAATGATTATTGCAAAATTCGCGAGCCTTGTACGATTCAAAATGGCTGGATGTGCTGCTAACGCACCACCTGTGAGCCACTGGTAGTGTCCAAGGAAGTACTCTACTCAAAGAGCCAACGAAGACCCGCAAAATACCATCTAATCTTATCAATCAGCATGCCACGCGAGCATCCGGCGCGGCCAGCTCCGGTGCAGGTCTCCTCCCGACTCCATTCACTGCGATGAGCAAAGTCCACCGACCGTCGGCGAAAAAATGCCGCTACAGCTCACTCGTTTGGTGATGGACTTCTCTGAGATGGATTCGCGACCAATTCGCGACTCGGTCAGACGGTTGGCTGTTAAGAGGCCTTTTGCGCCGCAGTGTCCATGCCACAATCCCTGTGTCTTTCCACGCATTCAGTTCAGACGCGGATACGAGGCTCGCTTCCAAGGAAAATCCCGCAGCTCTGGATCTATATCAACGTTTTCTCGCCAGAGAAAATTCCGCAGTTCTGGATTTATATCAACTCTCCGTCTCTGTTTACGACCTGGCAGTTCAAAGGCTCCTATACGCAGATCCCGCAGCTCTAGATGGGTATCAACTTCAACTCGTTTAAATAGATGGGTTTCTCCCATTTTCATTCCAGCACCTCGCTGTCGCACAATGCAATTTTTTCTCTTCTTCGCTTTCGCTTCAGCTGTTCAAGTCTCCATCTGCAATGCAGCCTCCGTGTCCATTAGAACAACGTCTGGTTTATTGAAAGGCTCAGAAGGCGACGGACGTAAGTTTCCTCTACAGCTTCGTTCGATTCACACACCGACTTCCGTTCGCAGTGTTGACTTTCAAGGGAATCGTAAGCATTGAACCTTTTCTCTCTCAAGCTCAATCAGACGTTCAGTGTGATCCTTTTCCAGCGATTCGGGCAATCCCCAACGGGTTCCCAACGTTGGAAACCTCCGGTTCCTTTTACCTCGAAAGCCCCCCAGAATGCAACGAGTTTGGGTCCGTCCTGCGTGCAACAGTTTCCCTTCGCATCCATCGACGAAAGCCTGTTCAATACTCCACCGCCTCCCGAAAACGAAGATTGTCTCTTCCTGTAATTGCATTCATTTCCCAGGCTCCTAATTATGACACTGACACCGCTCACCAGCAACGTGTGGGCCCCATCGTCGCGCAAAAAGACCCTCCCTGTTGTTGTATGGATCTACGGCGGGTCAGTAACACCGTACGGGCGGAATCTACGAAGCTGAGATAATAGATTTCGGGCAGGGCGTTGGCATTCGGAACAGCATCTTTGGCTGAATACGACGGCGCCTCCCTGGCCTTTAATCAAGATATTGTCGTCGTGACATTCAACTACCGAACCAATGTCTTTGGTTTCCCCGAAAGCCCAGACCTCCCCCTTGCGGAAAATAATCTCGGTTTCCTCGATCAAGGTCGGTCCATATTGATATCACATCATGCGTTGTTTTACATGCGTTGTTTTCAGAACTCGCATTCAAATGGGTCCAACAGAATATTGCTCAGTTTGGTGGCGATCCGACACGAGTAACGATCATGGTGAATTCCCTCGGCTCTTTGATTCGAACATGCTCATAAAGTTTACAGGGTCAATCTGCTGGTGCCGCGTCAGTTGCAGCCGCCTACGCACGCCAGGCGCCGGGCGAGGCGCCTTTTCGCGCGGCGATAATGCTATCGATGGACTCGGTACCCCCCTTCGAGTCCCCAACCGCGTTCGCGTCGTTCAACGACATGGCCTCCGGCCTAGGCTGCACGCAAGCACCAGGTGCCGCACGCTTAGCGTGCCTCAAGAATGTCTCGGCGTCCGCAATTCGAAACTACACAAACGGCCCTTCGAGCGGTGTCTGGGGCGGTCTCCTTGACAAGTTAGTGCTCATACTGCGTCTCTACATTATTTCAGCATACTCAGGGACGAATAACTTGAATAGCGTGACTTTGTTTGCAAATCCCCTGCAACGCATCCGGACTGGACAGACAGCCAGAGTACCGTTCATGATGGGCCATATGCAAGACGATGGCAGTCTTTTCGCGCTGGACCAGACGGACCTTGCGGCATATCTTGCGAACGACTTCGGCATGCTGGTCACCGCTGACCAGGTACGGGCACTGTACGCCAGCGGGTTAAGCGACAACGCCGTTATCGCGGAGGTGGTCAAGGACATGTTGTTCCTCTGGTCGGTGTTTCAACCTGTCCCTTGTATTCCCCATCTCATCAACAAAACATCCTACAGTCCTGCGGAGCTCTGGGGCGCCGCCGCCGTCGGCGCGGGGATCACGAATGTGTATCGGTACGCGTACGGTATGGTCTTGTCCTCCACGATTCCACTTTTTGTCTGACACAAGTACCTCGCAGGCGCAGTTTTTGCTGATCTTCAAGTCTTCCCTAATGCTGGCGCATGGCACAGCTCAGAAAGTGGGTTTCATACCATACTCAACTTTGAATTCAACCATGCTGACGGGCCCTTCGCAGTTCCCGAGATTTTTGGGACCTTCAATGTAACAACCGCCACAGCATCAGAGAAGATGCTATCGAAGACGATGCAAACGATCGTCGCAAATTTTGTCAAGAATCCCGCCGTGGCGCCTGCGCCGCATTGGCTCGAATACGTTCCCGGGAATACGACGACAACCTTGGCTAAACTTGCGTATGGTGGGAATGTTGCGCTGGGGAATGTGGTGCAAGCCGCTGGGAGTAACTCTCTTGTGCGTCCGATTTCTACTTCAAAGCTTTAGCTGATTTGGTCCGTAGGACTCGCCATGCGATACGTTGTGGAATCAGTTTTTGGACGGCTGACTTCGAACCTCCGTTCCGCATTATCCAAGCTGAACATTGTAAATGATTGACTGCCTCCTAAGGCTCAATGTGGTTGTGACAAAATTTCTTGTGGATAGATCTGGCAGGCGGATCGACTGTCCTGGGATACTCGTCGAAAACTTGGGCCTCCGCGATCTATGGGCTTTTTGCCAGTTGTCTGGTATTTTAACATCAACACCGGCTTTGCTCCGAGTCGAGGTTCGGCTTACGGTGTTTTAAACGCTTTGAACTTCCGGCTGGGAGCGTCCAGCTCTGTCCGTGGTCGTCTGACCAGGTTATGAGGGGTTGACTTCTCTCAAGCTCCGAGCCCCAAGGGTTCTACTTATCTGCGAAATTAGCCGTCGCCGAGCTCAACGCAACTTGCGTTGATACGGAGGCATTCATCCAACTGACCGTTGAAACTCGAAGTAAATACGCCCGAAGTCCTCCCGTTTACTGTGCCAAACACTGTCCTGCCATTGGCAACGTCTGAGAGAGAGGGCGCCATCGATAAGCAGGCCGCCAGAACTCGCCAGAAGCGATGCTATAATACTCGTTTGCCTCCGCCGGAAAATCCGAGGAGACCGTTAGCGGCGGCTGACCCGCCTTGATCGATGGGTTATGGAAGAGAAGTAAAGCGAAGTCGACGCTCCGGACCGAGCCCAACGAAGACGCAGATAAGGTTGACAGCAGAGCAATACGTTTCGGGGAGGACCGTGTTTTGTGGGAAATGAATATTCCGTCCCTTTCATGCAGGTTGTTGAGAGACAAAGATTCGCGATCAAGAAAACTCAATCATCGATTGCTGTGATCTTCGTCGTCAAATGCTTCGACGTCCAGGCGCCGTAGTCGCTCGTGGGCTCTCGTGGGGACACGCCTAGATGAAGGCACACCGCGCCGAAAGATCCCGGGGTGTGTGAACGATCTTGAAGCGGAGGCACTATTTTTGGTTACGCGCTGCCTGGCACTGGTCTCGGCCGTCATCGGTGACGATAGACAAAGAGGAGAAGATCCCAGCGTCTCCCAATGCCCGAAGCAGATGATTACGACGAAAGCAATAGAAAAAGGGTCGCGTTTGAGGCGTTGTCTGGTTTAGCTGTCACGCAGACGTGAGGCAACGGCCGCCCCCCAGCTTGAGGAAAACAAAGAGGAGAGCCCAGAAACAGCCATAGCGGCCAGAATCCGATGAAGAACTTTGAGCAGCTTTGAGCCGGCGAAGCGTTGGCGCTTGGTTGGGCGCGTGAACAAGAAGAAGGATTCCCTTTTGGGCAATTTGTCCTTGTTTTTTCCTTCCTTTCCGGCCCGTGACCCTGGACGACGGAAGCAGGGGACGAAACCTGGGACACCGAGGCCAAATCGAGGCCAACCCTCCGGCGCCCTAGGTGGATCATAGATCACGCAGGATGAGCTAACGTGCGGCCAATAGCGAGGGGAACGGGGACGTATATGATCTACAGCCTCATTTTACAAACCTGTCGGCATCTTGGGACTCGCCCTTCAAAGCCTCGTGTCCGAAGCGCGTTTCTTGCCTACCGGAGCTATCCTAGCCGCAGCGGAAACTGTATATAACCCTGCTCGACCTCGAGCATTCCTATCCTCCCACCAACATGACCCTCGCCTACGCTGCTCCGTATCCGCGCCACTCAGCCTTGCCGCAAGCAGATCTCGGTTACGGCGAACCGTCGGTCGATGGTGGCCAGTTCGCAATCGCAAGAGTCAATGGGGTGATCCGGCTTGTGCAGGGTGTGTGCATCTGCTTTGCGCGTTGCCACAGTTTTTAACCGTTCTTTCATGCACAGTTTCATTAGCCACGCCAGCCTCAGCTCTTACCACTGTCGATGTCAAAATCTTCAGGTACGCCACCCTGCCTCTGCAGGGCCTTTGCTGCCGACTTAATTTCCCTTGACAGGCACGAATTTATCCACATTTTCCGATACCTGGAGTGCAAGACGCTCCATCCAACGGAAGTGCATATCATCGAGATGATTGACGACCACCACAAGACATACGAGCAGGAGAACGACACCGTGTTTCTCGCGAAAGACGTCATGGAACGAATCAGCAGACTGACTAGTCGCGCACCTGCACCACATATTCAGCAATTTTCGCGAATGAGACGGCGATGATGCGAACTGGGGAGAGTTTCAGATGGCTGTATTTTCTGCACGCACTTGTATTTTTAATCATCACGCATTTTTTTTCTCGTTCCCTCTCAACTCACTTGCCCGAAGCCCAGTGCGATTCGGTTCACGTTTCCCGCTGCCCCCCGCGGCTCACTGTTGTCTTGAAATCGCCGTTTCTGCTCGAGAAGCTGCTGTACGTCAGAGGAAGTAGGCTCAGCCTTAACTGCACCGCTACTCCTTTGCCAATTACTGTCCTATCATCTCCTATGACGACAGTCATGCAGAAGAGCAACGACCCTGCGGCTGCGGCTGCAACACGGTCTCAGCGCTTGAGCAATTTCCGTCGGTATTGTGGCGAGACCCACAGGTCAGTCTCCTCGACCTTCTCATCTCCGCCCCCGAATCTATAATCAAAATAGAACTGACCCGATCCCCGAGGTCGAGCGGGTGGACACGCGCAATTATCAGCTATTCCTGCTGTGTTTTTCGGCCAACATGAACATACCGACGTGACAGCATAAATCCTTGCAAGACGCAATACTGACAACACTTCTAGCCTCGTTGTTGGAGCGGCCGGTCCTGTCGTTTTCAAACTCTCCTTCCCCAACACCGCCATCAATTTCTTAATCACCGTCTGTAAGTGTGGTCGTAATCCCTGACCTCCGCCGCTGATGTTTCTGTTAAAGTGGTTGCATTATTCCTGCCTATTTCCATGTCTCTTCGCTGGCGCGGCCGAGGTCGATACTGATCCCGCTTCCGCATACATGTGGCGCCACATTGGTCCGAACTTGACACCAGCCATGGTTCAGGCGTACTAAGCGCTAAAATCCATTAATACTGTTGTCAAATAGCTCCTCCAAGACATTGGGGGTGAAGCGGCTGCGGACACTTTCCAAAGCCGTAACGGACTTTTGGTTGGATTCTTTTCCGGGGTGTCTTGTGGTCGCTTCGGCCATTGGATAGACGCCTGTTTCCCGGACACAGTGGTTGAATTTAGAAGCAGTTGACGAGGGTCTGCAATGAACTGTGGATTTCTGCTCAATTTCTTTTTTTCAGACGCTCCAGTCGAGAATGGGTTTACTACAAAATGGGATCTATTCTCAAGTGCCTCTTTTGCCCCTGCCTGATCTAGGGAGCATGTAGCAGATCTAGATGTCAGTTTACAACGAACTACTGAACTTCTTCTCGATTTCTTCTTTCTCCTTCGCCCACGACGGTCTGGGAATACGGAAACCATCGCTGAGTTTCACGTATGTCGTGTCGCCCAGCCGTCCAATCGCTTTGAGCTTTGCGGGATCGACAACACCCTGCTCATTCAGGACGGCCTTGCGAGCGTGGATATATTTGACGGTCCCAAGTATAAGGTTGGCTGTCACCACACCGGCGGTGTTCTTGATTTCTACGTTTTGCAGGAGCTGAGAACGTATCAGTTGCATTCATCAATCCGAATTCGAAGCTCTTGTATGCTTACCTCGCATTCAAGGGCGAATGCCGATTCTTTCACCCGTGCAGGCTTCACGGAGACCTACGGACGAAGATGAATGAGGTTAAATTCCCGGCTTCTTCGGGTACGAACGCTAGGCTCCTGTGTCAAACCGCTCAAAGCCCATTCACTGACACCTGGCGGGGCGTCGATGGAGCAGCCGTTCGCTTGCGCAATCCACGGCTCGCTGATTATATTGACGGTGAACCCTTTCGTTGCTTTGATGTTGTTGGCCGTGTCCTTGTGCCTCGGAGAGCCCGTACACGAGACAGAGATAACACACGGGTTCGTCGAGACCTAGGAAGCTCAGCTCAGATCATTTTAAGTGCTGACGAGATAAATTGAGATGACCTGATTGAACCAACTGAAGAGCCTCAGCACGTTGACCGGTACAAGATATACAGCTGAAGGTACCTAAATGGCGCAAGGTTCTCCACCCCGTCCTCAGCGATTGTGGAGACAAAAGCGACAGGCCGCGGGATGATGCCAGTCGTGCACAACGAATACACGATCCTGGTATCTACATTAATTGCGGGGCCAAAGGTCGGGAAGCAGATATATTGGTTACCTCGGATCTTCCTCTGAAACGTTGACCGTCTTCCAACCCTCCTCTGCCTCGTCTGCCCATTTTTTGCCTTGTTCGGTGGCAGTAATGGGTTCTCCAAAAGTCCAAGACGGATGCGGTGGCTGAGTGAATCTGAAATCCGAGGTATCAAAGGAGGGGAGGCCGGACGTCGACGTCGACTGGCTCAAGGTGGACATGGCTCTCGATAAGCTGCTCGGAGATCAATCGAAGCTCTCAAGAAGCTCTTGTCAATCTTCGCGGGCCGGCAACTCTTTTTTAACCCCAAACCTACAGGAAGAATTCAAAGAAAAAAGGACGGTACTACCCCTCAGTTTCTCTGTCCCATCCTTCGATTCCGAGGTCGAACGAGTGTTGGCCAACTGGCGCAAGAAAGAGTGCAATTTGATGGCGATTCTCGCGATATTGATCGATCATGACCCGATTTGGTAATTGACCACCTCTGAGGCCATGCTCCGAGTCGCTCACGGGTTCCGGCATCTTGCTTGCTCGTCCACGTCCGCGTCAATATCCCACTTTTTGCGCACTAGCACCCTCTCCAGACGATTGACCATGGGCGCTGGCACACAGACGGTCGACACGTCGCACAGACTGGATAATCTCCGCCAATTATTGGCCCAAGAGCAAGTCCAGGCCTTCGTGGTTCCCAGCGAGGACCAGCGTGCGTGAAACCTTCGCTGAATGCGCCACGTCTGATCCATCTCATGAAGACTCGAGCGAATACCTTGCCGAGTGCGACGAACGCAGGGCCTTCATCTCTGGCTTCAATGGATCTGCAGGTGTGTTACAGCGCACTGTTTTTCATTTTCTGATCTGAATCCTTCATCAGGTTGTGCGATAATCACCAACAATCAAGCTTTTCTATTCACGGATGGACGGTACTACCTTCAGGCGGAGCAACAACTGGACAAGTGAGCTGCTTTCCACCGCTTTTCTTTTAGCGCATGTGGGCTCATGGTCCTCGCACAGAAATTGGACCTTGATGAAGCAAGGGCTCCCAGGTCAATCCCTGCTTCTCTGTGAATAGCAAAGTATTGAATGGGCATGATGATAGACGTCCCCACTTGGCAGGAATTCTTATCCAAGGTTAGCTCATGCACGTCGAACAGCTGAAATCCGCTGAACCACATCTAGAAAATCAATCCCTCTTCCCGCATAGGGATAGATTCCACCCTTATTTCAGCCGGTGCGCTGTCCATCTCTGGAGGACGAGAACGAACCTGAACCGATCCGCACAGTTGATGCTGAAGCTTTGACCAAGGCATTAAAGCCTCTGGGATCCGAGCTCGTTTCTTTGAGTAAAAACCCTGTTGACTCCGTTTGGGCGGCGAAACGCCCGCCTCGGCCAACGAGTCAAGTATTCTCACTGGATACTAAATATTCAGGCAAGAATCGTCAACAGGACAGCCACGGGTTTCTCACCTTTTGCCAGGCGAATCGCATTCGAATAAAATCAAGCGGCTTCGTGAGGAAATTTCGAAGAAGGAGGGTAAAGCGATGGTCGTTACCATGCTCGATGAAGTTGCCTGGCTCTTCAACTTGCGCGGTGCCGACATCGCCTACAATCCGGTGTTTTTCGCATATGCCACTATCACCCCGGACAAAGTCACTCTCTTCATCAACCCTGAACAACTCGACGACGCAGCTCGTCGCAGCTTAAGGGACGAAGTTGTGATCGAGGATTACACCACCTTCTTCGACAAGCTCAAAAGCCTCGCGAAAGAAGCCAATCTGGATGGAAAGGTGGCTTTTTATTCCAAAGAGGGAGAATCATACCCTCATCTCGTTCGTCCGTAGAAGGTACTGCTTGGCGACAAATCAAGCCTCGCCGTGGCCGAGGCAATCGGCGAGGTGCGCACATTTTTCCTCGCTTATTCATGTAACGCCTGACACATGTGGTAGGGCAATTATTCCCTCGTTCCTTCCCCTGTCGCCGAAATGAAGGCCATAAAAAATGACACAGAATTGGAAGGGTTCCGTCAGAGCCATATCCGTGATGGCGCCGCGCTGGCTCGCTATTTTTCGTGGCTCGAGGAACAGCTTGTTTCCAGTGCTGAGGTTAATGAAAGCCAAGCTGCCGACAAGCTTGAAGAGTTCCGATCGTAAGCGATCTATTTTCGCATTTGAATTTTGTTCACTCGCCACAGCGAACTCGACCTATTCCGTGGGCTCTCATTTCCGACAATTTCGTCCACTGGCCCGAATGGCGGTACGAACCTGCTCCATAAAAATCTTGCCAAACTTATCAAGTCGCCGACAGCAATCATCCATTACTGCCCCGATCCTAACGACTGCGCTGTCATCAAACGGGATCAGGTTCGTGCGGTCCTTGATCTTCAACGCATGTCCAAATCGGTTACTTTTTTAGATCTATCTCTGTGACTCGGGAGGTAAGACGAACAGCGGGGAAACCATACTAGAAATTTACATGTGGAACACAGCTCAATTTTACGACGGCACCACTGACGTTACCCGGACCTGGGTATCCATCTATCCAGAAAGTATGGAACTGAGGGCCTAAATTTTTCGCAGCATTTCGGTACACCGAACGCAGAGGAGAAGAGAGCCTTCACTCGCGTCTTGCAAGGGCATATTGCTATCGACAAGTTGATATTCCCCACTGGAACGACTGGTAAAGCTGCAGTCTTCAGTTCGTTCTGATCGTTGATTCTTTCCTGCGTCAGGCTATATTCTGTAAGCCGCCGCTCAAAACTGCTAACTTTAATCTAATCGTCATCCAAGCGATGCGTTCGCCAGGAGAGCCCTGTGGGAAGATGGCCTGGGTTTGTGATTATAACGCTGGACGTATTTATGTCTCTCAAAGCCTCCTAGATTATCGGTTAGTTTCCCGTTAAGCATCGTCTGGAAGAACCTCATAAAGCGCTGAAGCCATGGGACGGGCCATGGTGTCGGGCATTACCTGAACGTTCACGAAGGTGCGGCCCGATTGAGCTCTGTTCTTCCTTCCTTGAACACTCGGAATCAGGTCCTCAAGGAATGGGAGTCCGTCTAGCGTACAACTCAACGGCTCTGAAACCTGGGATGACTGTTTCTAACGAGCCAGGATATTACGCTGACGGTCGCTTCGGCATCCGAATCGAGAACATCGTTCTCGTTCGGAAGGCCGACACGCGCAATAATTTCGGAGACAAGGGGTTCTTAGGCTTTGAACACGTCACCATGTCAGTCTTTCTTTCAGTCGATTCATTCCGATTGTTCTGTAACCCGTGCCAGGTGCCCTATTCAAACCAAGCTCATCGACAAATCATTGTTCACTGCAGAGGAGGTGCGGTGGTTGAACGACTATCATGCGGAGATCCTCAAGAAAGTTTCCGGCCTGCTGCAACACGATTCACGAGCGTTGGAATGGCTGAAGAGAGAGTGTTCTGCCATTTAGCACCGTTTGTTTGCCGTCTCAGGCTAGCTCAGGCTGTTTTGAATCGTTGAATCATGAAGCTTACGTTTGCGATGTACAATTCTGGATGTGATCGATCAGTAGCCTAGCCGGTCAAACGTGTCTTCGCAGCCGTTCTCTTGCATTCTCCTCTCTCTTCGACCCGTGCACACTCTCTATACACAATGGCGACGGACTTCAACCCGACGTATTGCTATCGGTACGTCGGCAAAGGCTGTAAACTTGGCGCCGGTTGTCGCCTGCGGCACGACATTCAAAAGTGCTCTTGCGGCCTGGTCCTGTTGGCGCATAACATGCGCCCTCACCTGGCGGGCCAGCGCCATCGGCTACTTGCGAATACAAAGCAAACCGAGCGGGCCCGAGAGCCGCAGACCATTTCTCGACCCGCAACTGTGAGGAAAACGTACATATCTCGCTTCATCTACCTCTGATCGCCATCTGAAGGCCGCTATACCCAATCTCCACAATGCCGCCGAGGAGGCAATGGAATCCTCTGTCTGTGAACGTTGTGGCAGAGAGCTGGCCGTTGCCGAGCGAGTAGCTCATCTCAAATGGCACGTCAGGATGAGAAAAAAGCTTTTCTCTGACGCTGAGGCCATGGCGGCTGAGGCTGAGGAAGACAAAAACGGAATCACTGTCTCTCACAAAGAGGGCCTTGACTTCGGAATTGTCAGTGCGGATGATTCTGTCTTTCTCGACATCACGATTCTTAAAACGGGATTCCAATCCCGGATCGTGTTGGAAACGACTGCCGTACGGGGGGACGAGACCAAGTCAGTCATTATCTCGGTTCAGCAATCAACTCTCATATGCTCTCTCCAGGTTTTCGATATCCCTGGCAGGGAAATATAGATGGATCAATCCCCATGCCGCTCGAACGCTCTCAGTCCAGTTTCACCCATCGTTCGATGGGGAATATAAGGATGTCCTCGAGCTGATTTTTCTGGATACTTCAACCAGAGATCGGTTTCTTATTACTCGGAAACTTCGCGCTGTCGTCGGCTCAAAAGATGACCACCAACAGCTCAAATCTAAAGCTCCGTATGCTCGTCGTAAACCGGCTCCGTTTCAATTCGATGGCCCCATTATCCGTAGCCTGCGCCCTCCGAATTGGGGGCCGACCAAATGGACTTCGCGACTCCTGGAGTACAAGTCGCCGGACGCTTTAATCCAGGTCGCATTTGGGTCCCACTCGGGCACCAACACGAAGACGATTTTACAAACAGTGAAGCAGTTTCTGCCAGACGCCTTCACTTCAAACACATACGCACAATTCTTCCAAGTTATGTTGTATATCGAAGACGAACAGATGAGGCACGTCTCCAGACATGCAGTACAGGGAACAATAATCATACTCATAAAATTCATTGTGCAGGCAGGATTTGGAGATGTATGCAATGACGGACGTCGAGCTGAAACCCAATCATCCCCGATACGAGTCAGTATCTCATTTTCCTTGCGCATAGATCGAGGAGCTCACTTTGGCACAGTCTTCAAGTGAAAGGACTCGAGGAGGGTCGTCCCTCTGTGATTGTCGGAGACTTTATTCTCGTCAGGTTCGACTATTTCCTTTCACAGATTAATAATTGATCTGAGTGGTCTGTTAGGCACACTGGGGTATCCGAAGGCCCTTGGTTCGAAGGACGCGTCCACAAAATCTATCAAAGTCACGTCAGCCTTCGTTTCGGTGAAAACTTCAGTACCTACAAAGGAACCAAATTTGACGTCAACTTCACTTTGAATCGCTTGCCACATCGGAGAATGCACCAAGCTTTAACTAATTCCTTCAAGGAATCCCGCATTTTATTTCCCAGAGACGAGCACATCTTACGAAACTGGCGAGTGTCGGCTTCAGAGCGCGATAGCATCACGCCAGTGAATCGGCGAATTGCCGAGGACCCGGAACAGTTCGAAACGGTTGTAGCGATAGTGCACCAACCCCGAGGCAGCCCCCCGTTCGTCGTTTTTGGACCGTAGGTACTCTTCATTCGTCGTTCAGCCATTTGAGCTCAAGACCAATTTCAGTCCCGGCACAGGCAAAACTGTGACGATCGTGGAGGCCATTCACCAGCTGCTGCTTCGAAACCCGGACGCTCACATTCTCGCGTGTGCACCGAGCAACTCGGCAGCAGACCTCATTGCTCGAAATCTCTTGTCGCTCGGGACAACCCAACTCTTTAGGCTCAACGCGCTTTCGCGAAAACACGAGGATCTCCCAAAAGATCTTGCGAAGTTCTCTGCCATCAACGACAACTTGACTTTCGTAGTTCCAGTGGTCGAGGATTTGCGGAAATATCGTGTCGTAGTTTCGACCTGCCTTTCCGGAGGGGTCCCTGCGCAGCTCGGCGTTAAGCGGGGACACTTCAGCCATATCTTTTGCGATGAAGCAGGTCAAGCAACGGAACCCGAAGTGATGCTTCCCATCAAGAGTATTGCTGATAGATCCACGAACATCATCTTAGCTGGCGACAATAAACAGCTCGGTCCCATCGTTCATTCATGGATAGCACGATCTCTGGGTCTCAAAGTCAGTTATCTGGCACGCATCATGCAACGGGACATATATAGCTTGGATGCACGGACGGAAAGGGGCGGGAGTGGAATAACGTGCATCACTACTGTTATATCCCGACTTGCGCTGATTTCGAGCCCAGTATCGTTAAACTGGTCAACAATTTTAGATCCCATCCGGCGATTCTCGATTTCTCGAACCAGCAGTTTTATGACGGCGAGCTCGTCCCATGCGGAAATCCGGCTCTCATTCGGAGCCTTGAAAACGCGGACGAGTTACCCACTAAAAAGTTTCCTCTCATATTCCATGGCATGCTGGGCAAGGATGACCGAGAAGGGTCGTCTCCTTCTTTCTTCAATATTGGCGAAGCTACCATAGTCAAAAAATACGTAACCTCGCTGATCGGTGACAGAAAACTCCGTATCCGTGAGTGCCTCCGTTCGAAGCTTGGTGCCTTCTCAATTGCATGACAGGTCCTGAGGAAATTGGTATCATCACTCCTTACCATGCTCAGCGATGCAAGATTATGGAGCTCCTGTACCGAGATCCTAAATTGAGAGGTATAACTGTGGGAAGCGTCGAGGAATTCCAAGGACAGGTGCGAATTTGCATGCCTTCAAGGCATTTAGCTAACCGCCGAAATAAAGGAACGCCGGGTGATAATCATGTCCACAGTGCGCAGTAACACGAATTATGTCGAGTCCGATATTCGGCGCACCCTCGGCTTCGTTGCGAATCCTCAGCGGTTCAACGGTGAGAGGATTGTTTTCCGTTTGTCCTGCCCATGAATTCGTTTCACAGTTGCTATTACCCGAGCTCAGGCGCTCCTCATTGTCATAGGCAATCCTACCATTCTGGCCTTAGATCCGTTGTGGCGCGCTTTCTTAAATTACGTTCACAATCGCGGAGGCTGGAGGGGGAAAGCAATGGAGTGGGACCCGGAGGATCCTATCGTTGCTGTACCCAGTGGGTATGACACGGAGATGAAAAGAAGGGCCGAAGGCGAGGCAGAGGAAACGATGGCGCGATTGAAATCGCTAATCGTCCAGAGGAACGAGGGGTCAGAGTTTGACTTTGACATTTCTGACGGGGAGCTCGATGTGGGGCCGGACGGAGCGGTGAGATGGGATGCCAATTAATCAGGGCCGTTTACCATCGATCCCCAGGAAAGGCTCTGCTCACCTTCAATATTTCCTGTAACTATCTCGAAGAATATGTGACTTGACTCCTCCGCGCCTGAGACGGCTCTTTGTCTATCCATCTTGCACACCTGGTAGGCCTGGATAAGACTGTGAATAACATTATTTTGATCGAAGTTGATTGAAGGCATATTGAACGGTTGCCTCTATGAGTCAATGTAGATTAGCGCATCATCGCCCCGAGTAAAGCGTATGGTCGGCTGATACCGTTATTCCGTGCAAATCTGAGTCC
Source organism: Mycena vitilis (assembly GCA_029203975.1). Classification (NCBI taxonomy): domain Eukaryota; kingdom Fungi; phylum Basidiomycota; class Agaricomycetes; order Agaricales; family Mycenaceae; genus Mycena; species Mycena vitilis. Next base: position 240,150 of record JARGYF010000087.1, on the reverse strand, counting down.
GATGCGCGTGCAGCTCGCATCCTCGGGAGGCTTCAAGTCCGAATAAGCTTGTTAAAGGCAAAGGATGGAACGCGGGCTTTGGATTCTTTGAGCTCGCTCCGTCAATGTACTTGAACACCAGAGTTTCCCACGGTTCAAACTTCAAAATCGATGAAGCAAGTGGTCGGTGCAGTCCAGGTGAGCTTTTTTCAAAACAGTTTGTTTGTAAGCGCAAGATAAGCGCTGTCGGCATGACAGAATGCCTAATGAGTAACGGCGGAGAGTTAGTAAGAGACCGGTGGGCGTAGTCCGAATTAGGCTTGACCACTGGCAGTGTCAGTCCTTCACTGTGGCCACGCTGGTTATAACGCCGTTTGCGATGCTGCCCTTGTGTTCTCGATCCTACTTTCTTATTCGTATCCTAAGCCGCTATCGGCCACGGACGCCATGTCTTACCCTTACGCCTACCCCATATTCCCGATATCCGCCTTCCTTGGTTTCGTCCTCTCCATAACTCCCCTGGCCTGGCATCTCGAGGCATGGAACTTAGGAACATGCTACTTCATGGTATGGACCGCTCTGGTATGTCTCAACAGCGGTATCAACTCGGTCGTGTGGGCGCAGTCGATCGAGAATTACGCGCCTGTGTGGTGCGAGATCTGTGCGTCGTCCCTTGAACCTCTGGCCTTTCTTTCTGGCATACAAGACTCCTCCAGCGATTCGTATTATCCTCGGGGCCAGCGTCGGGATCCCCGCATCCTCTTTATGTATCGTGCGGCGCTTGTATAAACTTGCCAGCGCCGAGGTATGTTTTCACTTCCCAACTTCTTCCCCTCCCCCTGACACTGCCCTCAGCAACGTAGCGCAGCCCTGGTAGACTCGCTCATCTGCGTTCTCTTCCCCGTTGTTTGGATTGCCATGCGTTCGTTTCCCGCTGCCATTCTACCCTGATGTGCTGATTTCGCGGATAGAATGCATAGTGCAAGACCACCGCTTCGACATCTTGGAAGAAATCGGCTGCTACCCTGCAATCTACAATACCCTTGCGGCATACTTCATCACCTTTATGTGGCCCATGCTCCTAGGTCTCGTCTCCCTGGTCTACTGCGGTGCGTTGCCACAGCTCACTCTATTCCTGACACTGACCCTCCGCTCTAAGTGTTCGCTTTTCGTGCCTTCAACAACCGCCGCAACCAGTTTGACCAGTTCCTCGTGCGTGGCAGCTCCCTCACCGTGAGCAAATGCCTTCGTCTCATGGCGCTAGCTATCACTGTGATGCTCTACACCACGCCCATCGCCGTCTTTGTCGTCTATCTCAACGCGCCCAACATCGGGCCCTGGCGTGGTTGGGCCGCCACACACGCCATGTACTGGCGCATCAACCGGGTGCCCAGCCACGGCTGGCGCGACGACGACCAGACGGCCGCGCTGATTGAGCTGACGCGCTGGTCGGGACCGTTCTGTGCCCTGATGTTCTTTGTGTACTTTGGGTTTGCTCGGGAGGCGCGAGCGTACTATCGTGGTATTTTGGAGGTGTGTGCGCGCACTGTGGGCCTGGTCCGCAACGGCAAGCGGCAGTTTCTGCGCAAGGGTAATCAATCCTTGTCACCGTCGTCGGCAGCCGGGCGTATCAGCTCATATGCGTACGTCGCTGCCTATTCCTATGCGCTGCTGCTCAGATTGTGTAGATCCCGTCCGCCCGTCAGGGACCCCGCGAGTCCCGTGCGCCCCCTACGCCCCGTCTCCTCCTCCTCGTTTGACTTGAGCTACTACAAGAGTAAACGTGAGTTGTCAAGATTTAGCAACGACTCAGGGTTGAACAATCATTAACATTGAATTTATGTATTTATGTATATGAAATTCCACGGTCGCGGATCGAGAGGATGCCTGCGTAATGCAATTTGTGTTCCCCGAGAAAAGTCAGCAAATTTTGGGAAGTCGCTTCACCAATCTATCCTGCGGAACTGTTCGGTAAATTGTAACAGTTCAAGATGATTCACCAGTCTCAAAACATTTAAGATTTATTTGCCAAGGGGTCAGCAGGAACTGGTCATGTTCTGATGAACCTTTGCTTCGTTTAAACACCGCACCAGGCCGGTGCTCCTTCGCCGTCTATTTCTCGTTCGTCTTGAACTAGGTATGATGTTGAAAAGATGGCCCTCAAATCACGCGCCGGTGGGCAAAGTCACAATGGCCTTTTCGCATGGTTTTGATGAGCCAAGGGAGAACAAATTATAGGCTATTCGTGGATCTAATCAAACTTGACCTTTCCGCTGGCGCGCCTGGCTGCAAACTCATCCATCCCGAATATTTTGTTCATTAGGAAGTCCTGCACCACGTATCAGACTTGATTCGCATACTTATCTTTCCAAGGCGGCGTACAAAAGCAGTTCGAGCCAGGAATGTGTCCATGAACCACACGAGAAACGAGTTTTTCCCCGCCCAGACCCACGCTCGCGGTTTTGGTTTCAGTGATTCCGCGACCACGATACGAGCATATTTGTCTGCTGGCATTGCACCTCCTGGCAAAAGGATTGAGCCCGTTCTTTCTACGGAGAAACGGGTCATGAACTTACGCTGAGAAACTTTGATGCGTTTTTCCTGATAAAGGTCTTCCATGACCTTGTACAGAGAGTCTTCAGGAAGGGTTCCACCCCGCGAAACATTACTCTGTACTCCGCCGGAAAGTATCTGCCGAATTTGTCAGGCGTCTGTAAAACATTTCTTTCAACCTTGGCACATTAATGACTTTAACACTGACGAAACGTTAGCATCTTGACTGATGCATGATGGAAATAGTAATAATCATACCCGAACGGGGCCAGCTCTACGCGCGCCGTGTTGCAGAATGAATGGAGTCCCGCCTTGCTGGCGTTGTACGCCGCGCTGAACGGTACTGGCATGATGCCGCTGATACTTCCTATTTGTACGACACGGGCATCGCCCCCAGCAATCAAAAGACGCGAAAATTCCTTGACCATTGCCATAGGCGCGAAGAGGTTGACTTCAAATATCTCTCGGATACGGTCCAACTCCATGTCCGTAATAGCAACGGGGTACGCTGTGGTCTATTTGATACCGGCTCGGAGTCGGATCGAGAGGTACGTGCCTTGACCGCTGGATATAGTTGAGATTATGGCCACCGTTGTAAGCAGGAGATAAATTCGAGAACGCACGCGTTGTTCACCAAAACGTCCAAAGTTCCCCCCGTTGCTGCTGAAATTTCATCCCGGATCGTGCGGATTGCGTTGAGATCCGTGACATCGAGTCTCAATGTTTCTATGCCCTGTGCAGAAAGGTCCCGCATCGAATCCAGACGCCGAGCTGTGGCAAAGACGTGGCATCCTAATGAAAGGTCTATAGTATGAGATCAGGACCACTAGCAGGTTAAATGCACCTTTCGCGTGGAACTCGATGGCGAGCGCGTGACCGATGCCCCCCGATGAGCACCCTGTAATGAGCACATTCTTTTTCCTCGACATTCAATCGGAAGAGTGACCAGATCGCTGCTGTGGAAAGATTTGGACGGGGACCCACATCAAAAAAATCCAGGCAGCCGGATCCAGTGGCCGTCAGCCATTCTTTAAATAGTCTGGAGGAAACGCCGTTCCACTTGGTTCTACTCATTAGAGAGGGACGGAACTTGGTTGTTCAGGTTTTTCATATGTACGAGGCTTGATCATGACGTTGCAGCCGAGCATAGACACTGTGTTGATAGTATCTACATCGCCCACCCTCTTCCTGATGCTGCTCAATTCGAGTAATCCTACCTCGACGAAGAAAAATCATACACAGTCTCTTTTAAAAGCCTTGCTTGGAAGGCGCCTGATATTTCAACCATAATTTAAATTACAACGGTGTCAAATACTGTTCGTATCCAAGCCAGTCTACATGGTGTAACACCTTGTTTCAACTTTCAGACATCCTTTCTGCCCCAGTCCCCATCGACCGAAGTATGAAGCGGTAGATGTTTCATCAACAGACTGACCAACAAACCGACACCACTTATTCCGGCCAAAACATTCCACAGAACCTGAAGAGATCCCGCGAATGCGTGTCGCACTTCATCTTTGAGTGGCTGAGGAAGATTACGAATTGAGGGAATGATTTCGAAGGCGATCTCCGTTCCTCCGGGGAATTCTGCGAGAAAAGCTGGGGGAAGCCGCTGGGTCAATTCGTTCTGCAGGACTGTCCCGCCGATTGTGACACCCCAAATCTTGGGGGAAAAATCAGGCTGTGGAGCGAGCGACAGAATGACATGAGCTAACCAGGGAAAAGTTCCGTAGGAAGGTAAAGAACGCCAACGCGGGGGCACTTTGCGACACAGGAATCGGCGCGAGGACAGGAAAGTACGCTGTGACATATATGATTCCCATTCCCACTCCGATGAGGGCTTGGAAGCCAAAGCACATAGAACGACCGGAGTTTTCATCAAGGGTCCCGAGGAGAGCCGTGCCCACAATCATCAATAACCAACCAACCCACATCGGCTGTCGGTATCGCGCAGTCTTTTGTACGACCAAGCCAGCAATGAGACACGATGGGCTGATGGTGTACGATAGCCCAAAGCCATCAACACCTGCTGCCGTCGGTCCTGCGTCCTTGCAAGCTTGGAAATAGACGGATAGCCAATCTGAGGATCAAGTTCGGTGGCGGTAACCTTGAATATTTGGAAAGACTACACACAAGCCAATGTTGAGAGAACTATACCGTTGAGGAAGTTCTGAGCATATCCGCTGAAAGCAGTTCGACTGCCTAACAACGACACAGGGACCTATTGATTTAAAGATAAATCCCTATCTTCCGCAGTCGAGCTTGGTTGAACTCACGATCGGATATTCAGGAAAGCGAGCTTCGTAGACAAGAAACCCAATCAAGCCCGAGAACCCGAGAATAAGGGCTCCCAAAACTTTGGCGGACGACCAAGGAAACTGGATTCCAGCCCATGTAAACGCAATCACGACGGATGTTGTTGACGAGCAAATGATCATGTTCCCTCTGAACGCTCGTCAAAACTGCCGATCCTTCATGGGAAGAAAAAATACTGACATCCAGTCCATACGCTTTAACCTCTCGCGGAGAGGTGTGTCGGGCTTTTTCAACCGAAGAAATATTGTGACGAGGAGAGCGGCCAAACCACAGATGGGAATGTTGAGGTAAAACAGCCACCTCCACTGGCCCCGTTGTGCCAGAGATCCTCCGATTACCGGGCCAGAACCTCCGCCAATCCCCCACGCTCTAGATGCTCTTCAATGCTCAATTGTGTGGAGGCTGGAATATACTCACAACGCCATTACACCGTTGAATGATCCACGTTCTTTTAAAGGAACCAGATCTGCGATGACGATTTGAATGAGAGCCGTTATAGCACCTGCTCCGAGACCCTGGACAGCTGCGAACAAGATTCATATATGACTGTGGCGTCAGAATTGACCTCACTCACTCCTTCCACCAATCAACATATCCATGCTTGTCGCAGCTCCGCACAAGGCACTGCCAATGCAAAACAAGGTTATCGCACCGAGGGCTACAATTCTTCTGCCAAAAATCTGTGATATCTTAACAAAGATAATTAGTTGTGAAATTGCAAATGACGAACCTGTGCAAGACCGCCACAGAATGGAATGAGAGCCGTAGATCCCAGCGTATAGGCAGAGCCGACCCAGATGAATTTGTCGCCACTGAGGTCATGCACAATGACTGGAAGGGCAGTACCAACGGCCGTCTGCAGGAAGGTCAGAAATGGGCAATCGGAGAAAAATGGGCTACGAACGAATTCGACTGCCGTCAGTAACATGCAAATAGCGAGCGACGCAATGATACACCAGAACCTCCAGTCTCGGGGCATTCCAATCTCAACCTCTGGTTCATTTCTAGGATCATGAGGGGTGTCGCTGGATAACACGTTGTCGTTCGTCCCCAAAAGCACCTGTGTGTTGCTGCCTGAGTGAGCTACCATGGCAGTCGAACTGTAAGATTCTGAATGTGTGCGTCCATCTGAACCCTGCACGTGTGGGTCCATTTCCCTGCGCCTGTGACTCGGCGTGGTCCAATAAATCTCATTCGCCGCTCTACTATTCAAACGCTTGAGTGACGGAACAAAAATACCAACGATGTGCTGCAGGGTTGACAAGATGGCCGCCAAACCGAACCTCGCCTTGTCGGTTGCCCCGGACAAAACTGGGTTTCTTTCTATTCTGATGAGAGCGGCCGGGTGCCAGATTACAGGCTTGTTCGTGAGTTTAAACAACCCTGGCCTTTCCACCAGTGAGCCTGGCCGCAAATTCAGTCATCCCGAACATTCTGTTCATCAAAAAATCCTGCAACACGCATCAAAATCAAGCTGTGGAGATGGGGAAAATAAAGACGCACAAACGCGGTCCGAGCCAGGAATGTGTCCATGAGCCAAACAAGAAACGAGTTTTTCCCCGCCCATACCCATGCTCGTGGTTCGGCCTTCAATGCCTCCGCAACCACGATTCGAGCATATGGCCCAGTTGGCATCGCACCTCCTGCCATGATAGTCAGTTTGCTTTCCCTAGAAGAAAAAAGCTTCCAACTATGTACGTTGAGAGACATTGATGCGTTTTTCTTGATACAGATCTTCCATACCCTTGTATAGAGAATCTTCAGGAAGGGTTCCGCCGCGCGATATATTACTTTGCACTCCGCCGGAAAGCATCTATCAAGGAGGGTTAGTCCTTTCCGTCCAATGTTTCAGCCTCACATTGATGACTTTTACGCTAATGGCAACATGAGTATGTTTTGGCTTATACGACGCGGGGGGAAATCGTACCCGAACGGGGCAAGTTCCACGCGTGCCGTGTTGCAGAATGAATGAAGCCCCGCCTTGCTGGCGTTGTACGCGGCACTAAACGGCATTGGTATAATGCCACTTATACTCCCGATGTGCACGACACGGGCATCGCCGGCAGCAATCAAGAGACGCGAAAATTCTTTTACCAAAACCATAGGAGCGAAGAGATTGACTTCAAATATTTCTCGGACGCGTTCCGACTCCATGTCGGTGATCGCAACAGGGTACGCTGTGGTCTATGGTCATTGGAGGCCTTACAGTTAGGTTGAGAGGGACGTGCCTTGGCCGCTGAATACAGTCCAGAAGTTACGGGGTCATCGGTAGACACAAAAGTGAGGACACACGCGTTGTTCACCAGAATGTCCAACGTCCCCCCCGTCGCTGATGAAACTTCATCCCGAATTGTACGTATTGCGTCAAGGTCCGTCACGTCGAGCCTCAATGTCTCTATGCCCCGTGCAGAGAGGTCCCGCATTGAATCCAGGCGCCGAGCTGTGGCCAAGACGTGGAGTCCTGATAAATGGAGCAGGTGAGAATTGGTTTCGGGATACAAATCAGTATCATAACGCACCTTTCTCGTGGAACTCGATAGCGAGCGCATGCCCGATACCGCCCGCCGAGCACCCTGTAATGAGCACACTCTTCTTTTTCACCATTTACCGGAAGAGTGAGAAATCAGTGTACATGGTGTAAAAAGCTTGGGACCCACGATAGATTCCCCGTGGTACTTATCCGAACCAGGCTGTCAACCATTCTTTTGGGCGTAAACGCCGTTCCTCTCCATTGACCGGGACGATGGAGGAAGGTGGTGATCCGCTTCAAGCTCGCCGGCAATTTCCGGTTCAGCCACATGCCACATGCCGAACGGCCGCAAGGGACGGATTGAATTAATTCTCTTCTGACCCGTACTTCTGCTTCCCAACGGCCCAAAAAATGCCCATTTTGTGGGTCCAACATTTTGCCCTGACACGCTGTTGAGATCTTTCTGCTAACTCGTACCCCCACTTCAAGTTCGTCCCCCGCTTCGTTCAAGCTTTGAAGTTGCCAGTAGCCGATGCCACAAGACAGCCTTCCTCTCGCCCTCATTGCATCAGCGCTGGGACAGACGGTTAAATGGGCAATTATCATTGTCGCATTACTGAACTGTCGCTCTTGGCCTTTCGTTTGGACAGGTTCGATCTGAGCTGGCACGCAATCATGTATCTTCCTGCACACTGAACCATTACACAGTGCGGGTCTTTCTTCCAGTCGCCAAATACTTCTTCGCATCGTGGATTTTCGATTTCACTCTCTTGTTCCGCTCGCGTAAACTCGCACAGGCGATGAGACGAGAACGCAATGCAATGAGGTCCCGCATTGGCAAGAATCCTCTCCAAGCTACGACGTCGTACTTGAGTTGGTGCGGTATGCATCTTTACTTTCCACTTTGCGCAACTTCGATTCACATACCACAGGCTTCGATGACTGTGATTACAACCTCCACATGAGTAACTCGGCTTACCCAAAAGTTCGTGCGACTTTCATCCGACGCTATCCTGATTCACAAAACAGATTCTGGACATGGTTCGCATGAAGGCCGCATTGGAACACTTCCCCGCGTATCTGCGCACGGGGGGATTTCTTGTCCTTGCCGGTAAGTCGTTCGACCCTCAACCAAGTCAAGGTACTGATAAACTCAACCAGGAACCCACTTCGAGTTCATTCGGGAAATTCCGATGTTCACGAGATACGAGGCTCGTGTAAGCATTGCCGCCTGGGACGACAAATGGGTGGGTGCCGAAGGCGCGATCGGAAAGAATTGTCACTGAATTCAGTGACAATAGCTTTATCTTATTGCTCGTTTCGTGACGTTTCCGAAGGTTCAAAATTCCGTCGGTCGTCAGACATCTTTGGGGCCACTTGTCCCACTCAAAGAACACGACGGCGCCATGGTCCACTGCGTCTCAATCAACCAGTTCGTCTTCAAACATGGTCGTATCACCGTCCCTCCGCCTCTCGCTTTGGCTTGCGATGGATATTCCAGTCTTTCTCACGACGGCCGACCTTATACTGTGGTTGAGCCACCGCCCCACTGGCACCACGTCAAAAAAATTATCAAGGACGGCGGAGGTAAAGCGATGCGCAATTACATGAAATCATGGAAGACTGTGCCCGAAGAAGAAAGATGGTGGACGACTGCCTTTGCCGGCCCTATTGAAAGCCAGCGCGCGGCGAACTTGGCCTTGATCCAAGGAATTTCGAAGGGCATGCGGGGTGCTCGGAATATCTTAGCAGCCGATTGAGAGCCGTTGGGACTACAGTACCGTACTTTCGTTGCGATTACATGTCGGAAATCAAGCTGCCTTGTTTTGCTTCCTCAAACGGACACAATTTTCCGAGCAATTTGCTGCGAAATAAGCATGCGTGTATACTGTACATTGATACGGCATTACCTGATACCATGATTACAACGCGCGTAATATAGATTGGACGCTGAAGGCCCACTACCTCCAGTCTGAAAACTCCGACGAAGTGGAAGTATCCCACCGCGGGAAGCTCTTATTCGTTGCGCGTGAGCGCAATGTGGGATCAAGGACAGACGAGATGTTGACCGGGGCCGCTACTGCGCCCCCGTTGGCGCCCTGCGAAGAAGATTCGCCTTCCCGCTGCAGCACCAGTCGTTCTCGTTGCTCCAGAGCCTCCACAGCGGATTCCGCGGAGGTGATCATCCTGCGCAGCGCCTCTGCATCAATTCGTCAAATCACAACCATGGTGCAGGACTTCAGATACGTACGTTCGATGCTCAATGTGAACAAGGTCTGTTCTTGCATAAGCACTGTAGCGCATGCTTCATAATTGCACTCACATGTCTGGCATCCTCATCCTGGAGGATCTCCCTCTTGACCCGCTCGCCGAGTTTCTCCGCCCCGGTGATCTCGTTCATTAATTGCTGCAAACCCAGCGGTAGCTCGTCGCCTGTGTCAACCTTCCCTGAGCCGACGAAATAGGAAAGATGTTCGTGAAAGGTCTTTGCGTCCGCGAGAATTTTATGCGGAAGAGCCTCGAGCTGCGCCTGCGTGCGTGTGTGTACCTCGTTCAGTATATCTTCCGCGGATTGGTGGGTGGACAGCGGCGGTCGTTGAGCAGAAGCCTCCTTGTTTTTTCCCCGTCGCGTCTTCTCGGCGATGGCGCGAGCTCGCTCGCGGTACCGCTTGACCGCGCGCTCAAATATCCCTGCATGCATGGCAACGTGGTATTTGGACGAGAAGGCTTCCGCGATAACTGTAAACGACTTTGTCAACCGTTGAAATTGCGTCATGTTAAACACCGCATCACCTGAAATCAAGATAGTCATGGTCGCAACACCAAGCAATGCCCATGCAACAAATATCGAACGACCCGCAGGGGTCTGGGGTGAATAATCGCCTGTGAATGAGCGTTATAACGGTAGAAACTTTTGTGTCAATGCGGACTTGCCGTAGCCGATAGTCGTGAAAGCAATGAAACCTACACACAAGTCAGTCCGATTATACTTAGAAAAACCAAAGTAAGCACAGAAATAGAAAGAGATCCCGAAACTCCACCCCTCCGTCTTCATGAATATCGCCGAACCGACCTGTGTTGTGTTAGAACAAAAACACAAGGCGGAGAAAAAAGAAACGCACGGTCCAGAACATGATGAAGAGTGTCCATACCACCACCAGCCGAGCATAAAATGCTTTCGCTTCCTCCTTTTCCATACCGGCGCGGAAAGCGTCGTACTGTAATGTCAGCGACTTTTTGAACTGCGGTGTCGGCGTCGGACCGCTTTCCCCGGGTGCGGGTTTGATGGGAGGCTCGGCTCCGCGGAGATGGCTGGATTTGTCAACGGCCAAAGCGAAGGATCTGATCATTGCAACCATACGGCCGAGACGCGCGTGGGTCAAGGGAACGTTGGCATCTGGTTCTGGAGCAGGAGGAGCGTCTGGGCGCTCTCCGTGGATTGACCCATCCTCGCTCTCCTCTCGCCGTTCCCTGAACCCGTCCGGCAGTAGCGTGTTGAGGGGCACGCCGGCTTCCATGGCTGCGGCTTCCAACTAAAACATCCGTGAGCGAAAACGCTCATGCCACTGAAAAAAACAAAAGCAAGCACGGACCTGCTTCCACGAGAGCGCTTCCAGGTTGAGGTGCATCCCATGCGGATGGTTCCCATACCCCAAACCATGCCCGAGCATGAAACCCCTTCCGTAACTGAACGACGTGTGGTCCCCCGTGGGCCAAGGCAGCAGGCTATCAACGAAATCCAAAAGCTGCGCGAGGAGGCCGCGTCCCGTTTTTACCTTCACGTCCCGAGCCCATACGGGCTGTCCACTCTCACGCAGCCGCCATTCCACGGCCTCGCGCCAGCGGTTCGACACACGGCGCTTCCAGCGTCCGACCTTTCTGCGCTGGCGCACGGCCTGCACTCGCTTGCGGTATCCCACTTCCAGTGCCTCCAGCACGGTCTCGCGCGTGAGGCCGACAGTCAGCACGATGAAGACGATACCGAAAGAGGCAAATATAGGCGTCACAATACGCGCAGCCGTCGTGTGCGGTTTAATATCACCGAATCCTATAAACGCAGAGTATAAACAAGCGAAAAACGTGTAAGGGAGGCGCGGCAAACCGATTGTCTCAATTGACACCAGGGTGAAATACATGGCGTCGATGAAGTTGAGGCTGAGAAGGTAAGAGTGGATGAGGGCGCCGAGAGCGATGTAGCAAAGCAGGATAATGACGAGGATAGCCAGCGAACGTTGACGACGAGTGAGCCCGCTTCCTACGGCACCTTAAACTGACGCACGTGGATTATGAATTGTTGAACGTACCACTGTTTTCGAAATCGGGCGTCCGTATCAAGTCAGTGATCAAGGTGAGATTAGTAAAGGTCGAAACGGCAGTAGAACAGACTAGAAAGAAAGCGGTGAAAAGTGGGTAAGACTTATGTGCTCACTAGCGTACCTGTCATCCAAAAGGACTGGCCATACGTAAACCCATCGTTGAACCTATGTTCAACCCCGAAAATGGTGACGGCAGTGATATTTATGACATCTGCCGACGGACTTGAGCATGAGCACAAGAACGCAGTACGCAGCCAAAAACTTACCGTGTATCGTTAAGAAGATGATGCAGCCTAAAGTCATCACCTTAACCTTCTTCTCGAGAAAGCGCACCACGAGGCAGATATTAGCGACCAGCGCGCAGGCCATGCTGAATCCCAGACCAATATTCAAGATTCTCGGATTCGGAACATTTTCGACGGTTTTGTTGTTCTCCGTACGAATGTACCAATGCTGGAAAAAAAAAATGAGTGAAATTCATCGAATAAGGTCAAGCAAGCGCGCACTTCAGTCAGACCGGGAATTTCGAGGAGAATGGAGAACGGAATGATGATTCCGGATATTATCGGGGTATATCGATAGTTTGGAAGATAGGACTCGAGGTCTTGTTGTGTAGTTTTCGGGCTGATGAGCTCTTGGATTTTGGAGTACCAGCTCGGTTTCCGGTTGTCGAGGGCAATGAGATCGAGGGATGAGGAGTATGTGCGCCCCCGTCGTAAAATTGGCGGTGCCTCCTCGCCATCCTCGGCCTCCATATCGCGAATAATGTCGTCGGAGTCATGCTCGTGTTCCAGGCCTTCCTCGTCGCCGTACTCCGTCATGGCTCCATAGTCGTTCGAGGGACGTGCATCATGATCACGGTCCGGCGGCTCCTCGGAATGCGCGCCCTTTTCGGGGTCGGGGCCTGTTCTACTGGAGGCGCTGAGATGTAGGGGGAGCAGAAGGGCAATGGCTCTGAGCATTTCAGAGGGGGGATGAGGATGCAGAGGGAGCTCGCATGAGTGGGTTTGGGATGGTGGCGCGAAAGGCGACTTGAGGAGTTGGTGAGAATTTCAAGGTCCGATCCGGACAATGCCGAAACGTCAAACGCTTTTAGAAACAGGTCTCCTTCCAACCGCCATGTCCGAACTTGCAACATACCAGTCAGACCTCATCCAAACGTCTATGGAGATTGGCGCGCTCAAATTTGGCTCGTTTACACTCAAGTCTGGCCGGTGCGTGGCTTATCGTCCCTTGGATCGCTACACGACTCAAAAATCAGTGCAGTATCTCTCCGTACTTTTTCAACGCAGGCCTCCTGAGCTCTGGGCCGATTCTTGCTGTCTTGTCGACTGCGTATGCGTCGACTATCGTCTCTGCACAATCGTCTTCGAGCACCCCCTTGCCCACTTTCGATGTGCTGTTTGGGCCCGCATACAAGGGCATTCCGTTCGCTGCTACGACAGCTCTCGTGCTTTACACGCGACACGATATATCGGTGGGCCTCGCATACGACCGCAAGGAGGTCAAAGACCACGGTGAAGGTGGCAACATGGTCGGCGTCTCTGTCGCCGGAAAAAAAGTCGTTATCTTGGACGACGTGATGACATCGGGAAAGGCTGTTCGAGGCGCAATCAACACGGTCGTGGCCAACGGAGGCGAGGTTGTGGGCGTGGTTCAGTGTCTGGATCGTGAGGAGATCGGGCAGGATGGCACAAGCAGCACTGTGAAGGAAATCGAGGGCCTCATCGGCGTGGGGCGCGTGAAATCGATTCTGAAGATGCGCGACTTGATTGCGTGGCTGGAGGGAAATGGTATGACCGAAGAGCTGGCGGCCATGAAGGTGTACTGGGACAAGTACGGTCTGAAATAAATCAGTTCTGGACCCAGTACCGGATATATACTTGCTCCAATGTTGGACGATAAAGATGCGTGCGAGATCCAGGTAAGCTCTTAAGCCTCCAGAATATCAGCAGCTGATATATATTCCAGGCGGCTGTTTTCCTACACAAAGACGACGACAGCCAACCCACACTTCAACCGTCACGGTGAATGTAAATTTTCGAAATCCCCCGAGCCTGCCATGCATCCAGAAGCACAAGGAGAAAACTTTTCAGTGCGTGCTGTGCGTGGCTACTATTCTGGCTTGGCTTCGTTAGAACACCTGAAACGAGGTGCGACTCGGTCTAGGCCGAATTTGTGGCTTGTCTCAGACAGATCCAAAACAATCCCTTGTAACGTCGCCGGGCTTCTCGTATCTGCTGAGGTTCGTTGAACGTTGGATGAGTCATTCAATGGATGATATCCAATTCGAAGGAACCAGACAAAACCGACTCTAAAAGTTAGACTTACAATGTATAAAGTCAGAAGTAAATTATTTGCTTGAAGATTTTCGAACTAAATCTCTTTCCTTCGGGCGTGCCTGTTACGCGCATGGACGTCACGCCCTCGGGCTCGACGCGTTTTGGACGCGCTTGGTTGTGGAACTTTCGCGAACAAACGCGTCTGATGCTTCCCCTCACGTGAACATTCACGTGCGATTTGACAGACCGAGCCACGTCATTCAATTGACGCGCGAATTTCTACGACACTCCTTCGAGTTTCTCTTTCGCAGCAATGGACGACTTTCTCGCAGAAATCCGCAAGATCCCCCCAATTACTCGCTTTGTATGTGGCTCGTCTCTAGGCGTGTCTCTCTCGGTCATGATGGCTCTTGTCTCGCCGTACAAAATCATCTACACGTATGGGTTAGCATTCGAAAAAATGCAGGTCAGCTCGCGGCTTGATTGCGTTGCAACTCGATCGTGTTCTGATTGGAGCTTGCTCGACGCTAGATCTGGCGGTTGTACACGAGCTTTTTCCTTGGGAGTGAGTGACGAATAATTCTCGAGTAGGAATGGGAACTGACCACACGCAGGCGGGGGGATTAATTACATCTTTGGTGCGTCGACGGTGAAAGCATTAGCCTAGTCCCATCTGATTTGTGTGCAACCAGAATTTGTTATGCTATAGTGCGTGCATTTCAGAATGTGTACGGGATTTGTGCTAACTCCAGCGTTAGTCGCACCATGGACCAGCTAGAGTCGGGCCCATACGCCCGTAGGTCCGCCGACCTCGCCTGGCAAATGCTCGTCGCCAACATCGGCATTATCGTGCGCCTCCTCGTCCTCGTTCCTCTGAATCCATACTTACGTGTTTTCATATTTCCAGCTCGCCAGCATCCCCATGGGCTCCGGCGTCTTCTTTCGCCCCTTCCTCCTCGCCATCGCGTACCTCGGCTCTGCGCTCGCGCCCCCCGGCGCGATGACCTCCATCATGGGCCTCGTGCAGCTGCCGATCAAGTACCTGCCCTACATCATGCTCGGCATGGACCTGCTCATGGCTGGACCCGGCGCCGTCGCTGTCGCGCTCCCGGGCGCAGTCATCGGCCATCTCTGGTGGTGGGGCGTATGGGGACCCGAGTTAGGTGGCGCAGGCGGGGTTCTGCAGCCGTGGAGCGCGGCGCCGCAGTGGTTCCGGGACTATATGGGAGAGGGCAACGCGCCGACTGCGAGGGGGGCGAACGGGACGACGGGCGCGAACGCGGGGCAGGGGGTGCATATCATCCCGCCGAGGAGGCAGGTGGATGACAGAGGTGCGGGTACGGGGGCGGCACCGGCGAGGGCGGGCGGGGGCGGGGACGGGGGTGGGTACAATTGGGGCGGAGGTGGGCATAGACTGGGACGGGACTGAGGTCACCGACAGGCTTGGGCAGGAGAGATTGTAACATGTATCAGTTGGAGAAGAAATCTGAGTCTCGAATATCGAATGCCAATGTATCTGAATTGATAGGCTTTGGGCTGTAAGAGAACGAAGTCCTCATTCCTTCGCGCTCTTAGGCTACAACCCAAGTGTCTGACATGCGTTTGACATTCAATTTTTGTGTGATTGAAGTTCTGTCAATAAAGCCGACACCGCCACCTTTCTTGCACTGTCCTCTTACCTTGCGGCCTATACTTATTCGGGTCGCGACTACTAGCAACGACCACTCCGGGAAAAAAGAAGTTTTGGGTCGCCCAAAAACGTTACTGATACTTTGAGTATCAGGAGCGGAAGGCCGGCCCGGCCCGGCCCGCTGATCCGACCCTGATACTTGAAGTATCAGTAACGTTTTCAGGAGTGCCGAAACTTCTTTTTTTCCGGAGTGGACTTTACCCCACCCAAAACCTCTACCGTTTGCCTCTGCTCGTACGCGTCGACGCGGAACTTGGGCATCGCGCGACGACGACGACGACGACGCGAATCTGGAGGCCTTGGAGCACACAAAGAGCGAGTGCATACAATCTCTGAAGCCACGAACCGCTTTTCAACGCCGCTTCGTTGAATACCTTCGGCACAAATAACACCCCTGCCTTGCCACCGCGAACTGAATTGCCCCGATGCTCGCCAGCCTCGAATCAGACCGGGCTCGTATCAAAACTCTCGACGCCCAGATCTCTGACCTCACGCGCTTTCTATCCGCAGCGCAGGCTGAGCGAGCGGTGTTGCGAGGGCGTCTCAATTCCTACAGATACCCAGTCTTCACTCTCCCGAACGAACTCGTATCCGAGATTTTCGTGCATTTCCTGCCCGCATACCCGCTTTGCCCACCGCTTACTGGGACGCGCTCGCCCGAGCTTCTACCCCAAATCTGTCGAAAATGGAGAGACATAGCTCTATCTACTCCCACTCTCTGGCGGGCCATATCCCTAGACAGTGGCGAGGCTGCCGTAGAACAGCGCGAAAGGGTCAAGGATTGGCTTCGCAGATTCGGCTACTGCCCGCTTTCAATATGTATGGATCAAGACTTCACCACTACAGTTGAAGTCAAGAATCTGCTCCTCAAAATCATGGCTGCTCACTGCACTGCGCGACGGGAATACATCAGACTAGATGTCTCCCACTCCGATTTCTCAGTCAAAGAGACTCTACCCCTGCTCTGCGACTTGGAGTTCCAGGCTTACAATGTACCCTCTGTCACATTCCCAGAGATGCCCCGCCTACGCGCTGCCACGCTATGGGATTTCAGTTATCCTGTCGACCTCCTGCCTTGGTCTCAATTGACGTCGCTAACCTTGATCGCGAAAGAGCCACACGGATGCACGCCTCTGCTGTGAACCTGCGTTATTGTGAATTGATTCTGTGTGACGTCCAAGCTCTCCCGCAGCCCACCATGACCCTACCCTATCTGAAATGTCTGGTTTTGGTCCGGTTTCACGAACAAGAACCACCGGCCACACATTACGTCCTCAGCTTCGTTGCGCCTGCTCTTTCCAAGCTCCAGCTCCCGGAGGAATTCCTCCCCGGCAACCCCATTGATACACTGGCGTCGTTTATCTCGACATCGGGGTGCAAGCTACAAGAGGTGCGCATCACGGGCGAGTGCCAGGTATTCAATGAGGCGTACCTGGCGGCGTTTCCTTCTATCCCCCGGTTTTCGTTCATCCAGATCTGATCGACTGGTATTGTGCGGAGTCCAGTAAGATTCGAGCACGGGGGACTCGAAGCATGGCTGACTTCGAACCCTAGCGGTGTCTGGTGCGAAACCCTCATCTTTTCCTGTGCACGCCCATGCTCATGTTTCGTGCAGTCCGCAGTAATTGTTACCTTTGAATCTCTAACTTAAATCTCGCTTCCAAGAAAATATGTTCATGGCCTTCATCTCATTCGGATCGACAAAAGGAGGTGTCAGACATATGTGCTCTCCCCTTTCTTCACCCAGTTGCTCTAGTGTTGTTAGCATTTCCGATTGCAGGCACATTGGACAATAATCTCAGCCTTTGATCTTCAATTATCCCCTGCACTTTGTGTAATCCCTACCCAAATTGATCCTCCTGAACTACTGGTCCAGGTCGACACTCGGGACGCATTCAACTTTCAAGAAATTGAAGAATCGTCCACGCGTTGTGTGACCGCTTACCACGTGAGGCTGTGACGGACGCGGCTTGAACGTTACCAGCATTAATATTCAACTTTGACCATTCGACGTTAACTAGGACTCCCAGACAGTCGGCAGCCTGCTTTCTGTCCGACTTTTGAATCTGAGTGCAAACCGCTGAGGTGTGACTTTTATCGAATATTTCAGACATGACCTGGACCCATCTGGCTCATGTTGGACTCCGATATGTATTCAAGCTTTCCGCGGGGTGGAAGTGGTCATTGAGTCTCTTTTTGCCCCTGAAAGCGACTCTCTATCTTCGAATCTATTTTCCAAGGAATTTATCCCACCCACAAAGTACGTTGGGGCATCCCGGGAACTCCCGATCAGCGGCCGCAAGCGGTTTTCAGTAAATCTTCGTTCTTCTCTCCCCCCACCGCCGGCGCTTGAGGCGTATCTTTCTTCACCGTTATGGCCTCATTAGCACGACTTCGCGCTTCCCGGCGGCTTGTAAGGGCTTTACTCGTCGTGCCGTGTACAAAGTCTCATTTTTTGGGGACAATTTTTTTTCGCGTCCGTAGCCTCAGCTCGTTCGCGGGATTCAAACCTCGGCGGACACGACGCAACTGCACGAGCCGCCGTCAGACACGTCCAAGCCCTTTACCGTCAAGCTGCACGAGGACTCGTTCAGGTCGTACCTATGCGATAAGCCCGAGCTCGAGGTCGAGGTCACCAAGGACCAGCTGCTGGGCATGTACAAGCAGATGCAGACCATGCGCCGCATGGAGACCGCAGCAGACGCTCTCTACAAGGCCAAGCTCATCCGCGGTTTCTGCCACTTGGCCATCGGACAGGTGCGCGTCGTGTCATTCGGCCTTGTTATTATTTTGCTGACGATTGTACAGGAAGCTGTCTCGGTCGGTCTCGAGGCGGGCATCACCAAGGACGACCGTGTCATCACCGCCTACCGCTGCCACCCCTTCGCCGTCTTGCGCGGCGGCACCATCAAGGGCGTCATCGCCGAGCTGCTCGGGCGCCAGGCCGGCATGTCCCACGGCAAGGGCGGGTCTATGCACATCTTCACCCCCTCGTTCTTTGGCGGAAATGGTATCGTCGGCGCCCAGGTGCCCGTCGGTGCTGGCATCGCCTTTGCGCAAAAGTACATGGAGAAGGAGACCGCGACCTTTGCGCTGTACGGTGACGGCGCCAGCAACCAGGGTCAGGTCTTTGAGGCGTACAACATGGTTTGTCTTTCTTACTCTCTCTGTTTGCCGTTAAATGAAAGTCGTCTCAGGCCAAGCTGTGGAACCTCCCGTGCATCTTCGTCTGCGAGAACAACAAGTACGGCATGGGCACGTCCGCCGAGCGCAGCTCGTCCAACACCGAGTACTTCACGCGCGGGGACAAAATCCCCGGGCTGCAAGTGAACGGCATGGACATCATCGCCGCCCGCCAGGCCGTCCAGTTCGCGCGCAAGTGGACCGTCGAGGACAAGAAGGGCCCGCTCCTCCTCGAGTTTGTCACCTACCGCTACGGTGGCCACTCGTGCGTTCTCCTTTCCTGCGTCGGATACTCAGACAACTGATGCTGGTGTAGAATGTCCGACCCCGGCACCACTTACCGCACGCGCGAGGAAGTGCAGCGCATGCGGAGCACGCAGGACCCCATCCGCGGGCTGCAGCGCTACATCGAGGAGTGGGGCCTCGCCACCGAGCAAGAGCTCAAGGTCAGTCCTCGTTTCAATCCCACCGTCATTCCGCTCCTGACGCACATCCTCCCAGCAACTCGACAAGGACGCAAAGGCAGAGGTTGACGCGGCAGTCGAGGAGGCCAAGGCATCTCCCGAGCCGCTCATTAAGGACCTCTGGACGGACATCTACTACAAGGGCACCGAGCCCCCGTACATGCGCGGTCGTGAGCGTGAGGAGGTGCGTTTCTCCTCTCCTCCTTGTTTATCACAGAGCGGCAACTAACGACTGGCGCAGGTGCACCATTACTAAAAGACACGCTACGCTTTTGTGTCGCCGACTAGACAGACCCTTATAATATAGCTGCTTTGATTTTGGGATTGACCGGCTCGCTTGATTTGTTTATACATTACGGTTTCTAGGCTTGTAGCCCTGTTTCTGATCTACACCACGGCCCAAAGTCACTCGACATCCTGCCACGGCCGGTCCACATTCGTATCGTCATCGTCTGCCTCGACCCCCGCGATCGTCATCTCCTCCATGCGCCGCGTGAAGGCGTTCATGTCCTGCTGCGCCGCGTCCCGCACTGTGCGATCGTACCCGCCTGCCTCGTCCACAGGCTGGGCCGGGTCCCACGAGATATTCTCGCCCTTCCACCCACCGCCGAGGTACACATAATTGAGGAACGCGCGCCACAGCGGGTCGAGCGCCAGCACGTCGGGGTCGCCGATGACGATGAGGAGCGCCTGGGCGCGCGTTACGGCGACTGCACGTTCGCGTCAGCGTTGCTTAGGTGTGCGCACAAGGAAAGAGAAGGTGTACCATTGAAACGGCGGGGGTTCGCAACGAAGCCGAGCGTGTGGCGTAGGTCGTACTCGACGAACTCGCGGCTGCTGCGCACGGTAGAGATAATGATGACTCGGCGTTCCTGCGCGACGCATAAGGGGTGTTAGCCGGATTCGTCTGTGAGGGAAAGTGCCCACCTGGCCCTGGAACTCTTCGACGCTGCCGACCTTCACGCCGTCCGCGTGCGCACGCAGCGCGGTGCGGATCTTGAGGCACTGCGCATGGTAAGGCGCGATGACGCCAATATCGTTGTCCGCTGGAACGAATCGACACGGTCAGGTCATGCACATCTGAATGCTGCAACAACAGAGAATCGACTCACTGATGCGGAACCGTCTGTCGTCGCGCAGCGCCCGGATGTAAGTCTTCACCTGGGTGACCTCGTCGATATTGAAGAACGACGGCGACGACGCCTCCCGGTCGTCCTTGCCCTTGATGGCGTGGAACACGATCGGGAACGTCTTCTTGGGGAGCAGAGGCGAATTGAGGTACGCGTTGATGACGCTGGGGTCGCCGCACTGCTGCAGCTCGCCCTTGTAAAAGCGCTCATTGGGAAAGGTGAGGATGGCGTTGTGCGAGCGGAAGTTCTTGGTCAATTTGACGACGCTGGGGATGTAGTGTTAGCGCGCAGAGGAGGACAGGGGGTGAAGTCTTACGACGCGCCGTAGCCCTTCTTCTCGTCATAGATCTCACGCTTCATCAGACGCTCGATGAAGCTGGTTTCAAGCTCAAGCTCACGCGCGACGCTGGACCGGATGATGGGCCCGAGCTGCTTGGGGTCGCCGGAGAGGATGATATTGGTTCTGCTGTCCGCCATCGTCTTGATTGCTGCACGAGAGTTAGCGACATCTACAATACCTCGGTATCGAAATGTACCAATCATGACTTCAGGCTCCGTCGCCTGCCCGGCTTCGTCACAGAAAATATGTGTATAGTGCCCACGCGGAATCCCGATCCCAGAGACGACCGAGGCGGACACGCAAGTCGCAACGACGACGCGGAACCGCTTCATCCTCGACAGCGGGGGCACCGAGAAATGGCCATCCGGCTTCGTGTACGTGTAGTCTCGCAGCTCGAGGGCGACTTGGTCCTTGTGGCGCGAAGGGGCGTAGAAGCGGAAGAGCTCATCCGTGCTGAGTGACATGAGGCGACTGGCAATGAGGTCGGCGGCCGAGTTACTGGGCGCGCATGCCAGAATGCGAGCGTTGGGGTCGGCCGAAAGGACCTGCCGAATGGCCTCCACCATCGTGACCGTCTTTCCCGTGCCAGGCCTAGGATGCTGGTTGGTTAGATGCCGAAGTTCACGATGGATATAGAACATACGGTCCAAAAATGACGAACGGAACGGAACCCGGGCGACGCTTCACGATAGATACCACTGCCTGGAGCTGCGGGGCATTCGTGGCGATGAGCGGATTGAAAGCCTTGAGTTTCGCGGTGGCTTGGGTAGGGTGCGCCATTGTCGAGACGTGCTGGGCCAAAGGGAACAAGACCCGATCCTCGGAGTAGGCTGTGTCAAGGGCAAGATGCTGACGGCGCAGAGGGTATCGGTTAAGCTTGAAGCGCACATTGAAGCGGTCGGCGGGAGATGCTCTGAAGGCTGCGTTGAATCTGAGGCCGACTTCTTCCTTCCGCACGACATGGACGCCGCCTTCGAACCAATGTCCGTGAGTGGATCCATGCTTCTGCATCAAAATACGGTCGCCTGGATGCTCGTCAGGCAACATGACAACGAGGATCTATTCAGGGACTAACCAACAAGGACACTCGGACGTTTCTCCGCAAGCCCAGGGACGTCGAGGCTGAATGCAGGTTAGACGCGTTATAGCATCTTAGAGACAAACGCACAAATTGTAGTAGTTGTGAGCCGTCAGCTTGGCATGAGAAATATCATAATGCTCCAAATCGCGCCTGAAGGAAATAAGTGCCCGTTTTGCGCTGATGGTAAGATAAAGAAAGACCTACTCCATCCGAAATTCTTCAATCCATAGCAACTGCTTGAAATGACGAGCATATGTGTTGCTGTCAAGGAGAGGCGGTAGATACAAACGGCGAACGTTGGTGACGATGCTCGTGGTGCTGCCCGTCGACAGGGCGGAAGCCAAGTTGCTTGGGATAGGTGCTTTGGGTAGCGGCACGACATAGGGAACTGCCTTCAAAGCAGTGGGCAGAACGCCTTCGACGACGCTCGTTTCGGGCTGTCTCGCGGAGCGTTTACGAGGGACGTACGGCGCGATGGGCCGCAACAATTCGTGGTCGTCACGATTCCCAACGATAACGCGTAAGATTCGGGCGATTATAAAATGCTTGTGAAGGTGCACGTCTTCAAGCAAGATCTCGAGTCGATCTTCGGCTCTACCGTTGTGAGCCTGGCGCAGAGTTACAGTGAAGGGATACGTTTTATTGTAACCGATCGTGCGATTCGGGGAAAGAATCACCGAGAATCTGGGAAGAGAACTTAGCAGACGCGGAGTAGAGAACAGGGCGAATTGCTCACGGCGACTGTGTCTGACTACCCTTAGCGGATGCTAAGGTTATACCCACGATCGAAACGTTTGAAGACGGTGTGGTATTTGTGATGGTAGGATGAATTCTGACCCCAGATGTTGCGACGGAGCCGTCGACAATCCCAAAGTCAAAGTCACCAGATACGGAGACCCCGTTCTTGTCCTTCTCCGCCTCATCCAAGGCCGTACGGAAAGAGACGAACCGTTCTCGCTCTTTGTGCTTTGGCATAAGATGGTGGCGAGGCCAATATCGATCAGGTATCTGCGAGTTGCAGATAGTGCACAAAGTATGCCCAGGCACGTTCTCAGGCTCCTCGGGGGCAACATCTGGCTGACGGCCTTTCTGCGCAGCGACCGCAGCGTGACGAGCGCTAGCAACGTGCAGGACCCAGTTTTTCATTCCAGGAACGTATTTTTCGCAGATGGAACAATGAAGGAGTGCCCCGAATTCGCCTTGGACTTTGTTGAGATGTTGCTTGGTCGTAGCATGAGCAGTGTAGTCCGAGGGAGATGCAAAGACCAGGTTGCAGAGCTCGCAGCTGGACACGTTGTGGCGATAGAGACACGAATCATTGTCGCAAACGCCACCGGAAAGTAGCTGAGGGCAAGCGTCTTGAGACATGGTGGGAAGGGATAAAAGCTGAAAGGCGGTGACTGAAACGACCCTGGCATTTAAAGGTCCTCGTGGTGGTGGCTATTTAAGTATGCTTTTAGCTCTTGTGTACCAACACTGATAATCAGGACACGCCTTTCATTTCTTTGTCCAAAGAATCGCCGCGTCCTTTCATTTCCGTAAATTCTAGCCATTTGCGAAATTGCGAGAGGAGACCTTCGATATCCTTCGTCTTAAAAGGCCTTGAGGAGTGGATCTTTTGGCGCCTCGTACATCTTTTGACGCCCAAATTCGTGTCTGCCAATCGAATTCGTCGTTTCCAGGCGCCAGGACGAAAGACACACGTAAAATGGCATGGAGGATAATCGATTTCGGCAAGTCGCGTTGTCACGTTCGTCACGCGCCAGCGCTCAATTTCGGCGCTCGTGATGTGACTTACGGCAACGACCAGTTTGCAACCAGTCTGATCTAGTCTGATGCAGTGTTCGCCCATAAGGCCTTATTCCATGGTTTGGCGAGGCTGAAGGCCTTATGAAGGATAAGGCCTTCAGCAGCCCTTCGCTTGAAGGGCTTCAGATCAAATTCCCACGGCTCAAAGAGCCAGTCGGAAAGCCTGGAGAAATATTCAACCTACCTTCCACGCACCGGTGATTGTTCGTGCTCAAGCTATTACACCTTTGTGGTTCAACTTTGGTCGTTTCCTACATATAATCTGTCCACAATTTCCAGACAAGCAAAAAATCAACTCAAAACCAGCCTTGATTCGTGAGACGGTTGCTCCGGGTCGAGATAAAAGATTGAAAAATTGGAGTTACATGATGTGACGCGTGACGGCTGAAGGCCTTCGGAGGGCTTCAAGACCCAGCAGCAACTCTGAAGGCCTTATTGAAGCCCTTACATAAGGCCTTACGCCCGAAGGCCTTCGCCCTTCAGGCGAACACTGGTCTGATGATCACTGACTGATGATTCATGAATCCGTTTGGCCACTGACTTCATTTTCTGTGGGGGGCAGAAGCCTATGCGCTTGGTACTCCGGAGGCCCCAGGACTCACGTTTCTTATTGCTGTTTTCAGCTCGGTCGACTCTCAGTGGTCCACGCCTCCGCCGGACGACGTCGACAGTCCGAGTCAAGTTTTGGTCAAGGCTCAAGTTAACATGGTACTTGGCGGCCAGCGAGCTCTTCTGGCAGTTTTTCGAAGGTCTCCAATGGTTCTGAATCACCAAAATCGATGCTCTACCCCTCAGCATTTCATCCAAATTTCAGGCAGTGATCGGTTCAATTAATTAATGTTCGCCCCGGATCAGATTCAACAATCTGAGACCGCGGAAGCAAAATTTTCCGAAGTGGAACAGGTCTGAGTCTGGGGCGTCTGAGGCTGAAGAGCAAAACGTTCACTGCGACCACCATGGCCGGATTTCTCTCGACCAACATCTACTGTGTTCAGTGCGACATATATTTCATCGATGTTCAAGCTCGCTTGGAGCACATCGAGGCCTCGCTGAGCCATCCCTCCTGCGAAACATGTTGCCGCCGTTTTTTGAACCAAAATTCTCTGTCCCTGGTGAGTGCCCATCAGTTGCCAAAGCCGCTCTGCACCGAATGTTGATATTTAATCCAGCACATGAAGTGCTCTACGACTCACCTGTGTCCGGGGCAAAAGGAAGAGGAACTCCTGGACGGCGACGACGTCCTAATAGCCTGGTCGACTCGGGAGTCCGTGTATAATTCAACCACGCTAAAGGACTATTGGTCATCACAGTTGGACTCCGACAGCGATGGTTCAACCTCCGATTCGGAACCTGACTTGACATTGAATTCGACGTCGTCAGTAATGTTACTTTAGTTCGATTTCGCTTCTGCTGAGCCACTTCTGCAGGAAGACAGTACGGTCGTATCGGAGAGGACCGAACCAGGCCACGCTACATCTTGGAAACTTCGTCAATTCATCGGCGAATACAGCCATGTCGGAAAAAACCCAAATGGCTCTCAACGTCTCCGGACACCTTGCAAGACGTTGCAAGGTCATTAGGTTTGGGGCGGCTTGCAGCGCATATGTTAGGTTCTTATAAGTACTCTCAAACCATCTGTGTGGATGTCAAGGACTTCCAAGGCTCCTGGTACCAAATGACCTTGCGGCGCGTCGCAAGGTGTCGGAATCCGCCCGGTTATCCACAACGCAAAAGCGCGGCACCGAAAATTATTTTAGCTATTCGTTTTCTTTCACGCCGAGGATCCGAAGTCAGGCAAATCATATATTCAATGGATATGTACGGTACAGGACTGTGAGCAGCCAGGAGCAGCCGCAGCCGTAGCTCCACAACAGCGCCAGCCGTGGCTCCACAACGGCGCAGAGGGAGGTAGAGGGAAATGATGACACACTCACCTGAAAGACACGAAGTCCGTTAAAGGCCTTAAGTCGACCAAGTTGTGTATTGCGCACCTGAATGGCCCTACGGGTACATACATCTGCAGGTAAGTCAGCAATGATTAAGAGGGGCAGCCGAAACCTGCGTACATGTCGATGGTAAGCAATTTGGGTGATCCATGAGTCCAAGGACGAAGTCTGGCAGTGCGACGAACGTGAGGCGTGATGGTATGCCCAGATCTAGAGGGGGTGCCGGTTAGTGGATGCGGAGAGGCGATAGATAGCGTCCGCACCTCCGCAAATGTCCCGTCTCCCAGCAGTCTCCGCACGTAAGCGTCGTGTGTGGATTGCAGCTCTGGGGGCCTGATGGTACGATGTCGGATGAAGCGGCGGATACTGGAGGGGGATGGCGGAATCCGGTGCGATGAGGGGGGTAAACCGTAAAATGGCGGCGACGGACGACTGTGGTGGTGGTGGAACGGAAGGAAGAGAGGTGGAGTCACACGTCACAGGGCGCCGGTTAATATAGTCAGCCATGACATCATTTGCTCCACTCCCATTTCGATTCCTCTACCTCTGCAGTGGCACCTGCACGTACTGACACCAATGCCTCCTCGTCGTAAGCCTCTTCGTCGCGCGCCCTCGTCCATGACACACGGGGGGGCTCTGCTACGCCCAATCTTTGGTGGAAAACAAGTTCAAAACAAGGCATGTATTATATTAAAGTTGACTGTGTTGAGTCTTGACAAGGAGTCGAGGACATGTATCTACGTGTAAATATCGATTGAATACATGGTGTATGCGAGATCATTCTTGAAAAAATGGCCCCCGCTGCTGCAAGTCGACTCAGGTCGTTCCAAGCCCCCGGTGGCTTGTCACGCCTTGCGACTCCTTGGGAGGCGCCCCCATGCCTTGCCGTGGCTTGCAAGTCCTTGCGACATTTGACTTGGTGCCTTGCAAGTACTCACAAAGTGTTCCAAGGTCACAAGTTGATTCAAGCCGTTGCAAGTCATATGGGTTTTTTCCGACACACTTGCCATTGGTGTGTTGCTGTGCCTGGCCCTTGCCCGGGTAGATCCTCAGTCTTCTGTTGCAGGCTTATTATAGCAAAATCGGAGGCGATAGCAACGCGTCCGGAGGATTGGGAGAGCCAGAAATACTAGAAGTGAAATGACCACATACTACGATCGTTTTCTCGCCGCAATAGTTGGTGAATTCAAGTTGAGCGGTGGTGGGAGTTCAAAATTAGGTATCGATCCGATAACGTGTAGAAGTTACCCCACACTTCCCCAGATTTTTAGGGGCGTAAATCATTTCCGAAGACGTCAAGTAAAATGATCGCTACGCATGTGCAGCATCGCTCTGACAGTGACAGAAAGTACACACTGTTTGACAAGATTCGAATTGCCGTACCATAGTAGGGTATACCGTGGATTACAACATGTCGCACCAAGGACGCCAGTCGGGGATTTGAGAAACGGGGCGACTAAGATTGCCGAAGGATCCGAGTCGGGGGCTGAGGTGTCAGGTGGGCAACGCTGAGTCCGAATTGCAGGCTAAGGCCGAAACCATCCGACGAAGTCAAACCTCGCAGAAGCGCCGAAGACATTCTCGGCGAAAATTTGTGCTCCAAGACGCGCAAGGTTCCAAAGCCTGACATGAGACAACAGTACTTTTTTTTTTGGACGGGTCTGGATGATACAAATTTTCCCCCTCTCACAAGAGTCACAATGGCCGACGGCGACCATTCGAGTTCGTCATCTGACGAGGATCGCAAGACACTATCAGCAATCAGATAGCCGCATGTTGGTCCACTCACAGTCCGTACTTCCTCCTAACGGCCGCCCACGCCGGGCCTACCGACGTATTGCGCGATACG
The DNA here is from genome assembly GCA_029203975.1 of Mycena vitilis. Lineage (NCBI taxonomy): Eukaryota > Fungi > Basidiomycota > Agaricomycetes > Agaricales > Mycenaceae > Mycena > Mycena vitilis. The sequence goes on along the minus strand of JARGYF010000087.1, from coordinate 212,742 downwards.
AAATGATTCATATCTTGCTCTGGAATCCGATTTATGTCCACCCGATTCCAGTATCGGGAGAGGACGTAAGTTATGTCTTGTGCATCACGGACCTCTCCTCGACTATCTGGGATATTAGCTGGAAAAATGGATGATCGCGGTCCGCGGTTACAGCGTACATCATCCAAGTCTTCAGCTTGCTGCGAATGAACTCGGAGATTGTCAGGAAGGGCAGCCCTTGCATTTTCATGACCGTCGTAGAGTCCAGATGCCGGGGACCGGTCTCGCCCGCAGGCAAGATCTCAATCTCCGAAGTCGTGTGCCATTAGTGAAGGAAGATTGAAAGAGGAAGTGAGATGGCTCACCTCTATCGCAGGTATGAAACGACGATACGTAACGTGTAGTCTGAAAAATTTGGTTTAAGCCGCAACAAAAGGGTTTCAAAAATACTTCATACCGATTGGTCCATGGCGAATGTGTTATCGTAAAATCCCCGTTCCCGGCTAAAGCGTCTCGTACTCGTCGGAACGGATGGGGCAAATTTTGCCCGCCTTCAACGATACAAAAGATTTCCTAACCAGCAGTGAATAAAGGTCAGGGCGAAAATAGCCATAGACGACGTACATCGCTGTGCGGACTGTTTGACAGTACCGCTGTGAGGACACTCCCATAAAATGCGTGCGGGATGCCATTGGCACGGAGAAGTTGGGAGAGGGCAGCGGACGCCTCCAAGAGTCGTCGGGTCTCAGACATATTAACGCGGAATAGTCGATAGTCGATGTCAGGCCAAGGTCATGATATAGGAAGAGTCGAGATTGAAAGAGTGGGTGGACGATCGGCTATATATGTAATGCATACGCCTGTACAGACCCTCGAGATAGATGTCTGATCTGGTTCCCCGGGCGCACAGTACGGAATGGTCCGATTTGGAAGCCCCGAACACGTTGCCACGCTTGGTTTCGAGTCGAGATGCAATTGAGTGGCCAAGTTCCAGGGACACGCCGTATCCAGCCTTTTGAGGCGCGGAGCGTGATCACCCGCAAAACAACATCGGGCTAGTAGCCTTGGCCGTGACAGTGTATTGCAGTTAACTTTGACGGACAGTTTGTGAGCGTCGGGGGGCGAAATCGGATAGTGGCAAAGCCACAACATATTTATGTGTATCAACAAGCACGCCGTGGCGAATTCGCGATATAATCGAGCGCCATTGTGCCGGTTCTGTGGGGACTGAGGATTATTCGACCAGGCTGGAAACGCGGGGAAGACCAAGTTTCGTGCGTCACACCCCGTGACGATCCATGCCATCACTGTCGGCCCGACTGAACCGGCTCATTTTTCACCGTGTCGTGTCGGACTTGCTTGCTTTGCGACTCGCGTATGGTTTGGAGGTTCTCTTTGCGGCATGTAAAGGCGGCATTCCCTCCCTCTGCTCGCGCCATTGCTCCTTCGGACCGGTCCATAACTCGCTCTGTACTTTCTACATGCAGCACGCCCCGGTTTTCATCGAGTCGGCACTTATTGTCCTCGGGGACGCGTCAGAGTCTGCTGAGCCCGGGGTCACTGGTCCGCCGTCTTTCGCGAGGGAACAAGCGCCCCGAGTTTGATGGCCTCTCCGATATACAAGAAGAAGCGACCAGGGCGGCCATACTAGAAAAGGTCATGAAAGGGCGTCAGCCTACGGATCTAATGCTTCGCTGTAAGCTACCACCTCGTCACGACTAGAGCCCACTAAAGCTTGCGACCAAGGCACCGTGCTGGACTCGGAGGGTACGCAGAATAACCCCGGACGGATCAAAGATTGAATGTTTTTCCAGGAAACGTGAAAACGATATCTGGACAGTTCAAAAAATCGGATCTTTGTAACGAGCATCGATTGAATGTGTGTCAGAACTTTCCTGTTTATCTTTGCCCAAATTGAGGTTCTTTCAGCCTCGAGACTTGCGCAAAATCGACTCGAGGGTGCCTAACCTTGTTCCGACCATCCTCGTTCGAAGAGAAGCCTTTCTCGTACGTTCCAATATTCCTAACGACAACGGAAAACTCGAACGTTCCTAGGTAAATATCTTACACATTCGCGCCCTGGTCAAGGCCGATACAGTAATTCTATTCGACACTTTCGGGTCTGCTGATTCCCGACTGCATTCTGTATTTCTATATCACCTTGAAGTCAGGCGTTCCTTTCTCGACAACCCGTTTAACGGAACTCACACCGCCATATCTAGCACAATCTCAAAACTAAAGGATCGGGCATGCCCTATGAATTTCGGTAACTTCGTTTTTAGCCGTATTGACCACGTTTGATTTACACTCTTTTTGCAGTGCCTTAGAATCGATCCTTCTTTCTGTTTTGAGCGCCCTGGAAGCCGAAATGGTCTTCATCCGGAACCTTGTCGGAGGTCTTTTAGCGGAACTGGAAGATAACATTGACCACGATCGTTTTAAACGCCTGTTGCACTACTCTAGGCGGCTCGCGAGCTTCCAAAATAGAGCCAAGCTGGTTTGTTATCAAACTGTTCAGCGAAGCCCTGTGCCTATTACTCTGCTGTTGTACAGGTGGAGGAAGTCCTGGAAGAAGTCCTGGGACAAGGTGGGAACAAATAAACTTCTCGCCTACTCTCCATACTGATGGTACACCCCAGACGACGATCTCACTGCGATGTACCTCACCGATAAGAAAAACGATATCATTCGGGAGCTTGACGACCATGAAGACCTGGAAGTCTTGCTGGAATCCTTTTCTAAGGTAAATTCGAAAATTTGATGCCGAACTCAGCCTCTCAATCTTTACTACAGCAAGTTGAAGAAATTGTCAATGAAGCAGAGAACATCGAGGTTCAATTCCTCGCCCCGCTACACCGTGTAATCTCTAACCTCCATCTAGACCAACGTCCAATCGACGCAAGAGATTGTTGAACTAATTCTCGATTCCAATCGGAACTCCCTGTTGGCTCTTGATCTCAAGGTACCTTATCGGCCCCAAATCCTTACGAGCCCTACTGAATCTCTTCGCGAGGTCTCCATACTGACAATGGGGATTGGTTCCGGCGCGTTGGTTGCTGGCGTGTTCGGAATGAATGTAAGACTTCTTTCTTCCGTTTCCCTGGGTTTCACACGTACCGTCGCAATTTTAGCTAACAAGCCACTTCGAAATCCACCCGTGGGCTTTCTACGGCATGACGGGGTTCGCCACGGCGCTCGCAGCAATGGTCGCAATGGCTGGACTTCGCACGTATGTTGTGTTCTTCACCCTAACGTTCTTTCGTCCGACGATCTTCCTAGATTGGCCAAGATACGCAAAGTTGGTCTTGGAAACAACAGTAATTCGAGGTCAAGACGAAGACCGTGGCTCCCGCTGCCATTGCGGCAGCGGACACCAGATGGATGGTCATGACACCCAACCGGACATCTACTTACATGTATTGCCTTCATATAATCCACTCAGTAGCATATATTTCCTGCCATACAAACATGTAAATCTAGCGCATCTAATTTATGTATCATCCCTTTTCTCATTCCGGCTTGGTTTGGTTCGTTTGTTGCTCTGATCACCCGTTTTCGCATGCATTAGATGGGGATGTTGCCGCTGCGCTGCACGTCATAGTACCGAGGGAGGTTAGAAGTTAGAGATGGCTCCATTTAGTTCCGTTACGGCCACGGCAAAAGAGTGCATGCTAACTGCCAGGGTTTTCTTTACCCTTCGTTCGTCTGCGTTTGAGGGGCGCGAGCTCCGGATACAAAGCACAGGGGGTACAGCAAGCGAAATTAAAAACGTAGAGTGTGGTAGATGCATGCGGGGCAGTTCAGTCGGGCGTCGCGTAAATCATAAGACCGCGTAAAAAGGTCAGGAGACGGGCAAGAGGAAGCCAGCCTAGGCACGGCGGTAGATCAATTAATTAATGGTACTCATGATCTACATACTGCGTCCGAGGACGCGGGCGTACAAACTTCAAAGCCGCAAAGTGTGTCGAGGCAGCAGAAAACATACAGGACCCCGCGGCGCGTATTCCGAGCTCCACATTTGAATGAAGTCCAGAAACGGCAAAAAGCCAAATATGAGGGACAGAGCCCCAGGTGGCCGATGTTCGACGTACCTCAAAGCGGTCCTTTTCTCCATCGAGCGGAGCAAGTTCTGTCACTCGTCAGATGACGGTCCTGGAAACATTGCCGCGTGCAGGCAGCAAAACATAGCCGACATCGATCCAAATTTTAGCTTCGAATTCTAAGCAGAGTCGGAGAAGATGGACGGAGGCTCTAAACGCCTCAACATCACGCACATGCGCTGACGCGGCGTCTCCAGAATTTTTCTTTCCGTCTTCGCTCGAGAGCCATCCTCCTCTTGCACGCAGACAACCGCCAGCCGCGGCACAGTGTCAAGATGCGGGCGCTCGGAGAACGAGGACCAAAGACAATTTTTATTTGACCACGGGCGGAGCTGAGATATTTTTGCTGGGGAAAATGAAAACGGAATCGTGCGCCTGGGGACCTCAGCCGTGGGGTGGGACGACGGAGGCCTGAGGCATACGAAGACTAAGCGACAAGCGACCCTGGTCATCAGAGATGCCTTGGGGAAGCCAAGGTCCGGCCTATGTAGGAGCACGGGAGGCACGAGTTCGTCCCTTGGGAGAAGGTAAAGAGTGCGATTGAGTGTGCAGGCCCAACGGACACGCCTCAGACGCCCTGCCGCCCATCGCCCAGGCTGTTTGGCAGCCGGTGGGGCCGACATAGAATGTCGACATTGCCATACGATGAGATAGCCGCGGGGCGAAGGTTACCGTCTCTTGGCGTCGGCGACCACACGGGCATTCGTTCCCGCGAGGCGTTCCTCATCCTCATCGATGTGGATGAAGCTTCCTTTCCCCAGCTCTTCTTGAAGGACGGAGGTGTCTGGTGTCTGTTCTTTACAGTCCCGTGAGTCGTTCCTCTCCATCGATGTCGATCGGAAGAACAATTATATTCATGTTTAATTCTTGGAGGGCACTCAGCAATGAAGCCCACAGAAACGTCTGTCCAGCCGCAGAGACCAGCGGATTGATTCCCTTGACCGTTCGGCCCGGCAGTCTAGAATCTTGGGTGGGCGCATTTGCCGTCGGCGACTCCACATCTGACCACGAACGAACGTGCAAATTCACCGCGCTGTACGCAAGACACTCCTTGATGTCCTTACCTCGCGCCAGTTCTGGAAACCCCGACGATGTTTCAAGTTTCAGAGAGCGCACGGTTGGAGTCGTACGTAGCCAAGAGTAGCATGACTTCAAGCGTCCTTAAGGCCTTGATGAGAAAGTACTTCAGGCCTTCAGGGATTCTGAGACGCTCGCAAGCTGATACCCTTTTTACCGCAGCTCAGCCTCAGGAAAGATTAATATCGAGCTTCATGGCAGTGCGTCGAGCCACTCAGCCTAAGCCTGTCAAGATCAAGTACCGACTCGGCTTGGGGCGCCTTTTGGTGTTCTGGGCTGAGGGGCTGAAGGACGCCGATGGATTGAATCGCTGTTGAGCCAACACTAAGATGACTGTCGGTGTCGACGTCCTCAGAATTCCAAGTGGCACCTCGGCAGTCAGAACTGGTTAGAGCCGAGAATCGTTCGAGATCAAGACAGCCCATAATCCTTGGTTTCACAAGAGATATGCAGCTAGCTTCTGGCTGGGACAGCCTCAGTGTTCAAACGCAGGGTGAGAATTCCGAGGCAATCGTGGTGAGAGGCAAAATCAAGAATCGTGTAGCACAGCCACATTCGACGTTAATCGACATCCTCCCGCAACCTCCCGCGAAGAAACCCCCAGTAACGCAACGCACATCTCCTAGTCTAGAGCACCAATTTAGGTTTACATTCACGCTTGTTCCTGCTCTCCCGAAAGGTGGTTAGTAAATTGTAATTGTAATTGTGCTGGTAGAGTCCGTAGTGCTCGTGGTATGTAGTGGTACAAAATTGAGTATCAATGCGAAAAAGATGATATATCCACACCACACCACACCGCACCACGCCCCGTGGCCCTGCTGGCAGGGAGCGCCGCGCGTGAAGAACATGCAAAAACAACACCGCGAAGAATTCTGGACATCCAAAAACACCGTAAAAACAACACCGACACCGACACCGACACCGCGAATAGCAATAGCAATAGCATGCGAACATGAGCAGAGAAATGTAAGCGTAAGCGTAGATGTATAAGATAAGGCAAAGGCAAAGCAAGCAAGCAATAAGTAGGGGAGGGAGGGGCGACATAGACCACATACAGTACCCAGTACGCAGAGCCAGGACCTCAATCCCGCTGCGGCGGCGGCATGTCGGGGATGAGGTAGTGCACGGGCCGTCCCTCCGCGCCGAAGCTCCCCTTGTGCCCCAGGCTGGGCTGCGGCGCATGCCCATGGCGCATGCTGCCCTCGCGGCTGCTGTCCGATTCGGACGGCAGCGGCGAGAGCGCGGGCGGCGGCGGGGACACGAGCGCGGGGTCCGTGGGGTTGTACGTCGGCACGGGCTTGCGCGGCGTGCGCCGCGTCGTGGGCCCCGCATTGGGCGCCTCGCCGATGGAGCTGCGGCGCTGCTGCACAGGTGTGGGCTGCTCGAACGCCTGCGAGGTGCCGGAGGGGAACGCGGGGCTGGGCGTGGGCGGGTAGGACGACTCGGGGTGGCTGAGCGTCGAGGTCGTGCCGTTGCGCGCGGCGTCGCTGAAGGGGCCCTCGGGCGTGGGGGAGCCGTACGGCGAGCCCGGGTGCGAGCGCGGGCGGCTGAAGTTGCTGTTCATGTACGAGGAGGTGGAGGTGGACGAGTTGCGTGTGACGGCGTTTCCGGGGAGGGGCGTTATAAGGTCGTCGAGAGGCACGGCGTCCTCGTGCCCGTGGCCCGATTCGGAGAAGGGCGAGCGTGCGGACGGAGAGGCAACCTTCTCCTGCGAAGGGGAGAAGTACGGGTTATACTCATCCTCTTCGGGCACAGAGTTTATTCGTGAGGTGCGCGAGTCGGCGCCGACGCCGCCGATGACATAGACGTTGCTGTCGTGCGAGATCATGGGCCCCACCGAGTCGGACTGCGAGTGGTGGCGGTTATTCGACGAGCCACCCGGGTAGTTCTTGGAGTCGGTGGAGCCGAGGCCGGCCCACTTGCGCGTGGCGCGCTTTCCTGCGGGGGCGGACGACGCCGCGGAAGCGTAGCGCAGGTAAAAGTACGCTGCGATGGCCGCGGCGATGACTGCGAGGCCGCCGATCACGCCGCCTGCTATTGCGCCGCGGTTCACCTTGGAGCCGCCCGAGGTGACGGGGAGAGTCACGCCCGAGGACGATGAGCCGTCCCCGCTGGAGGTGGGGCTGCTCGGCGGCGACGACGTGGGGTCGGCCGGGCTTGAGGAGGTCGGGGCGGACGAGGAGCCTGGGGACGAGGTCGAGATGCACGAGACATCGGGCCCGTTTTGGACGTAGAAGGCCGAGGACTGGAGTTGGAAATCAACGGACGCCATGGTGGCGACCATCGTGTACCATCCCTGGCTCACATCGACGTTGGACCAGGTGAATGTGCGCAACGAAGGGTCAACGGCAGACGCAATAGTCTGCGTGATGTCGCCGTCGCGTCGCTGCAGTGTCGGGGTACTAAATGTACCGATGGCAGTTGTCGAGGGTGCAGAGAGCTGAGGAACATCCACGTTTGTTATGGTCAACGCCAAGTCCTTGAAGTCGATATCCGATGCGGAGGCGTACAGCCAGGTTATTAGCGACGGCTGGCATGTCAGCATCTCGGGAATTTTATTGAAGGTGAACGACGGGGTCACAACCGCTGCTTCAGCGCCCGCCGTCCCAGAGGCTGAGTAGCAATGTGAGATGAATAATGAATAATGCACCAGGACAGCGCTCCACTCACGGTCTTCACGGACGACATAGCCATTAACCGAGCAGGCCCAAACGAAAAGAGCGACGGGTAGAATGTACATATTTGCCCTCCCTTGTGCATGTAATGGCCCACCGAGGGCGTGTTGAAGTCGTCCAAGAGGCTAGAGGAGGTCAATGGTGGTGGTGGGTGCGGAAGACCGTGTGTAACAGATACTCCCAATTGGTGAGACGGAGAAACGGTCACGCCTTGCCACGCTCGTGATCTGCCGGACTCTTTCCTTCTGCCGACGTGAAACCGAGAAAAATATACAGTGTACACCACTGTGCAATGGTACGTCTGGGCCTTTTTCCAGGTGTCCTGTGCCTTGCGCAATTTTTTCGAGGCTCTGAATCAAATTTCGAGCAATCAGTCGCTCCTATTAGGGTCAGTCAGAGTAGGTGATTATGGGCGATTCTGAGGCCGATTCTGTGGGTGATTATGGAAACGATTCTGTGCATTGTTTGCATCAGAATCGTGTGAGAATCGCCGAACAACTCTGACCGACCCGATTTGAAAAGTGATTCTGTGGACGATTATGCTGTTCGAGAATCGTTTTAGGTAATTAAATCCCATAATCGCCCTCATAATCGACGTAAAAGCTCCTCCAGAGGAGATTCTACAGGTGATTATGGATTTAAAAGTGATTCTCACCAGTCATCCGATATATAAACCGAGAATCGCCCTCGCAGGATTCTGAAGACGATTCTGAATAAACCCATTCTCCCACGATTCAAGAAATCGGAATCGTTTCCAGAATCGCCGACCATAATCACCCGATAATCTTCTACTCTGACTGACCCTAATGGTTACCACGAGCTTATTGTTCAAGAACAACCTTCCGACCAACCATTACGAAGCTTCTGGTGAAAATTTTGGCTCCTGAGCGGAGCACTGAGTCCTCGGTCTGCACGGGCCCCAACGGTAATATTAATGCAGTGCTTGAGCAGCTGAATGCTGAAGCTCCATATGTCTCTGATTATCTGTCAGTTATTTTCTTCTAGTTGTTGATCCCTACGGCTTGGAGGGAGGATTGGTGCGCCCCATTGCATCTGTCTGGATAGATTGTACTGACCAACCGCCACCCTAGAACACAAGCATCATACAAATTCGCAGTTGTCTCCTATACTTGCATTAGCGTCAATTCCAACCGTCATTCGACGCGGTCCAGGCGGAAGGTTGGTCATTTGCCAGTACCACAGCATCCGCGATACATATGTGGCGCCCTGAGCTATCCCGAGTAGACCGCAACACACCACCGACCGGCGTCCGTTGGCGGGGGTGATTCGCCGTTCCCGCGAGCTGCGTCGGAACAACTAGGCGATCTCAATCGCCGAACCGGTCAAAGCCCTAGCAATCGTGGTCGCTGAGGCGCTGAACGTTTACCCTGGTTCCCCTGTTAACCTTTAGGTTTCGTTGGGATTTTCCTCGGAGACGCGCGTTTGCAACCTTAGACTTTCATCGAAGAAATCATCGTATGGCATGGATATAAAGAACTCAAAGTTTAAACCTCAATTTTCAAGTACCAGGACCTAACTATAAGCACAGAGTGTGTTTTTTTATGGTTGCGATTCTTCGTGTCAATCCTTTTTCAAGCCTTGACGACGAACATGTATCTGACATCGGCCCAAACCCCGCCGCCTCAACAAAAATATGATTCGCCACTCTGTATCAACGAACTGCCAGCTGGGTGAGCCAAGAATGGTTTCTAATCGCCGCCATATGTCGGGAATATCGATTCGAAGTTGATGAGCATTGTAAATCTCACAAGTTTGCCCTGTTTCCTGGAATTTGTTCCCTGGACCCACACCTCTGGTTTCAGGCCTCATATATGTGTCGCGTAGACTCTGGAGAGACTTCATATTTACCTTGCTTCGTGAGTATTTCCCTCTCCTTTTACGAACCTCGACAACGAAACACCCGGGCTTTTGCAGCGACTCGGAACTCACCGCCCGTTATTGATGCCGCGAGCTGAGGTCGGCGCCCGTCGAAAAAAATCAGGCCCAAACGGGGAATATCGTTATCGCAACTAGTTGACGCAGTCGAAGGCTTGCGAATATGGCCAGTCAGTCTCACGGCCTTGTCTCTGTGTTCCTGGTGAGTGTGCCTGTGGTATCGGTGCTTCCTATCGAGTCTCATAGGTGCGACCGTCGTTGAACACTATGTTAAATTCTTAACGGTGCTCCAACAAGTGTGGTACGAGCTTCACGTCTGGCTACAACTTACAAGAGACCACCCCCTGGAACAACCCTGGAATGTTTGTGTGCTCCGTTGGCATCTTGCGATATTTAATGTACGGCTAACCGCCCGTACACTACTGCATGTTTGTCCTCGGTAAACTTGTTGTTCATGTTGTGGACCACGCGAGTATAATACATTTCCCTCCCTCCCCCCCCCCCCCCCCCCCCCCGCCGTCTAGATTGAACAAGTGAAGTGGTGGCGAGAGATAACAATGGTGCCGTAGTGGATGCTATGCCGATTACTCACCATGTCCGGTATGGTGTATCGGTTTAACATATGTGCTTTTCAGGAATATGAACGCACGTGCGCGGGGTTCGACTCCCCGTACCGGAATACATTTTGTGACGTTTTTTGCGTCCCTGTTCTTTGATTTTTGTTTTGTGAGCGAGCAGGTGTGACTTGCAATCACAGACAGAATGTCCTTGCTCGCTTCCTATAACGATGCTTATGTATAATAAGATTGCTAGATTGGACTCAAAGAAAGGAATTAAAGAATTGTGCACTTTCGCGTAAAGTAGCTCCATCCGCTCCCCGCCTGCACTCCAGCCCTTGCCGAGAGCCGTTCCATAGAGCGCTCCTGTCTCACAAACAGTAGCGACCCGAAGCGCACTTTACGTGGAGCCGAGGATAATTTGCGGTGGTGTGGCGAAAGACTTTAGGTGGCATTCAGGAATGATCATTTGAATGTTGAATTTGTACCTTGAACATGCTCCACTCGCCCTTGAACATTTCGAGTTCTATTTTGGAGACTGGTCTTGAAGCGTGGCCTGTGTTAAATGCCTCCCGCTTGACGCGACGGGCAGAAGGAATGGTTGAGGTAATGGTAGCATTGGCAGCTGGCTTCAGGATACTCTGCATGGTGTAGAGTACGGCGTGTGTCAATCGCAGGGAGTTGGGGGTGGAGGTGTTAAGAGAGTGCTAGTCCGTTGAAGCTCCTTTTATACCGTCCCGATCTCCAATGGGCCGGCCCACAGAAGACCTAAAAAGCTAAGAACATTTGAATTGTCCAAAAATACACCGTGGCCACGGTCGAAGCCATCCTCATTTGGGACATAAAGGCAGCCACGCAAGCGGTGTTTCTGATTTCTATATGCCACAGTATATGCGATGAAAGCTTGTGTCTAAGCACTTTTGGGGTCGCTGGCGAGAAGGAACGACGAGCAGATGCCCGCAGCGACAACCCCCAGTAGGAATATGTACACCATGTAGCCTCCCACAAGGTTTAGTTCCAACGACACAGCAAACAGTGCTGACGCGAGGAAAGGTGCGAGCGCGCGCAGAATGGTCGACACCATTTGCGCGATGGAGTTCGTGGATGACAGTGCGGCGGGTCGCGGTGCACTGTTGACGATGTAAAGCTGGACCGAGGCTGAATTTTGCAACAGAGTTAGATTTTAGGATACAGATTATCGAAAGAGATGACACACCGTATGCCAGCCCCATTACGAGGTTGGAGAATAGCTGTACAACCACGATCGCCCAGACAATGGCGTCGACGCGCTGAGCACGTTGAGCAAAGAAGCTCAGCAGCGGATAAGCACCGATGCAGATGGCCATGTTGGCGAACGCGAAGATATACGTATTCCGCGGGCCAAAGTACCGGATTATTCGTGCGGCAAGGAAGAGCTGCATGAACGTATTCATGATTCCGTATAGCCCACGGGTGACGCCGATGAGGTACGGGCTGAACCCGAGCCCGCCGTTTACGATACTCGTGGAGTACATGAGCGGAAACAACACTGTGCTTTCTCTCAGAATATCCCATGAGAGAATGTAGGGAAGTACCTTGGTACGCGGTCTGCGAGAAGCAGAAGAAAGCGTAGTTGATGAGAGGGATAGTTAAGCGTGGAACCAGGAGCTCGCGCACTGTTGGCGGCTCCTCGTCCATATCAGGACTACTGGCCTGTGTACTTGACTCATCAGTATCAACCCCTGCGATCGCGCCGTAGGTCGTTGGCTCCCGGGACATCAGCCCAGTCGTCAAGGTAGGATCTGCGGTCGCGGCCTCCCGCAGCTGTTCCCCTTTTCGCCGTGCTAGAATTAGAGGCGACGACTAGCGCGGTCGTAAAAAAAAAAGCCCTGTCCATGGAGTTCGAAATAAACACCCACCTCTTTAAGTCCGACGAGTCCGAGGAAGAAGAAGGAAAAGCACAGAAGCGCGACGACGGCACACGGTAGGAGATAAGGGTTTTCTCGTAGGAGCTCAACCTTTCCGAAACTACTCGGCCATCGTTCTTCGGGATTGGAGAGCAATCCGCCAAGAATGGGCCTGACCAACACCAACAAGTCTCGAATCACGGGTTTCAGTTTAGGTGGAAGATAAAACTGACCCCAGAGTTGAGCCTGAGCTCCATCCTAACGGGATGAGCGCCATCGACTGCGCGAGGTTGGTAGAGTCTGCTATCTGTCCACCGGGCGTCGATTAATCGTCGCAGGTTGAAAAAAGTGTTTACCTCTGCCATAACGGTCTTTACCACACCTGGGTTGAGTTAGCGCCCAATGATCATGTTAGTACTTCAGAGGCAATGTATAATCACCGATATTCCCGTTGAACACTCCCTGTGCACACCGAAACACCACGAGCGATGTGAACGTCTTGGACCACCCGAAGCCAACCAGCGAAATCGCCAGCCCGAAGGGCCCCAGGAGCAAGATAGGCCGGCGGCCAAAACGGTCGGATGCACGCCCCCAGGAGTACACCGAAAGAAACTCGGCAACGAAAAACACGGATTCCTGGAGTAGCGGAATCAGTCGCTGTCCTTAGAATTCAGAAAGAGTTTTGACCAGCACGCCGGCCCAGTAGCCCGTCTTGCGCTCGTCACCTCCGGTAATCCCAGTGTCGCGCACAAATTGCGGGACGAAGGGGAAAATAACGGTCCTGTCAGTAATCAACACGGGAGATGACTGTGCGCGGAAGGACTTACGCTGAGAGAGCCTCAGCGGCTTGGATCAGCACCGCGATCGTCAGCTGCAGCTTCGGAAGCGGTGTGGGCTCTGTCATCCTCAAGGCGTGCGTCCGTGAGTGGAAGGAAGTGGGGGGAAGAGGAAAGGAAGAGAGGGCCAGCCAGCTAGCATTTTAACCCCAGCGAGAAGTGACTCGGTTCGAATTTGATCAGCATAGCGCGTGAGAACTTGGAAGAGTAAGGTTGGACGAACCACCAAAGACAATTGCAGTACTTAACGAGCCTACCATGATGTTTCCACCTGCTTTGGGAGCATATTAAGCACTCCTCATTTTGACTTGGAAAGCAACGCTGTTTGAAACATCTATGATACACAACTGCGTACAAGTAACATGCAAGTAAAAGAAAAGAAAAACAAATAATGATATAATGAATGTGGTGCGAGGTGCAAGTACAAATGCTAGATAATGAGGGTGGTCCGTAGAGTTACAGAAAATTTGATTGTTGAAAATTTGATTGTCCATGTGTGTCCGTGAAAGGTCACCGGTCATCTCCAAAACGGATTCTTGGAACCAGTCCATGCATCCGGCTTAGGTAGTGGGGCAGTCGGCGTCAGATAATAATCGTCAAGCGTGCTGGCAGAAAAGCGGGAGGTGATATCGCGCCTGGAGCGCACAGGTTCCTTCGGGTCCGGCACGCGCGCCGGCATGCCCGTCACCTGCGAGTACAGCGACGGCGCCGAGAGCGTGCTCGCGGACGACTGCCGCTCGTGCTCGCGCTGCTGGAAGTGCAGATGGTGGTGGTGATGCTGGTGCGGGTGCTGGCGGCGGTTATCCCGGGACCGCTCGCTGCGCGGGTACTCGTAATTCGCCAGCAGCTTGTCCATATCGCGCTCGTCCGTCGCCTCCTCTGCCGCGCGCATCTTCGCCAGCTTCACCGCCTCGCCCTCAATCGGGGGCAACCCCTCGGGCTGCGCATGCGCGCGCCGGCTCGCGCGGTGCCCGAACAGCTTCTCGCCGAAGCGCAGTAGGCGCCAACGCCATCCGACGGGGTCGAGCTGCCGCTTCGCCGCGAACTGCGCCGTGCGCTGCGCGCGCTGCTTGCGTGCGCGGCGGCGCCACAGCCAGACGATCGCGAGGAAGATGAACGCGCAGCCGAGCGCCATGAGGAGGATCTCCCACCACGCGAGCGCGCGCCGGGGGGTGGAGGGGGCCGTGGGCGCACTGATGCCGCTGGCGCTGGGGAGGGGCGAGGCGCCGGGGGCGGTGGAGGAGGGGACGTCGACGAGCTCGGAGAGGCAGACGCCGAGGCCGGGGATGACGCTCGAGGACTGCTGGCAGGCGGCGGCGACGCACGTCCCCGCGCGAAGGACTTGGGTTGAGCTCGAGCACGCGAGGCATTGGCTGGGGCCGGAGCCGGAGCAGCTGGAGCAGCTCGCGTCGCAGGGGAGACACGACGAAGACGTGGCGTCGAAGAACTGCGTCTTGCTGCAGGTCGGCAGACAGCGGCCGTTAGTGAGCACGGGCCGGGAAGAAGGGCAGGAGGAGCATTGGTTGAAGGAGGCGCCGGAGCAGCTGGCGCAGTCGGGGTGGCAGGTGAGGCATGAGCCCGAGGACGAGAATGTGTTTGAGGGACATGTCGCAACACATTTGCCGGATGCTGCGAGCTGGTTGGAAGCGCAAGTCAGGCAGAACGTGGCGGACCCGGTACAGGTCGTGCACGACGAATCGCATGCTGATGGAAGCAGTTAGTAAAAGGTTAGCGATACAAGTGAGAAACACGCACCTGTACAGGTCAAGTTGTCCTGCGGCGACACGAATGTGCCCGACGGACAGTTCGCGACGCATTTCCCATTCGATAGGAAGAATCCCGGCACGCAGCCAGTGCATTGCAGTTGGTTGACCGTGGAGATCGAAGTAAAGTTGGGGATCTTGCACGACGTGCACTTGGAGCCACAGCCTGAAGAAAACGAGTCAGCTACATCCAGGAACGTACTGTCACACTCGAGCTTGTTATTATCCGCGATCAACGCCGACCCTGCGCAGACACCGTTGGCGTCTGCGGAGACACAGGCGCCGTTGAAGAGGTATGTGCCCGCAGCGCACTGGACGCAGTCGTTCGACGTGCCCGCGGTGCACGTCTTGCACGAGGGCGAGCATGGGGTGCAGTTCGCCCCGTCGGCGAATGCGCCTGGTGGGCAGACCGTCCCCGACGACGTGGTGCTTGCAGGCGCGTTGCACTTGGTCTTGTCGTTCGCATCCTGCGTAAAGCCCGTCTTGCACGCCGTGCACTCGCCGGTGCCGTCTGCGCACGAAGTACATCCAATCTCGCAGACTATTTCCGCATCAGCAAACATACCTCTGAAAATAAAACAAACAAAAACGCACTGGAACAATCCCCCGTCGACGTCAAAAAGAAGCCCGCCGCACACTGACTGCACGCCGTGCCGTTCGCAGCGGTCGTGAACCCCGTCGTGCACGTGCAGCTCCCGTTCGCACCGCAGACGCCGTTCACGCAGTTGCACGACGCCGGCGCATTCGCGACCGTCGCGTTGAGACAGCGCCCGCTCCCGGTGATGCCGTCGTCGCATTTTGCGCAGCCGCTGGGACACGCCGCGCAGCCTGGCCCGAAGAACCCGGAGGCGCAGGTCTCGCACGACGCGCCCGTGAACCCCGCGGCGCAGGTGCACGTCCCGGCGGCGGTGCAGATGCCGGAGGACGCGCACGGGGGGGAGCATGCGGCGGACTCGATGTCGAAGAGGGTGAGCGTGCTGGGCGCGCTGGTGGGGAGCTGCGAGATGTCGGGGATGGACTCCCAGACGATGACGCGGGCGGTGCCGGGCGCGGGGGAGTTGAGAGCGATCCAGACGCTCGAGGAGAGGGAGAGGGAGCGCAGCGTTAGCGGTGTGGAGGAGTTGGCCCCGATGGGGGTGGAGGGGATGGATGTGAAGGCGGGCTGGCCTGAGTATAGAGGGCCGGAATAGATGGAGAGACCGGGCTCCTGGGCCACGTTCAACGGCAGAGCGGGGGAACTCGAGGAGTTCTTGAACCCGGGAGACGACTGAAGGGATGCGGAGGAGGAGGTGAGGAGATCATGGAGAAGTTGCGGGTCTGTTGTCGAGGTGTATTGCCCCGGCAGAAGAAGGGCGGATGGGGACCCGGAGGCGGATATTGTGACGCCAACTACAAGCGAAAGTTAGCGGTTAAGAGATGATCGACATACAAGCAAACGCACTGGATGTGTTCGAGAAACCCTGAAGACATTGACCTGCAGTGCAGACGATAGCAGAGGTGTTGGTTGCTGCCACTAAAATAATGTCAATACGTGACTCGGAGCAGGGTAGTAACAGACACTGACGATTACTGACGGCGAAGAGAGCAGGTAGAACAAGCATAGCTTGCTCGTCGTGAAATTGCGACAGATGGTGGTGGTAGCGGAAAGAGAAAGTGAGAACAACAGCGCCGACGTCGCAGCGAGTCAATGGCGACCTCGGGCATTGTGAAATGCATCGTCAAAAACCTTTTGTTCCCCCCCGAGCGTGGTCCGGTGGCCACACACGGTTTGCTATTGTTCGAGAACAATGAGATTTTTGATCAAGCAATTATCGGCGCAAATCCGTCCATTCTACGCGGACAATGCTAGGACCATTTGGATATGGCGCTGCTATTCATTATTCTCGGGAGCAGCAGACAAGTACACGGCCAAAGCGGTTTGTAGCTGGATTTCCAGATTTTGCCGGGCCGCCAAGTTCTTGGAGTAATTTGAAGCCAAACACGGCAGTTTCTCGAATGGCAAACGAGTTGGGACGCTACCAGCAGCATGAGCTGTGACCAGTACTCGACCAGGTAGACGCCTCCTCCTCACGGACCTCAGCTCCGAGTCGAGCTGGTGTGTGACTGTGCGTGGTAAATGGGTACACGTGACCATCTACATATTCCCACGGGTTAGATTCCCGTGCCTTCGGTCCTTGTACTACTTGCCTTGTACTGCCGTTAATTGGGCCCCAAACATATCGGACGGCCCGACACTACCCACGGAAGAAGAACAGAGTGCTGCAGGAGCCCCAAATTCGACGAAGCCTGGGCAATGGATCGCAATCCGACAAATGCGATCGCGTCCCGTACGGTTCACGCGATTGAAAGGCTGTTTTACAATGTGCGGCTATGTGCAGAGCCCGATAAACATATTCTATCGAGCAAGGTAGGGGGGCGCCTCGGCAAGATTCTTCAAGACTCGTCAAGATCCAAGACGCTTCGACCCCGCCGAAGTGACCGCGCTTCCAGGCGGCAACCAAGCGATGCTGCTCAAGAGCGAAGTACCCAAGATTCTTCAAGACGCTCAAGAAGTTGAAACCCGGTCCAATACTGGGCGGCTTAAGCGCTTAAGCTCAAGACCTCGGCGGGGTGCTACTCACGGGTGACACTTGGCAATGTCGACGCAGCTAATGGCACCACGATCTGGGCGGCGCTGCGGATGAGTTTGGAGATTACCGTCTTAGTGAGCCCTTTTACCCGTTCATCTTCCCTGCGCTGACGCACGCTGGCAGCTGCCGCGAGCCTGCGACAGAGAGAGGGAGAGCGTGGCGATGCGTGCTGCCCACGTCCCTCCCTGCTTATTCGCTCGCGGACTCTTTCCCCCTCATCCCCTGCGTACTCGCTCCGCCTGCCGTGCTCGACGCGCATGCCGGGGCGCAGCGCATCCAATGTGTTCAAGCCCACCCCCCGTCCGCACCGGCGACAAAGTGCGTATCTCCGCCCTTGTCGTTCCCCTCTCCATCTCTCTCGGTTCAGTGTCAGCGCACCGCGCACCGCGTCCCACATCCCACGGCACCACGTGCGACTGCGGTTGCAGCCTCCAAGTCGCCGTGTGCTCGAAGGCGCACCGCAGATAACCTCACCCGACTGCTCGATGGGACGGCTGCTTCCCAGTGGGCGAAGGTCGCGGAACCCATGCGTGTGCATCAGCGCGGTGGATGTGTTTGGTCGGATGCGTGATTGATGTTACCGCTGACGCTCACCGGCAGGTTCTGCGCGCGCGGCTTTGTCATCTGCTACCACGTCTTCGCCGGCTTGCGACCACAATGGACTTACGCGTTCCAACCGGACCCTCTCCATGCTTGCATGCCAGTCGGCCTCTTCCTCTCCCCCTCTACGTCGACGCCGCGCGGATGTGCTTCCTCAACGTCGTGCCGCTTTGGAATACCGTCGCCGCCGACTTCAAGCCCTAGCCCATAATCACGAATCACGACTCGAGCATAGCTGGCCACCTCCCGGATACGACGAACATGATGCGCCCACTTGGAGTCGACGATGTCGACTCAGGCCTCTCAGATAGGCAGGATCTCGTGCAGCGACGTGGCCCGCGGAGTCGTGCATCTGGATTCTGAGACTACCGGCCCCAGCGCTTCGATCCCTTCGGCGCAAGACCGCAGTGGGATGCCGCCGAAGGGTCATCAAGACGCAAGACGTGCAAGTCATCAAGACGCTGAAGACCTCAAAGACTGGGCCCCAGACTACCGGGCAGGCCCATGATCAAGCGTTTCAAGACTCAAGTCGCCCAAGACGCGATTCAAGCAAGCGGCAAAAAAAAGATTCAAGGCGCGTGAAGATTCCAGACGCTCGTAGCCGCCGGAGCGACTTGCGCCACACTTGAAGCTCAAGATAATGGAGGGATGCTGCTCAAGATACAAGTCCCCGAGATTCTACAAGACCTCATGGCCTCAGGACCCTCAAAACGCTCAAGATCCAGCAAGACCGGACGGCTCAAGCTCGAGACGTCGGCGGAATGGTCCAAGGGCCACACTCCGCCATCCCGACGTAGTTGTGCGCCAGGACGCAGCGCCGTCAAACACCCTCTCCACGGCGCCTTTCGACGACCGCCGCGCGCCAGCGACGACGGGGGCGTATTCCCACCCATCTGCCCTTACCTGCTTCTTCCTCCCTCCTCAGTCAGCGCACCGGCTCCATATTCCTTTGCGAACCCGTCGCAGTACTCGTTGAGTCAGCACCGCACTCCCTTCCCTGAGGCTCACTGAGTTTATCCCTCTATTCCGTACGTCCCGTGTCCCGCCCGATGGCCCTTAGATCATGTACAGTGTTATACAGGATCTATGTACGATGTATATACTGTACCCAGCTAGATACATTGGGGTTTTTTCCCTATTAATATTATCGTCACAGTTGTCACACCGCGTCTGTTCGCTCTAACCATGTCGTGGTATTCAAACAACGGGCTCGTAGTCATTCCTGCGCGATACCCGGCGCCTCCTGACTGTTATAGACAGAAATCCACGCGTCCCCGCAACGCCGTTGCTTGAAGATCCGCTGATCTTACCGCTCCTTCGTTCGGGGCGTCCTCCATCCCCAAATGACCGCGAAAATATCATGTCTGCGCTTCAAGGGGTAGAAGAGGGGATATCTCGCGACGAGGACCGCATCTGGCAGCTCGAGGAGGAGGTATACTTCCTCCAGAATCGCGTGCACGTCTTGAAGGAGAACAAACGCATCCTCGCGTCGCTTTCCGCACCCATCCGCAAGGTTCCTCCTGAACTAATCCAGCATATCTTCGAGCTCGCCGGTGGGGTTGGTACGAACCACTTCAACGGTGCCCAGACTGTTTCGGGTGCGACGCGTCTCTCAGCCGTGTGCGCGCAATGGCGCGCGATAGCCCATGCGACCCCGCGTATATGGGCCACGTTCGTGGTGGATGTCTACTCGGACGGGAGGGGAGGCACTCTGGCTGCTATCAAGCGACACCTTCAGCTCGCGCGCGATGCAGAGCTGCATCTCGACCTCCGGGCCATGAAGAAAAAGGCCGCGGCAGTTCACCACGAGCTCCTGGAGCTGTTCGCGGCGCGTGCTTCTCGTTGGTGCTTCGCGAGCTTCAAAATCGCGCGCATCACCAAGCAGGCGCAAGACATTTTGGCTGCGGCCCTTGATAACACGCCCTCCCTGAAATCTCTGCACATCCGCAGCCCGGATCCTCACTGCTCGGATATCAAGATCGAGTTCTTCAAGTCGTGTCCCGCATTGCGAGAGCTTTCGATCATGGAGTACAACCCGACGACGGCATACACCATCCCTTGGGCCCAGCTCACCAGCATCCATTTTGCCTCGTCCTACACACAAAACATCAATGCCGTCTTGAACCTTTGTCCCAATCTAACATCCGTCTCGCTGATCGTTCCGACGACCTACATCCTGGAACGCGAAGACCCCGATCTCGTCCCGCGCACGCTCCAGATCCAATCCCTCCGCATCCAATCCCGCTCCACGCCCGGAAGCAAAGCGATGTCCGGTGTCCTCGCGGTATGCGCTGGGCTGACCCTTCCGCGCCTGCAAACCCTCTCCATCGTGTCAAATGCGTATCGCAAATACTACGACGCCGAGTCGGAAACCCGCCCTGAGCAGGGCTGCTGGCCCCAAGCCGCAGTCGAAGCGATGCTCACCCGGTCCGCGTGCAAGCTCAAGACGCTGCGTCTCGAAGGCGTGCCCCTCGATACACCCGAAACCCTCGCGCTGCTGCGTCTCGCACCGCACGTCACGACGGTCTCGTTGCACGAGTGCAAGACAGTCGATCCCGACACGCTCTCCGAACGCCGCCATGACTTGGTGTTCGTCGACACCGGGGCCAACCACATTGTCACCAAGGAGCTCCTCGAGGCCTTGTGCGCGAAACAACCGACGCCGGCACCGTTGCTTCCGCGCCTTCGCCGACTCGAACTGAAGGTCAACTTCGACTTTGACATGGCCGCATACATGACCATGATCCGCTCGCGCTTTCCCAGCCCCAACGCCCCGCGAGTGCTCGACAGCGGCGTGGATCGCCTCGACGCCGTCTCGCTCACACTCGTCTCGCATCTCGACATGGGGCCGTCTTGGGACTCCCAGCCGTTTTTGGCGTTGAAAAAGGAGGGGCTGCTCGTCAAATATGACGATGGGGGCGGCGAGTTGTACGATTACGGCGATAAGGTCTATAACGCGGAGGTGGACTCGGATGAGTCCTCAGATGAGATGTAGACGCGTCGCGTGCAATTGGCAATCAATAAAACTTGCGACGTGGAGGAGGAGGAGGAGGAGGTATATTATACTGACGTGGTCCCACAACTGGAACTGCCAGTCTACTATGTACGACATCGTAACCTATGCAGGCTAAAAGTTACGCATCATACACAGAACACACGCACTACCAGAGGGGGGCGGAAAGTCTAGGTACCCGAATGATATTCCCGGCCTGGCTCGGACCAGAGCAGGCAGGTTTGCCGGTTATAACCTCGTGGGTGACTCAATTCAATGTCCTCGAATTTGAGCCATAACTCCCCGGCAACCAGAATCCATCCAAGCACTTTCAACTCAACAGTCCCTCTGGGCACGCATGCTGCTATTTACGAAGAAAGGAAAAAATAAAAGAAAGAGAAGGTAAAAGAAAAACTAAAAAAAAAAAAAAAAAAGGGAAGTAGACAAGTGAACGGCTGGCCCATGACTTCAATTCACTTGCTCAGGGTTGGGGGGGTTGGTTAATTACCATGGGGGGGGGCATATAGTTCTGGGTTGATTACCGCCATAGGCTCACTATAGAAGATCTCAAGGATCTCATACGCTAACTTTCCCAGGAGCCCAATTGTTTTGTCTTTCACCAAGATGTCCTTGAAGAACAAACCCGGGTCAGAGTAGACTCCTCGGAGGTCCGGATATGATTCGAAGACCTTCCGGAAGAACACCGATCTGATCTGCTGCAATGGGGGATGTACACAAATAAACAGTGCATGAATCGAGTCCTCTAGGCGATCCTTGCAGAACCTACACAGACGATATTTTCGTGGGACCTGTGGCTTGTACCGTTCTGCCCACCGCATCCGTTCCATCGCCAGAGCATGTCCCGAAAGGACCGCATGGGTTAATGCAATCCTATGCTTCTCATTCCGAACGCGCAGATATAAGCGGAAAGCTAAGACTTTGTATTCGACGGGAACTGCCTGAAACTATCGGGAACGTCCCGGGAAAGAATTGAGTTGCCGACACTTGAAGCTTGAAGACTCAGAGCCGTCCAGCCGAGTTCGGTTCTTGCGTGCGAAACCCTGGCCCACAAGAAGACGAGCTCGGTTTTTTCGAGGGTACTCGACTCACGCAGACTGACGAGTCAACCTGAGTCAACTCTTTAGGTTGATTTTATTCCTCTTTGATGATGCAAGGGCGGGATTTGCCCGCACCCTAGGGGAAGACGTAGATCTTCCGTCTGAATTCCGGGTTGAGCAAACGTCGGAGAGTTGGGTAATCTTTATCGATCTCGTCTCACTACCAGCAGACTGCCAGTGAGTGATAGAGCGGCAGAGGGGCGACGCGTTCAGATTGTCTCGCTCCGCATTACGGCATCCCAACATATAAAGGGGGTCTTGGCGCGAACTCTGAATCCATTCAGAACTTGTCCTCACCACCCATGTCCACATCTCAGAAAGTCCTCGTATCTGGTGCGAACGGATTTGTCGCCAGCTATGTTGTGCGCAACTTGCTCGACAAGGGGTACTTGGTCCGCGGAACTGTTCGTTCTGCTGAGAAAGGCAAACACTTGACGCAGCTTTTCGCAAAGTACGGCGACAAGTTCGAGCTGGCTGTGGTTCCCGACATCGGCCAGGTAAGATTCGACGAAATTATTGTTCATCGCGTCTCATTTTCGGTTTAGGAAGGAGCGTTCGACGAGGCCGTGAAAGGCATGACTGCAATCGAACATGTAGCATCTCCATTTCTCTACAACACCGATGACCCCAAAGGTGTGTTTGGCCTTCTGGATGACCATCCACATGTTCAATTGTGTTTATACAGCATACATCGACCCCGCGGTAAATGGAACGCTCGGGATGTTGAAAAGTGTCACCAAAAATGCGTCAGTCCATGCTCGTTGTCGTGCGACGGTAACTCACAGTAAAGCAGACCAGATGTTCGGCGAATCGTGATCACTTCGTCCGTTGCTTCCATCGTCAACGCTACCAGCCTCAAATCAACGCCTTACACGGAGGACGACTGGAATACAGACTCTATTACTGCAGTCGAAGAAAAGGGCGTGAAGGCTTCTAACGTGGATAAATACTGCGCTTCCAAATCGCTCGCCGAAAAGGCCGCGTGGGACTTCAAGAAGCAGAACAACGTTTCCTGGGATCTAGTGACGCTCTGTCCTCCATTCGTGAGTAAAATTTCCCTGCATTCCCTTAGTGTCATGCCGCTGATTTGGGATAGATCTTTGGGCCTGTTATCCACGAGTGCAACAAGGCAGAGGATTTGAACGAGTCGGTGGCTGTTTTGTACAAAGCCGTTATCAAGGGCTTGCCGGACGAAGCAGGTCTCCTCGCAGCCGGAATGAACTGGGTAGATGTCCTTGACCTCGCCGAGGCACACTCTTTGGCGCTGGAAAAACCTGAAGCCGGGGGACATCGGTTCATCATTACCACCGGCCCGCATGTTTTACAGGAGTTCGGTGCGTCCCTTTTCCTCGTTCACACTTTGTTATTGATACGTACCATAGTCAACATCGCCCATTCCCTCAACGTTATCCCGGCGGACAAGCTCCCGCGCAAAATTCCGGATAGCGAGATTCCCGGGCCATTCATCACCTATGACACGTCCAAGTCGAGAGAGGTTCTCGGATTGAAGTATCGGTCCAAAGAGGAGATGACTGCACGATTTTTGGAGGATGTAAAGAAGCGGGGATGGTACTAACACTTTATGCATTGAAGTGAACTGCCTTGAATTGTAAATTGTCTTCACTCCGTTTGGTGCTGTGCTTCCCGTATAAGTTGAACTTTCATTCGGATAAATTCTCAGGGCAATATACACAAGGCAGCAAACGGGCCAATGCTGTTGAATGTACATAGTATGGATATGAAATCAAGTTTTTCTCTTCCCCCGTTTCGCAGCGGTTTCTGTTGGCGCCGGGACGGGAGACTTACGTCTTTTCCTCGGGCTGACATTGTCATCCGAATCATGTTCTCGTCTATTCGAGACGCGCGGCAAGCCAGCGACACTCGCAGCCATGATGTTGACCATCTCGACCGCAGGTATATCTTCATGGATACGCTTAAATAATCCCATGTTGAGACTTGCAGCATGATGTCGGGATTTTAAGGGCAAGCGACCGAGGCGAGGATGAGCAGGGAGAGAAGCGATGACGCGCAGAACGCCCAAGGGACCCAGGTGTGAAGATAAGTTAGGGAGACCTTTGAGAGCGTCCCTGGCACGGTTGCCGAGTGTATCATTGTCCTGGAATGGCTTTAGTCAAAAGCGGGATGATTTCAGCGATTTGCATACCTCTTCGCTGAAGAGCTGGCCGTCTTCCAACCTGTTCAGCAGCGACTCGACTTCAGACTCCTTGAGGTTCGTGCCCGCTGATACAGCAGCTTGAACGACGACCCAGATGAAGGTACCATCTGCCAGCTTCAACGCGAATATTAGATCCGGGCTGGAGCCTGCGTTTGGAATGCAGAACGGTGTCGATTCCTTGTGCTGCAGCCAAGATACTGTTTCGGTCATGGATTCCGAGACAGTGGCGAGGACCGCAAAATCATCTTCCGAGACGTCGATTCCAGTATTTGCGGAATGGATCGCAACGAGGCGTGCATTCTGCTTCGCCCATTTGGGACACGGACCGGGAAAGTATAAGACGTCGCAAAGCCGACGCGTGTGATCGAACGCGTATGTGAGGTAGTACGCGACACATTTAGCCAGGGATTTGGGATCGCTCGGTGGTTCGCGGCAAAGAAGGGAATAATAGTCGTGAGGCGGAGGGGCGTCATCATGCTCCGATTGTGAGCATCCGAGCAGCCAGTTCGCGGCCCCGACCAGAACCAAAGGCTCGTCCACGAGGATCTCCTTGATTTCCGCATCGTTCGCTCTCCCAAAGCCTTCAGTGACCATTTCGATGCTGTCGGCGCCGAAAGGTTTCGGATGCTTGCCTGTGACCAGATAATGGAAAAGAATCTGTCGGATATCTTCGCTCATTAAAGAGCCTGGACGTATTGAGTTAGGGCGGCAATCGGAGCGAAAAGCAGGGACGTACGGCTGGCCAACAAAGAAAAGTTTAATACTGAGTATGCGTTTTGCGAAGTCTTTTTCAAGACTGTGTCGACCCAGTCTATTTCCGTGTCACTGTCGGAAGGGGGAACTCGCGCAAAATTGTTGAAATAGTCATCAAGGATAGCGTCCGCAGGCAAGAAACCGTTCATCAACAGCTGGGTTACAAGTCCCGATGTAAATCGATGGCTTCGAAACGAGCGTTAGATATGTTTCTTGCTAAGCGGGAATACTCACCGTCCCCGAACCCAGTTCCAAGCCCGAGATATCAAACGATCTGCCGTCTGGGATTCAGCGATGGTAGGAGGAAGGAAATGTTCAATGTAGCGTCGTTGTGTCGACTCGTTGAATGCCCCAGTATCGGAAGTCCAACGATGTCGCGAACTCCGGTTGCCCTCGCAATCAAATATCCACCGAGGAATCTGAGTCCCAGCGATGACGAACGAGACGTCGAATTTCTCCACGGTATGTGTCCTCCAGGCCCGGATAATTTCGGGTAAAACGGGATGCAGCTGGCCGCCAGTGAAGAAGGCAGATGGAAAGAATGTTGCTGCTACCTGGGCTTCATCCAGAACATAAAAGATATGAATTTCCTTGCCAAAAATGGTCCGGATCTTCTCCATGGTCTCGGTGATATTCCCATTAGTGTACGAATCCTCGTCCTTCGTCAATTTGTGGGTCAGATTCACTAGACTGTCCACATTCCCACCGATCCGCGGCCGTAGCTGGAACAGAAGCCATCGCATTTTATGTTCAGCCAATGGCCCTGTTTCGTGCATGATTTCAGCAAAGATTTGGAACATCAATAAGCGCGCCAGCAATGCGGCGTTGAAATGATGGGCTGCGAGCTTTTGATTGACTGCCAACTGTTCCATAAAACCGTCTGAATCAAAAGGAGGAAGTTCCCGAGAAAATCCGGCGTCGAGAATTCGATTTTTGATGATGTTGGTAATATCTTGTGCGGCGTATCCGCTGCTTTCGTCCATGGCCGAGAAATAGAAACCCCATTCTTGGCACAGGCCCTCAAATGCTAGACGGGTTTTCCCGGACCCTGATGTATTGACAAGGAACCTGTTGCAGTCCATGAGCACATAAACGCAAGATCAGGGTGCCTACTAACGTGTCTTTTCCCCGCACAAATATTCCCCGAACCCTATCCTGAAACGCTGGGTCGTCCGGAAATTGACCCAGCCTGTCCAAGAGTAATGACGGCTGATTTCCGGAATTAAATAGACCAAGGGTGGCGAGATGGGCGCGAACATCTTCGTCGAACGATTTTGGATCCCAAGGACGGAAAGCAGAAGACCCATCAACATATTTTCTCATCCCAACTCTTATTTTTTGGAGAAAGTCCCTCGTATCTTGCGTGTTCGGCCGCAGAAGAAAAGCTAAGGCGTCCTCCTTTCATTAAGGGAGCGGATTATAAATAGAACTCAACTCACGCGAGTCACGGATATGCCCGTAGTCCTTTGCTAAATCTGCTGCTTTCAAGGCATCACAGAAGGCTGGCTGGTTCCGAAGAAGCTGGGAGCAAGCAGCGGGATCGTTCACGTATGCAGGATCAATGTGACGATTTTCCAGAATCCATGAAGCGACAAGAGAGCGAAGGAGATCGCTCGTATCCTCCATGTTGTCGGGACTATTCAGACCGGTTCCGTATTCCGCTAACCTGTAGGCGCTCACAGAGGGGATATTTCAAGGGTACGCGCAACGTTGTTCTGTCGAAAAGGCGATGCCGATCAAATTTGTTCATGCTTGGTTACGTGGGTCCTTGGTCATTGTGGGTCCGCCATCTTTACTTCCTCACGGACCTTGTAATTAAGTTGCCTGCATTGACTTAGCTTCCACACTGTAAATTCTCGGGTGATCTATCTTGATGATCCCGCGAGCTCAGGCCCCGAGCGGACGAAGAGCTGTTGAACGCGACTTGAGAATATTGGCGGCGGCATTGCCAGTGGGCAGCTGTCACGCATTGCATGCAGCCAATCTGCCAAGCTGTGGGACGGATCATGATGGTTTCTGCGGCTCTTGTTCTTTTGTTCTCTTGTGATATAAATTGACGACCAGATTGAAGACGCTCCTTCCTCTTCACCCCCACATTTTTATTTTCCCTCTCCCAGAGGCCTGGCGATCCTGCCAGTAGCCGAGTTATGGCGACAAGCCTGAGACCCGAAACTTCGCCCCCAGTGGACAGCGGCACGTCGAGATATCTCCCATCGATTGACGCCGACGATCCAGTTGACCTCCGATCCTACTGCCGCACCATCCTAGCTGCCAGATATCCTTCCGTTTCCGACAAGGATTGCACCACAATTCTCGCCGCAGATGAGACTCTGTTTGACGACCTCAAACAGGCATTGCGGAGCAATGGTGGGACAGCACATATTCAGGATATCCTTGCCAAAGGTCTGCCGGCAGTTGCTGCATGTACCAAAACCCTCTGACTTCAAGAGCGCTAGCATCCGCCATCTACGAAGCTCTGAAGAGCGGAAACCTCCACGAAACGGTGTCGGAGCCTCCTGTAGCGATTGCGGAAAAATCGGTGGAATCCATTCTGGTTGCCACGGCCACATTTGTCGCTGCCCTTCGACCCAGAATTGAACAATTCGTAGACCAAGATGACCCTGTCAAGCGATGGTGTCCGTCGTCAGAGGTCGAGGAGCCTGATTATTCGTGGTTAAAGGCGCAGGAATTCCCGGCGACTGGTGGGAAACCGGACTTTCTGCTGCACAATCTGGGATCTTTTGCGCATAATCCAGAACTCCGAGAGCGCCTCGAAATGGTGTTCGAGCCAGAAACTGTATCGCATAAGTTCGTGTTCATCAGAGCTTCTTCTAAGCACATCTCGATTTATTTCGCGACAGATTCCTGGTCAACACCTCTGGCTCGGGCAAAACGAGGCTGATGCTCGAGGGTCTGTGTCTGTATTGGGGGTTCTATTTTGCGTCTGCAGTGGATTCGAATCGTGTCGGATCGTTCGACGTGCAGAACGCTATCGAGTCATACGTCCCAGACTCACAGGGGTTTACGGAGGCATTACCGGACACCGCTGGACACACCGCCTACATGCTTGCCTTGGAGAACAATCGCCGGATTGCCGCAAGGCGATTCACGGAGATTCTGCTTGCACGCCTCGTCATCTTCCAGCTCTTCATCGAAGTTATCAAGACACGACTCGACATTCTCGAGCCGAAGAAATTGTGGCTACTGCTTCAGCTATACCCGCACAGACTGGGGTATGGGGATATTTTCGTTCGCCTTACCGTTATCTTGCGAGGCTCGCCGCACGAATGGCTCAAAGATCAGATCCAAGAACGATTCGAAGCGATTCAAGAATGGTGTTACAGTTACGAAAACACCCCTTTCTTCATCGTTCTGGATGAGGCCCAGCATGCGGCCCGCCGCCACTTCTCCGCCTTTCGATCTGAAATGCAGCTTCACATCCATCGACCAATCTTGCGCGAAATCGTCCGCGCATGGGTGATTGACTTTTTCGCTTTCCTCGGATTTTGGATGGTCATCTCAGGGACGGGGATCGACCACGCCACAATCGGCAAGGTCATCGCGTCGGCCGTCATGAAACCAGCCGCATACCAGCTATTGTCCAGCATTGGAGGCTTTCCGAGCCTGAGTGCCCACGCGAACTTCGTTGAACGATACATCCCCCCTAGGATTTTGGAGATGCCCAGGGGAAGGGCATTGGTGGAAAGAATAACACGCTGGTTGCACGGAAGGTGAGAACAGTTTCGGCCCACATGGCCGAGAGTACACGCCTGACCGGTATTGTAGACATCGCTTCACAACGGCATTTGTCACCGAGCTATTATCCCGGAGTTTTCGAAGCCCCCACCGATTGCTCGATGCGTTTGTTAGAGCGTATACAGGAATCACACCTACTGACGGTCAACGATGGATTGCCGAGGAGAACGATGACGCTGAATGGCCGACAGCGCTCGAACTCGATTCGTTTGATTTCCAGAAGTTGTATCAAAGTGAGCAGTAGTTTCTGTCGATGGCGGGCTGATATCAGTTTCCCCAGGTTCTGGCGGTTTGAAAGATACGCTCATAGATATCGTCAACTCCAATGTCGTTCGGACGGACCTTCCGAAAGTGATCACAGCGCAACACAAGCTCCTGGTGGAGTACGGTTTTGCAAGATATACCACCTACAACGTGAACAAGATCATCGTAGACGAGCCACTGGTTTTGTTGGCCTTTTCCAGGGACGAACACAGTGCTATCTGGTATGCGAACAGGCTAGGGACAGGGTCTGCGGCGGCGAACGGCTTTGAGGACTATCTGGCGTTTACCCTTCCTTCCCTTTTCCGAACGAAACCGCGGCTAGACGAAGTTTTCGACTTTGCTGGGATTATCCCGGCGTGGTCTTCTCATCGGACTGAACTGGTCTCCGTCTTCAAGTCCGAATGGTCTGCCACGCCCGAAATCTTCCCCGTTCTTCCCGATGCCAGGCCGCATTTTGGATATGGTACCGATGCAGGCTCAGACTGTCGAGTGACGGTTAACTGGCTAAAGCACGACACTCGCACATTTGTGTGTTTCCCGCCCAAGGGAATGGGCCCGGACTTGATCTTCGTCCTCAGGGTCCTGGATGGTTCTCCAGAGGGGTCGCTCCTCTGGGTTGCGATGCAAGCCAAATTCAGCGAAGCATCGTCTTACTTGTCGATGAAGGCGTTACGAAGTGCCGTCCGGAGTACCACCCCGGCACGGTATTGGATCAACAAGGTTAGAACGACACCTCCCGTGCCTAACGTCACTAACGACTTGATTGCGGCAGAGAGGACTGCAACATGCCCCAGTTGCTCATCCTGACTTAGCTTGGAAAACCTCAGCTGCCTTGGCTGGGCTTCCGAACCGAATCAGCGACTACGCCGGGAACACAAGTGTCTTGCGTGTCGTAGCCTCCTGCCCTACACCTGGCGCGTTGTCCAGGGCAGAGAATTTGCCAGTGCCTCATTACGAAGACGGCCCCGTCGCCTGCCTAAATAGGCAATTCCTGGCTGCTGCTACGAAGCATCTCGTACCGCTGGATAAGATAGCCAGTCTGATCGAGGGGTTCAGGGAGGATCCAGTGCTGGTTCGCAAGAGCACTTCCGTTACCGACGATGGAGAGTCGGCGTCAGAAGCGGAAGCAGAGCAGGAGGAGGACACGGACATGCCCGCGACAAAAAGGTCGAGACCTAGGACGAGGAAACGGCCGGCCAGTGCTCTCGGGAGCGGTTCCGACGGAGGATATGCGCCACCTACTTCGAGATCGCGGGGGAAGCAGAGAAGGACGCAAACAGAAAAGTCGGATGCAGGGCAGTCAAATGCAGGGAAAGGGAAGAAAAGGAGTCCGGCGAAGAAGGCAAGAAAGGGCGGAACGAACGCAGGGGATGATATTTCAATGGCGTCAGGAACGTCAGCCCGTGGATCCACCTCGATGTGGGGATCATCTAGAGCAATGTCGGTCGATCGCCCTGCACCGTCGGTTATGTCTGTTGCGTCCGACAGTACGGGCTTCACCAGGAGATCCACGAGGGGGGGAAGAGAATACTCATAATGTGTACGCTGTGTATAATGTAACGTGGATTACAGTAATTGGACGACCGAGGAACCGTATAACTCCATTTAACGGACAAGTCCAATGAACTATGCTGCTTGATTGTTAGCACCATCAGACGTGAGAGAGCGGGCACAACGCACTTGGGAGCCTAGTCAGGATCCAAGCTTCCCGCCGACCCTTTTCATCCCGTTGATGTACGGCTCCGACTCTACGAGGTCCAATATCCATCCTGGATACAAACATGGGGACGGTGAGGAATGTGAAGAGTCCTCGACGGCCGTCGACAGGTGGGTCCGCGACGATATCACCGGGTTGGGGGACATGACGGACTACGCGTATGCGGAAGGCGGCAGTGAGCAGCTTTTGGGCCATCTTGTGCGCATGAGCTGACCGACCGGCCAGTACATGTCAGATCTGGGGAGGTAATCGTAAGTATTTGTCGCAAGTTGCTTATGTAAGCTCACTTTGTGTATGACAGCCCTCGATATGAGCACCCACATCGCGGACAGAACACCCCACGGTGGAAATAGCCAGCTGACCCGCCACGACCAGCCGACTTTCCGGTCCAGAGCCTGCACCAAGGCATCGGCTTGTATTTCAAGATCCTCAGGCGAGCCAGAGTTGTCGATGATACGATCGGCGTACTGAAGCTTCTCCGCGATGGCTCGCTGGGAACTGAGCCGCGCGGAGGCCTCTTCACGAGATGCCGCATCGCGCTGCATGAGCCGCTGGAGCTGCACTTCGGCCGAACTACTCAAAAGTTATCAGAACCAAGACAGCTTGCACAAAAGCAAAAGCACCAATATACAACGACGACCATGCCGACCCACTTCCACAAGCCAGTTTCAATGAGGAGCGGCACATCGACGACGACGTATCTCCTACCGCTGATCCAATGCTTCAGTATTTCCCACAGCATTGCGCGCTGGACGGCGGGATGGACGATTGAATCCAGCCTGCGTCGCTTCACTTCGTCGTTGAAGATAAGGGAGCCCAGTTTCTTTCGATTTAGTGTGCCATCGGGGTGAAGGACCTCAGATCCGAAGTATGTGGTTATCTTCACGAGCGCTGGAGTCCCTGGCTCGACAACCTGGCGCGCAATGAGATCGGCGTCGATGACCTGGACCCGTTTCTTCTTCAAAATGGCTGAGACACTTGATTTGCCAGTGGAGATGCCTCCGGTAAGGCCAACAACTGCAGATTGTTGTGAACGATAAGTAGAGCTTCAGAATCGAGAAAACACGGGCGCACCGAGCATGCGTTATTTATCACACAACCTTCGCACTCGTAGGTTCAGGAAAGAATTGCGAGGAAAGCCTCAAGCTCTGGAGACGCAGACGAAAATGAACGAGAGTCAGGCTGAGCAGCGGGAGGCGAACGGCTGCGAACGGCCGGCAATGGTGAGTCACGTCACGGTCACGCGCCTTTACTTGAACCACCACCATCTCAAATTTGTTCATGTCGAACCAATTTGCCACGGAGCAGCTTTTAGAGCTTCTTCTCCAACTCAAAGTGAGTTTTGCTTAATTTACGCGTGTATTTGATCTGATGCGAAAACGGGCAGAAAACAACCCCAGCAGCAGCTCGCCAGATTTTGAACGACAGACCACCGATAGCCTATGCACTCATAACGCTCATGGTTTCCATGAATGCCATAAATTTTGACGTCTTCCAAGTACCCTGCTCTTGTCTGTATCTCGGCGAATCATTATCTCTAACTTCATTCATTGCCAGAAAACACTGTCCGACTTTGGCGCTAAGGCAAATGCTCAGCAAGCGCCGCCACCTGCTCCAGCCCCTCTTTCAGCTATTCCACCACATCTGCAGCCTTCTTCACAACCAAACTCTCGCACCAGCACGCCTCCCATGCAGCATATTCCACATCATACCCCACCACCGCATGCTGGGTACGGTTATGCAGCTACCGCGCCTCCCAATCAAAACTACGGACGCACGATGCCGGCTGCCTCACACCCACCTGCCTTGCCTGACGCTTTGGCTCTTATTCCGGAAGACCAAAGGGTTAGTCCTGCTCTTTCACGGTAGACGTTGCTAATGTCTGGCGCTTAGCAAATGATAATGGGTGTGTTGGCGATGACGCCGGAACAAATCAATCAACTCCCCCCGCAAGATCGTGTCAATATCATGCAGCTGGTACGCTTCATTTGTGATGCTTGGATTATTCTCACCGTTGGAATCAGCGCGCGACTCTGGGTTTCCATTGATACACTTAAATTAAGGGGGAAGGTTTACAAGTCGCGATGGGTTTTTACAACTACTTACATAACACGGGATAAGTTAATGTCGCTCTATTCTCCAGGTTTCGGCGCGAAATGCAGCCAACGAAATACCCTTTCGTCATTTGCACGAACACCATACAATCTCGAGGTCTAGTATTCATCCCGCTTTCGACTTGCAGCTCAGTTCGTCTTCAACGAACGCTGCATCGTTTCCTTGAGAGTTTCCGGCGTGAACCCAAATTTCTCGTTGTCGAGCGGTCCTGCAACCGTCACCAGCCCAGAAGGCCCAACCTGCCAGCGGGCGGCCCATTTCAGCTCTTCGGACTCATCACCGCGCTGCCGCGCCGCTTCCTGTTTCTTGGCGGCCTCCTTGGGATCGATGTAAGTGACCTGGTATTTGACGTCTTGCACCTCTTCCAAGGAAGCGATGAGCTGCTTCCAAGTGACATGGTCCCCACGGACGCGGATGTCCCGGCGGGATTTCCCCGCGGGGAAAGGAAGGAGAATGGACTCGGCGGTGTACCGGACGATACTAATATCGATCAGTCAAGGGCCAATATTTCGGAAGCAAAGACGCACTCCTCGAGAGCCGTGACGGATGCATCCGGGGGACCGTACGCCTCCACGACGTGGTTATCCACATCGATGCCGCACACTTTGCTGTAAGCCCACTGGGAAAACTGGCCGACAACCATGAGCGTGTATCGGAAGTCCGGGTGCGCCTTCGCGGTGGCGACGAGGTGGTCGCGCGTAACGATCCTGTAGCGAAAGAAACGCAAGTTTTGGACATCGTCGCGGTCAAAGTCAATCCCAAATTCGGACGGGTAGAAGTGGCGGACGCCGCCCGCTACCGCGGCCTCAATCATCGCAGGCTGGAGTCGTTGAAATGTGTTTCCTGCCAGCGATACAACCACGTCGAAACCTTGGGAGGTGGTGAAAATTTCATTCTCAATACACAAAGAGGGACGCCCACACCTTGGTAACACTCGAAATCGAGGAAGGAGCCGAGTACTATTTCGATGCCGCTGTTCTGGGCGGCTCTGAATTTATGGGCCTTGGAGGGCTCGGAAAGGATGGCGACCTCCCGAAGCGAGTTCGCTGACGCTGGAATTCCTTCATCAGCGGTTCGCCCACAGCGCCGCTAGCGCCGATAACGAGGACAGAGGGCGTCATGGCTGAGATGGTTGTTGGCTTGAATTAAATTCAAGAGTTGGAAACTGTCACTCGCTGTTCAAGCAAGAGACGAGAGCGGAAACTGTTGCGAATGAGTTGGGCTAAATACGAAGCGGCTTTGTGCCATAACGCACGGGCTCCCGCACCCCCGCCCTCCCTGATTAGACACTTCGGTCGATTCTCTGAGACACTGACTAAGAATACTAAGAATTCCAACTTATAAATCAATGCCCGCCAAAGGCCGAGTTACACCAAGGTCCCTCCAATGACGAGATGTTATGCCCGGCCGACGCCAGTGTTACTCATCCGGTAAATTGCTTTTTTTCAAGTGCGTCGAAAGTTAACGAATTCTCTGTGTGTGACAGTGGTTAGTAATTAGCCACAACGCAAGCGCATATACATCAGGAACGCAGCTTCAGGTGAATCCCTTCTTGTTGTTATCTCTACTCCCATAAGATTGTCACCTCAATCTTCTCTATCCCGTCTAAACTGGGCCACTACACCCGCATCCGGATTAGGAAGTTGTGGTTGAAATGCTTCGGCATCTCACTTCGATTGTTTGTAAAAACATGAAAGTGGCCCTACGCAGGTTTTTCGTGAACATACCGCCTTCTGAATGCCCCAAAGGAATTTTTTCTCGCAACTCGGTCGGACCACCACGCCTACATCCGGATGGAAGTTGTGCTTGCAGTTGCGCTATCTCGGTTCGATCTTTCCCAGTGAGGTGAAAGTTGGCCGAGGTATAGAGGCCACAGATTTTGGGATATTCTCAAAGGGAATCGAGGGCCTTACAATAGTTACAAAGACCTCAGCATACGTGATTGCAAGATCAATGTAAGTATTGTAGAACTCTGGATGATTCATCCCTCCTGTGTTGCTCCTGAAAGACCACCTTCGTGCAATCAAGATTGAAAAGGTGGCTGTTTGGCTGGTTTCTAGCCTTGTTAAAGATGCTGGGCCTTAGCAAACTTACATCACTGGGACTTGGCGTGAATTTATCTTTGAACCATTCACCTGATTCAAGCTCTCCGAGTGTGTTTTGCGTCTTCGTCCCCCCGGAACGCCATACACCCTACTTGACTCTTATCCTCCCGTCCCGCCCATGCCTTTGAACTGTATTTTTCAGTTCACGGCGACTTCGGAGTTCGCCGGTACCGTTTCCCACGCCCTTCTCCGACACCGACCACCACCACCGCCGTCGCAAACTGGTCAAGCAAGGTCAGTGGGCTACATTTGGGCTCCCATAAAGGCTCACATGCTGTTTCGACGCTGACTACGTTAGTGGACCACCTTTGGGCCCTTGTGAAGCATTCCTAGCTTCACTGACTCATTTCTAGGCCGATTGACCGATCCGCTGACCGCTTCTTTCTCTTCGACGCTGACTACGTTAGTGGACTACCTTTGGGCTCTTGTGTAACATTCCTAGAGCTTTACTGACTCATTCTCAGGTCGATTGACCGAGCCGTTCAAGGCCGTTGACCGCTTCTTTCTCTTTTTCTTCGGCATGGCCCCAAAGACGTCCTCAGCGTCGTCGGGCACGCGCAAGAAACACGCCCGCAAAGCCGCTGGTCCCCAACCGACCGATGTCGATCCCGGACCCGCGCAAAAGAAAGGCAAGTCGAAGAAACACCGGTCGGATCCGCCACGCGCCAAAGTGTACATCGCGCCCGTCAAACCGACCGCGGCGCACCCGGATCCGCTTGACGCCGTGCCAGGATTGGCCCACCGTCTCCCGCCTGCGCTGCTCGTCGTGCTGCGCAGTCTGGGGAAGAAGGCGCCGGTGACGAAGGTGCGGGCGTTGGAGGAGTTGCTGGTCCGAATACGCGGTGAAGAAGAGGAATGGGCGGTGAGAGAGATGCTACCGGTGTGGACGCACCATGTCCCGGGGCTGCTTGTGCACCCTACGCGTCGTGTGCGGCTGCTCACGGCACAGGTGCATGCGGTGCTTTTGCCTTTGCTCGATGACCCGCCATCGCTTGTATCCAGCGTGTGGGCACTGGCGGCACACGACCCCGAGCGCGCCGTGGCGTCTGTAGCAGCCGGTGCTCGATCCCCGGGTTCTTCACAAGAGACACTCGCATTCCTGGAGCGACTGCTACTCACGCCCGACTCGCTCTACCTCGAACTCAACCCCGCCCCTGCACCCGTTCCTGACGCCAAACCCACCCAGCGACCCACAGGCGTCGCAGCCGCGCCCCAACAACCCCGAGCGAAAGCCGACGAGCAGGATGAGAGCGCGTTTGACCGCCGTGCGAGGCTGAGGATCGCGGGACTGGGTGCGTTGAGGTGGCTTTTGGGTGCGTTGTCTTGAATTCTCTTTATTTATTTTTCTGATCCGATAATCTACGATTGGCGTAGAATCGACACCCACCCTCCCCCTGCCCCCCTTCCTCGCCTCCCCCGCCCTGTGGTCCGCGCTCCAGCACGAGGCCGATGTCGATGCCCTCGGGGTTGAGGGCTTACCGGAGGACGAATATACGGCCTATCTCAAGACGGAGCTCGCCGACCCCCACCTTGCATCCTCGCGAACCCGAAAGGACGAAGATGACGCGGACACCGAGACGGACACCCTCCCCCTCGGCCGCGCGCAACCCGCACTCCGGCGCGCCGCGTGGGGCCTATTGGGTGCGCTCCTGCGTGACCTCGATAAGCGCGGTTCTGGTGGGACTGTGATCGAGGGTGGTGCTGCGATCGAGGGCGGGGCTGAAAGGGAGGGGAAAGAAGGAGTAGGACTACCCCCCGCACTCGTGCTAACACTCGCACACACGGCGCTGCCGGCTGCGTGGGGCGAGCGCGACGCGGGGGTGCATGCCGCGATGTGGGGCGGGGTGTTGGTGTTTTTGAGAGGTGCGTCGGTCTCGCTGTTCTTTTCAAGTTGAGGAAGGTTTCTGATTATCTGATGATTTTTTCGTGCCTTTAGCCAACCCGCAGGCGTGGAAGCTCGCGCCGCCGAGTGGTTCGTTCGAGGCGTTTTGTGAGTGTTTTTGTTGTATTTTACTCGCCTTTTGTCTCCTGGTTCCCTGGCGGACTGTGATCTCACTCCCATTCCTTGTCAAAGTTGGTATCCTGCTCTGTGTTCTGACTTGTACACTTTACTTCTATCCGTATTCCGAGTCCGCACCTCGTAGTTCCTCGTCGATTTCCTACTACTCTCCTTCTCCCCCTACTTCAATTTTTCTCCCTTCAAACCTCATTCAAACAACTAATACCTTCACGTTACCATACTGACACGTTCATTTTAGTAACCAACTTCCTCACGCGCGCGTGCAACAGCGCGCCGAACACGGGGACGAACGAGCTCGAGGCGGGGTACGCGGCGGTTGTGGTCGTGGTGGGGAGTGTTCCGTGGGAGGTGGGTGCCTTTCTTTCTTTTGTTCCCCACGGCTCTACATTCTTTCCTCTTTTCACCGCTTGTTTTCTTCATTATGCGCCCCTTCTTTTTTCTTCGTAAATGCGAAGCAGAAACTGACGCGTTATCTCGCAGCTCCTTCCGCCCCTCCGCGAGCTGCTCGATGCGTTCTGGGCCGCGCTCTCTCCCTCCCCGGGCCACACACACGGCCCAGCGGCGGCGCTGACGACCGCGCTCCCCGGCCCGCGCGCACGGGCAGGCGCGGCGTTTCTCGGCGCGTTGTTGGAGTGTGGGGTGTTTGGGGTGAGGAGGGGGAGGGCTGCGCGTGCGGCCAATGAGAGTGATTCAAGGGAAGACGAAGAACGGGAGGGCGGAGAGGACGACACGCGGCTGTTCGCGCGCGAGATTGCCAGGGTGTGGGCGGCGCTTGGCGGTGTCGAGCCTTTCGACTCCGCTTCGACTGGCGATGAGACCCATGGGGGAGCCAAAGTGGAACAGAAAGACGCCGAAGATATGGAGGAGAAGGCGGAAGTGAAGGATGGGGACAAGGATGAGAATGAGAATGCGGTGGAGAAGGAGGAGGTGAAAGCGAAAGTGAAGGAAGAGCAGAAGAAGCAGAAGCCGCGCTTGCACGTCGACACGCGGCGCGCGGCGGGGATTCTGCGCGGGGCGCTGGCGGCTGCGGGAGGTGTTGGAGGTGGTGAGTTTTTTCTTTTCATTCTGAGTTCGGTATATGCGTTATTTGGCATTGGGCCAACGATCGTTCTAAGGCGATCTTGTGCATGCGTTCTTTTCGTCCCTTCTTGTTGATCCCTTCCTTTTCCTTCCTTTCATTCTCCATGTCCAATTTATTAACTTTTCTTCTCTATAGACCTCCTCGCCGCAGCCCTGGATAGTCTTGGAGCATGCCTGCGCGCGGGCGGCCCGCCGACGCTCGTGTGCGCCGTGCTCGAGGCGCTCGTTGCGGAAGTGGGTCCTCCCGCATCTGTTGACGCAGAGGCGAAGGAGGAGGACAATGCCGACCCCCGCGCACGGCTCGCGCCCGCCTTCGTCGCAGCGCGCATCCACGCCTTCGGCCTAGCGCTGCGCGCGGACGTCCTCCGGGCGGCTGTGGCGAAGGAGGACGCACCGCTGCTTGTTCGCGCGCTGGGGGTGTTTGGGGGTAAGGAGGATGTGTGGTGCGGGGATGTTGGAGATGTATGCTCTCCGTTCTTCCTCTCCTCGGAATTGCAACTGATCTTATTTCGTATAGGCTCTGGACTCGCTACTCGCGCGGCGCGCGTACGCGCTTCTGCTCACTGCCCCGTCACTGCTGTCTGCGTATATCATGCACCGCACGACCAAGCGGCAAGAACTGTGGTCTGCGCTACTCAAGGAGGTCGCCGCGCATCCTGAGGCGGCGGCGGATGCACTGGGGGCGTTGGTCGTGGGCGGGGAGGCGGCGAGGGCCGTCGAGGGGTTAACGGCGATAGATCCAGGCGCAGACTCGACTAGTACAAGTACAGCCAATACTGGCCCGCTCGACGCGCTCTTCGCCGGCGCGCCGCCCGTGCCCGCTCCGCTCCTCGCGCAAGTCCTCCAGCGCGGGGAGCTCTTCCTGTCCCCCGCCGCATGGCGCGGCGCCCTCGCGCGCGTCGTCGATGCATTCGCTGCCCGTGTCGAGTCGGCGCTCGGCGCCCCCGCTATCGAACCGATACCGCTCAGCGCCTTCGATGCGGACCTGCAGCTCCTCGCGAGCGTGCTCGCAGGCCGTGCGGACGCCGCGGAGCCGCTGGCGCTGCTGCCCGCGCTCTGGGTGTTCGCGTATGTGCTACCGCGCACGGTACCTCCGGACAAGCGGGAGGCGGACGGGGTGGGCGTGGCGCGCAATATCTGGCTGCAGTGGAGTGAGGAGGGCGAGAACGGCGTCCGCACGGAGGTGGCGGAAGAGGTTAAGCGCCGGCTGGGCGTGCTGGTGTGTTCGACGGATGTGTGTGTTACGTGCGTGCTTCATCTCGTGCCAGTGCGATGATACTGACTTCCGTGAGCAGGCCTGAAGACGTACTGGACGCTCTGGCGGAAGGCATGCTCGGGGCGCCGCTAGACATTGTCGCGGACGTATTTCCGAGCAAAGCCGCGCTCGACGCGATGCTCGATACTCTCCCCGCAGCCCCGCCCGCCGCCAGCCTTGCAGTGCTGCACCCCCACCTCCCGCCGGCGTCTGCGCTCCGGTCCCTCAAACACGCCGCGGCGCACGACGCACGCGGGTACACAGCGTACGCGCGCATCGTCGCGGGTCTCTTACACGCGCTCGCGGGTGACCGCCGCGCGGCGAAGACGCAGCACGTCTGGGCGCTTCGACACGTCATCGCGCTCGCCATCGCCGCGGAGGACCAGCTCGCCGTGCCCACAGCACCGAGCGCGCTGTTCGACGCGCGGGGGCCGGACCTCGATCTGGGGGAGCTGACGCTGTTGGCGGCGCGCGCGCAGCAGCTGACGACGTATTTGTTGACGGCGGCGGTGGAAGATGGGTGGTGTGCACGGGTGCTGGAGGCTGTGAGCGTGGACAAGGCGCTGGTTGGGTCCGGGGGCGGCGCGCTGCCTGGGCTGTTGGTTGAGCTTGTCGGGTGTGCTAGCCGGACGGACGGGAGCCGCGAGTGTCGGGTGCTGGATCGGGTTCTGCGGCATGTGTTGCAGGACGCGGAGAAGGCGGAGGCAGACCTTTGGGTGACGTTTGCGAGGAAGATAGAGAAGAGCGGTGCGTGCTATTCTTCCTGTATCGAACAATCTGTGCTCACTATTCCCAGCCCCAGAGACGTGCATCGCCATTGTGTCGGCGGTGAGTGCCTCGACTCTGGAGCCGCCGCGCCTCGAACGGTATCGCAACGAGCTCGCTGCGGATCTGCTCGGCATTCCCCCGAGCAAGGCGAATACGCAAGGCTTGCTGACGCTGCGGAAGCTCGCCGCGAGCGCGCCGGGCGGGGAGTCGGACGTCGTGTTCCTCCCGCAGCAGAGGTCAGTGAACATCTTCAAGGCGTGCCAGCAGTGGATTGCATCCGATGAGGACATCGAGGAGGAACTCGAGAGTGCGATGACGCTTGTGTTTTTCCATCTTGCGCCTCTACTGCAGAACGTTCCCGGCACCCATTGGGATCTCATCTTTGATGTGATTGAGAGCAATCTCGAGGTGCGTGCGCAGTGATGGATTCATTCCAGTCTCGCTCACGGTGCGAGCAGAGTTCGGCGCTTACGGATGACGAGACGCTGGCTACGCTTGCGCGGACACTGCGGCTTGTCATCCTCATCCAAGACCTTGCGCTGACGAACAAGACACTTCGAGCGAGCTGGGAAGAAAGGCAGATGCAGATCCTCACGATGGTGCGCGATCTGGCGGCTGGACAGTTAGGTATGTCTGTGCCGTCTTGAATCGACCATATGCTTACTCTCGCAGACGATGTGGCTGCCTCCACGCCTCGATCGATATGCCGTGAGCTCGTTCTGTCTATCGTGCAGGACCTCCCGGCGTCCTTGATCACAGAGGGCACTCTGCCTAAGGTAACTCAATGATCGACCTCACTCAAACGTTTCCTGAACCCGTCGCCAGATGTGCCATCTACTGGCTGACCCTTCGGCGGACGTGCAGAAGATGACCTACCAGCTGCTCGCCGTCGCTGCCCGCAAGCGCACGGAACATTTTGTTATCGAGGCTGGCGTGGACGTCGATGCCGTCGTGAAAGCGGATCTGCCCATCGAGCTGCTGGATATCTTACAGACGACCCTCAATTTCGGCCAAGGGGATCTCTTGGATCTCGATGAATCAGTATGTTGCTTTCAGGGGATGTCTGCCTTGCTGATTAGCGTTAAGATTGTCTTTGGGTATCTGCTTGGCTGGATGGTGGTCCTCGACCTCTTCGTCGATGCTGTGAGTTATCTCTCCTCGACCCCCAACACCTTTGCTCAAACAACTACAGTCCCTGAAAATACGGCTGAGCTACATCGACCAGCTACGAACTCTCGACATCATCGGGACCTCGTTCATACCAAACCTTCTCAGTTTACTCGGAGTTGACCAAGGTATTCCGAAAGCCTTCAAGCTGGATGTATGGACCGTCGACGAATACTACGTTTCCCGTATGTCAAGAAAATGTCCGGAACTGCCTTTGCTGACAACGCTTCACAGTCTACGAAACTGGAAGCCCTTGGAGCCTCCAGGTCCTTGCGGCGCATCTGTACTACCGGGCGCTTCTTACCGTCCCGTCTCTCATATACAACTGGGTGCTCGACTGCAAGGACCGCCAGCTTTCGTCCAGCATCGCCACATACACGTCGCTGCACTTCTCTCCTGTGATTATTCGGGCAGAGTTGGCGCATGTCAAGAGCCCGGAGGTCACGGCGGAGCTGGTGGACGAGAATCTCACGATCAAGGTGGCTACCGCCGTCAACGAGGTCGTGGCCTCGTACCTTGTCGACGAGCACCAGCTGGAGATCAAGCTCAAGATCCCGTCGGACTGGCCGCTCCACAAAATAGAGGTCAAGGATGTACAGAGGGTGGGTGTGGAGGAGACGCGGTGGAGAGCGTGGATCCTTGCGGTACAGCAGACGCTGTGGTCCCAGAACGGCAGGGTCGCAGATGGGATCGGTCTTTTCAAAAAGAACGTCACACTACATTTCGAGGGCCAGGTCGAATGTGCTATTTGTTATTCGTAAGTCGCCTACTCACCCCTTCATCGTCGGGTCGCTCATACGTTCCTTTGCAGAATCATCAGCGTGATGGATGGAACCCTGCCAAGGAAACCTTGTAAAACGTGTAAAAATCGCTTCCACTCTGGCTGTCTTTACAAGGTTCGTTCTACGTATCAATTACCTGCACACGACTGAGTCTTGTCTCGCAGTGGTTCAGCTCAAGTCATTCGTCGAGTTGCCCGTTATGCCGATCGGACATTATATAGAATTTAGAGAACATTGTTCAATACAAAAATGTATCATGTACTATAACTCATTTCTTGCGACTCAAGCAAAAAAGCGAGGAGATCGTCCCTATTATGTTTCCCAACTTGACGCTCGGAGTACCGGCCATTTTTTCACACTTGGTGCGAGCTCTCGAGATGTGAGCATACCTTACTGGGTGTCTAGATGAAGGGAGCTATCCTCTGAACAGCTACTTTACACGAAGATGTCTCCAAAGCGCAACTTGATGTTTCAGAGAAGATTGCCAACGTGGGTCACGTGGATAACAATTAACATGGAGTGGTAAAGCTATAGCCTTACTATAGGTCTCAAATGCACCTTTATGAAGCCACGGCGAATTGACAGAGCCTGACACTAGGACTGATGACTTTTTGCTTAGGCGGAACACGCGTCGCACAGGTATGATCCTGGTATCTATCGATTTAGTGGTGGCGGACTCAACCGAACGCAAAGTTCAGGTTCAGGTTCAGCGAATGCCCGAACCTGAACCTGAAGTTCGGTTCGGCGTTCGGCTTGAACTGGACCCAGCCATTGTGTTTCCGTCAAGTTTCCGTCCTGGAGCGTCTACTTCTGTCTCCCAGCGGTTCTTTAACAGTGTACCGCTTGCTTTCATATCTTTTCGCACACAAGAACCGAGTAGCCTGCTTAATGCCTCGGTTATTCTTGCCCGTGCAAAAGATTGACTTGAAAGATGGCCTTTTGGTCTAGGGTCCTGTTTATTATTCCCTGCGTATTATAAACGGTTTATAATCTTTCATTTATAAACAGCCTGTTTATAAACGTGTTTATAAACCGGGCACCAATATTGCTCTCCGGGTGCGTGGACAGGCGTTAAACTCCATATTTTCGCTCCCTGCCTTCGGTGGTGAATCCGCGAGGGTGCTCCATACTTCGAGGACCTCAGACAATGTCTGGGCCCACCGAATCTACGGATTCTGGTCAGTTACCGGAAGCTGTGCGCTGTTGCAGGGTTTTTCGATGTCACTCACGGCAATAAATTTCGGCCCATAGATATTGCCCACTGCGAAGATGTGCGCGGAAGAAAATTTGGCAGAGAAAATGCGAGTCTTGACCTTGATTTGGCCTTCGTTCCCCCCCTTACAACCATTTATAAACAGGTGGTTTTACCCAAAGATTTAAAACCGTGTTTATAAACAGCTGTTTATAAACCGGTTTATAAACACGGCCATTAAACAGGACCCTATTTTGGTCGTAGCTGCTCCCGGATCCATGCGATTGTTGCGCATCCTCGCCCCCGTGCGCGCACAACGCCTGCACCGAGCACGTACCACACCGAAGCTCACGGTCGACCCTCAGGTTTCAGTCCGCGGAACTGTCGCTCGACGCACGTCAAGTCCATAATCGGGTATGAAGGTACGCACATTGAAAAGCGGCCATGCCATCGCTGTTGATTCCGCGACGCCGACGGACTGCACCACGCAGGCGGCGGTGTGGTGTGACCATGAGGCACCCGTGCCGCCGCGCACGCCACCGCCACCGCCAAACCCAGCCCACCAACTCCCACAACCCATGCTCGTAGGCTGCGATGTCTATGGTGTGTCGTCTCCATTCCCCCCATCTCCTCGTCTGCGATCCGTCCCTTGTTCCTCCTTCCTCGCCGCTTCCTTCCACTGGTCTCGTACGCACGGCATGCTGATTGTCTCCCGGACGACAGGACATCATACTCGTTCTGAACGTCGCACATGCCCGCTCGTGCGAAAGACGCCGAGCCTGTTTGTACGTGCAATCGCAGTTGCCCGGACGGCTAGTCTTGCGGACTCTGCGATGCACACGGGGCCTCTTCGCGTCTGTCGCGCCCCGCCGAAATCGCGGTCCTCAGCGACGTCGCCAATTAGCCACATATTCTGTGTTCGTACATGTACATACTCATTACTCAATGCCCTACAAATCCCCATTTAACGTCGCAAGCTTTCCAGTTGGACCGAATTTGAAAGGAACGAAGCACAAAAGCTGATCAATCGAGCCGATTGCCCAGCACAGAAAACTATGGAAAATCTCTCGGAAGTTGCGAGGCGAAACACAAATGCACGATTCCTGAGAGTTTCAGACGGTTTTAATTGCTTGCGGAAAAGGCCCAGAAAAACTCACCCAAAATTTTGGGACGCGCTAGTGCACTATGCAATGGCACTAGCCTCCGCCGCTGTT
Organism: Mycena vitilis; assembly: GCA_029203975.1. Classification (NCBI taxonomy): domain Eukaryota; kingdom Fungi; phylum Basidiomycota; class Agaricomycetes; order Agaricales; family Mycenaceae; genus Mycena; species Mycena vitilis. The sequence goes on along the minus strand of JARGYF010000087.1, from coordinate 168,269 downwards.
CCAAAAAGGGCTGAGGAAAGGCAGAACGGCGCGCTGAAAGCAATCCGCAATTTGCCGTGATGGTACTTTTACGTAAGCTTACTAAACAATGCCGCAACGCGATCCGACCCCCCGGGTACTGTGCTATTTCGACCGTTTGTTCAGTGACGCGTGACAGAGGCCTCTGAAATGAATGAATTTGGGACCGGTGACAGTGACATCTGGTGGATGAAGACCTTATTTTTTGGGCACACCAAAGAGCGGGAAACGGATTTTTGAGCTACGAAAAATTTCACGAAGAAAAATACAGAAAAATACAGAAAAAAGCAAAAAAAAAAATATTCCAGTGCTCCTAGCCTCCTCCCAAAGGTTGCCTCCGTAGCGAGCGTGACGGTCTTTTCCCGCTGGCCCCGCCCGAACACGGCTGTAGGCTCCGCTTCCCCTTCCGACGCCGACGGCCTGCGGAGTCGAAAACAAGTGGGCGGCCATCTTCAGCGCCGGCGGGGCTGTCGACCATGCCCTCCCGCGCCCAATGCAGTCGGTCTTTTTCAGAGTTGGGGGTGCAGCCATTGGTACAGCAGAAGTAATTTTATTCCCTCTGCGTCGACACATATATATAAAGAACATGATTTCCAAGCTTTTCTGCGTGCGATCCCGCGTCCCTGGTTTTGGCCTGTTCAGTGCCGCCTCGCGTACCGCATGAAGTGAACACCCTCGCCGCAAGCGAAGGTGAACTGCACCAAGGGGACGACTCGGAAGATGAGGTGAATTTGCTCTTTGATTGCTTTGAAATATAAATGCATGCTTCCCGAGCCCGTCAGAGCCAGGATCGACATTTGGTGGCGCTGCGCGGGCAGCTGCTGGCACAAGCGGGCTGATGGGGGCAAATGAATTTTTGAAAGTCGGTGACACGGTCCGTCGGCTTTTGAAGACCGAACCCAGTGAACTTCCGTGGTGACGGGTGACATGCGGTCGCCGGTGAACAAACGGTCGAAATAGTACAGTAAACACAAGACTAGGGCCCAATAGGAATCCTTTGAACTTGAGGAGGAAGAGAGGAGTGTAACGGTGTGACACTTGTGCTGGAAGGGGTAGACGCAAGGATGTGTGTGCAGAGAATCCAACTCGATTCCAATTGTAGACCGTTTGAGTGTGCATCAAGTCGAAAAATCGACTCTCCGGTCCGAAATCGCTGAAGCGGTCACATGATGGCCCCGCTGCAAACATTGGACGAGGGTCCTGCTACGTCCACGTAGCAGCAGGCTTTGGCTTGAACCTTCTGGCAGATTCTTTCGATTTCAGGACTCTTCATGACATTAGCGGTGGAAAAAAGATCTCATACTGCCGCGATGTCAAGGAAAATCTGCGATATGGCTTCCGGGTACCACCTCGAGGCGTCGAATGGAAGTATCCAAAGTTGAACCATCAGCTAACAACCAGCATTATGGCGCACTGTGCCCACAATGAACTCCTTCTATGCACCGAATTCACGGGCCGACCGATTACTCCGTCGCATATCTGAAGTTCTCGCTGGCAATGGCTCAGCTTTAGGCCAGACAGCGTGATGGTTGGGCTATCGAAGGACGGAAAGCGTCAGCTTTGACATCAGCCTACGTCGATGCTAGCTAGATTCACTCACAGTCAAAGTGCTCGATATATAAACTCGGAGAGACGGTAAGTATCGCTATATCTTGCCAAGACCGGTGTCGATAACCATGCTCTCTCTAGATCTCAGTAGCCAAGGTGCTCTGCTTTTGGAAGAGTTGATCAAGTAAGCCAGTTTCTTCGTGCTCATTTAGGGGGGTCAAGTTGACTGGTGCTCTTACCTTGCAGGGAAGTGAACGATTCAGCTTCAGCGTGTGGTTCGAACATCAGTGATCCGGCCGGTCGAGGTCGGTGCCATACCGTTACGTCCCAGCAGTCCAGCAGTCCAGCTCATCTCCATTCGAATTTCAGACCAACCAGAATCTATGCGCGATCCGCTTGAACACTTCACTTCAGCTGGCACCCAAAGCTCGCGCAGCTACGCATCGGGGGAGCGTGGCAATCCGCATGCCGCCTCATCACGAATCTCAGCAAATACGCCGATACCTAGCTCCGTTATCAAAATCCCGTCGGCCTTCGAGATATCGCCAGAGGCGTTGGAGCGGTGGCTTTACACGGGTGTTTATGATGATTCCGGCGAAGTTGGCAATCGGCGGCCCCAAGCGTCGAGAGCCGCAAGGCAGATGAATGACGGCACTAAGCACCGATAGCTTTGAATACCGCCGCCATAACTGTGTATTTGTAAATCGAATGGAGGACGAGCCAGTTCCGGGTAATGGGCTATGAGGGCAATATCACGTATACTCCAGGAGAATACGAAGACTTTCAACGACCAGGGCTTGAAGTCGACCATCTGCATAAACCCATTGGCAGGCATGTCAGCACTGACTTCGCAGGTGCAGCGACGAAATACGCACCTGGAGATGAGCGGAACTCGTTCTACTCGATGTTGTGTAGGAGAGAAACGACGGAAGTCGCTGGACTTCTGCCCGTAGCGTGGCTGTCGGCCCACAGAACGAGACCCTCCGACGAAGGAGCCGGTCTGCCATCAGCGGACGAAGGGCTGAAATTAGGTTTGAACCGCCCCTCAACGAGGCGCAATTGGTGGTGAAGATAGCTTATCCAGCTCGAGAGCACCCAAGAGTTGTCCGCGCCGTTGTACTCCTGCCACTCCAGCTCCTGGAAGATGTACACGCCGAACGGTAGCGGTGAAGCTCGCTGCAAATCGAGGGCGAGCCACGTTTCACTTTCGTGCCACCTGTGGACAAGCAGCGCGGGTACCTCGACCCAAATTTCAGGCGGAACAACATCGTCCTCGAGGTCCAGGACTTCATCTACGACCTCGACAGGTGGTACGGGGAGGGCGATTGGACCTTCGGCATCTGAGCAGTCCGCGTCCGCGTCCGGTGGCTCTTGGCCTATCTGGTGCCATGACATGGGGTCGCCGATGTTGAGCCGGATTGTATGGACCAGCGCCGGGATGCGTCCAAGGAGATTGGACCCGGGGTTACGATCCAGAGGCAAATCTTCCGCCGGAGGGCAGTACTCATCAGGGAGTCCTGGCCAAAGGCAGTTGATGGCAGCGCGCTTGGGCCATTCAAGAATCCAGAGACGGAACTCGTCCGGCACTTCATTGTGCTGATCTAGGAGCGCATCTATGTACGTCTGCCGTCGAGATTGTCCACTGTCCATTTCTGCGTGTCGTCCACCGTGACTGTCTGTGATATCTGCGCATCGGACTCTGTCCCTTTCTGATCGTCCACTGGTGTTGTCTTATCGTCCTCCAGCTTCACCTTCAACCGGATAAGACGTTTATAGAGGAGGAGGAGACGACGACGGCTGGGATGTATGTCGGCCAGACGAATGAGGGTCTCCACTGTCTGCACACCCCACGGCCAGCAATGAGGGATTTCAGACAGAAGTGAGGGAACAGCTGAAGCAAAAGCTCGTTGGGAATGTTCCGGATGGATGCCATGGTGCAGGTCCGAGAGACGAATCGATGGACCCACAGAGCTCTCCTAGTCTGAAGTTAACCGCGCCACTGATGGTTGGAGGTCGACACCGTTATGTAAACATGGTGGCTGTGCTCACCTTTTGATTTCCTTTCCCGTTGTTCTCGCCTTCAACGCAACATAACACTAGATTCTAGGAGGCAAAAATGTCTAAATACCCCTCCCAATGCTTCTGCATCTTCTGATATTTGTTTTTTTCTCCGTTGAAGGCAAAAACGAAACCGACGCTTCGGCAGCAGCCGGCCCATCAAATTTTGGCATCTCGATTCTGATCTGTCGTGCTCCCAGCTTCGCAAGACAAGTGGGACTTTTTTGGGAAGATAAGCATACTTTCGATGAAAAATGGGTAAAGGACGCGTCGCTGGCAGAAGTTCGAGACGCGACAAAATTCGGCAGAGTTTTTTTTTTCTGAACTGAACCGAACCTTGAACCGCAAGAGCACCTATGAACATCATTTAAGGGTAGTTTCGGACCTTTGAGGGTTTGATTTTGACTTTTTGTAGCACCAAAAATGCTTTTTGAATCCAATCCAAAGTAATTTGAAGAATTGAACGGGGGGGTGAAATTACGGCCGGTTGAACATTGTCCATATTGGGCATACCTGGGCAAAAATACAAGTACCATAGCTGTAGGCCATGAAGATGACTTTGTCTGTGAGTTAGGTCAGTAGAATGTCGCCTCCTACATGTTTCAACTTCTCCTACTTCAAATTTTTGTCAAATCCGGGCGTGGAAAAAAATCTGGGTTCGAAGATGTTCGAACGCCGAACCAAACCTGAACGTGCGTTCAGGTTCGGGGTTCAGCACAATGCCTGAACCAAACCAAAGTTCAGGTTCGGGGTTCAAAGAAAAGATGCCCGAACTCGAACCGAACCGAACCTTCCACCACTATATCGATTTCCCCGAAATGTTCACATCAACGAGCTTGACACCTTCTGCCAAGGTTGAATCGGGATAGAAATTCCCACTTACCACATTTCTACTAACAGAAAAAAAACTGAAAGCGGAAATTGAAATTGAAAGGGGGCGGGAAAACGCAACCGACGCGTGATCAAGGCGCGTTGATTGTTTGGCACTAATTACGCGTTGACCGTGGGAGCGTGACGGTCTCGGTCACGCCCTTCTTTCTCTTCCACCACATTGTCATTCGCGCCTCTTGGGCCTCTATACCTCTTGAAATCTTGACTCTGGTATATAAACCGGCCCCTCACCGCGTGATCCGTTCCCAAAAGATGGCTCTTGCGCGTCTCTCGTCGATTCCCATCGAACTCCAATACTTGGCGTGTAAGTAGTACGCCTTTGACGCGACGATATCTCATTTTAAACCGAACTTTCAGCGGCTGAGCTTGGCCCGTCTGATCTCCTCGCTCTCAGTCACGTCTCGACCTATTGGCGCGCCTTTGTTCTCAGCGACAAGCGCTGGTCGGAGTGGTTTTCAGTGCGTCTATATGGCGCGTCGTGTGCACTTACTTATCCTTGTACAGCTGATTAGAACCTCCGACGAAACTCTCCAAGAGTGTCTTGCGCGTTTCAATATCCTTGACACGGTCTCTAAGCGGTGAGCGGCGCCTTCCCTCCATACATCCATCAGGAGCCCTGTTCGTCCCTTGGGAGGCCCAAAAATATTACCGCCTTGTTTTTTTTTGTTCCCGCGGTTTCTGAGGTGGCCAAAATTGTTTTTTCTTCAAAGGCGGTCACTCATTCTTTTGGCTAAATTGGCGAAAAATCCGAACCAGGGATCCGATTTGCCAAGGGATAGACGAGCTTCTTCCTCATCACACTATTACTGACACGGCCTCCAGAAAACTAGTTTATCTCTGCCTGCACGAGTGGTGTGCGGCGTGCGGTGACTATGCGTGCGATCTGTTTCTTCCCCACATGAAGGTGCGTGCCGGCGTGTGTTGAGATTGCGATACTAAATTTATCGCAGCGTGTCTGCGGAGCATGTCTCAAGAAAGACGAGTTTGCTGTCATCAACTTTTCTGCCGCTCTCGCAAAGTACGACCTCCGCGAACGCCAGGTTAACAGCTACAGTCTTTTGACTCTGTGAGCGTTGTTCATTTCGATCGGCCCGCGTCGTAACTAATGGCAACAAAGTGAATGGTGCGACCCCAACCGCAACTCCAAGCGCTCCGTCAAGCTCGTCAGCGAGTCCCAAATGAAAGAAATGTCCGTCCCTGCTCCTCCCTCCGCGCATACCTCCCTCACTCCCATCCAGCGCGATCCGCCACTGGGGCTCCGAAGACACGCTCCAGCGCCACCTCGAGCAGACAAAGACCGCTGCACGCAGCACGTACTCCGCGCGCTCCGACGAGTACCGCTCCGCCGTCTCCACGCGCGACGCGCTCGCGGACAAAGGGAACCTTGCCGCGGCGGAATCGGTCGTGCTCCCGCGCACGGGGCGCAAGATACCGAAGGCGTTCCCCGTGTACCCGCCGATCCTCTTGCCCGCGCGCACGGTGGACCGCAAGGTGGTGTGCTTTGCGCCGCAGACGCTTGTGGAGGTGGGCGGCGAGCTTGTGTGCGATGCGGCGGATTCGGATTCGGATTCCGATGGGAGTGCGAGTGAGGCGTGAGCCACTATCAATGCTCCACTATCAATGCTCGTTGTCATGTTTTGTGAGTGGTTGCGTTGGAAGAAAATAAAACGCTGACGTGTTGACCGTGTAGGCTACTCGAGAGTTTCAACAGCTCGATACACGATTCGGATGCCTATACCCTTCTGTGCCGTTTTCTTTGTATCTGTAACCACAAATTGTCGCCGTACTTATTCCTATTTGCTGTAGATTCATGCATCCCTTCCTAGTTCATAGCTACTTGCTCGCGATAATGGCCCCTCCGAAAATTACTATACGATTGTTGCTTCTGTTAGTCGAGAAGAAATGAACATGTTTGTACATGGGCGTGTGTGATGCTCACCACTGCCTGCCAGATCCAGTATGCAGGGCACTGGGCTCAAGGAGAAACTTTGAACAATCACAAGAAATTATTGCCGCTGAAGAATCTTAGCGAGTCAAACACCATGTCCGATCGTTGTCCAGTGCAACCAGCCGCCTTTGGTACTTTTTGGTCCCATACTTTTTTCTCTCACCCGGGCATCGAGGATTGCCCGAGATATCCGATAGGCGAATGAATACAAGCTCTTTTCGCTTTTATCTTTTGCGGACTGATTTCTCTTGCCCGATCTCGGTTTTCCTGCCGAAACTCGGCTGACATTGACACTTGCATCCGGATTAGGAAGTCGTGGTTGAAATCCCCCGGGCTTCTCGGTTCATGGGGTTGCATAAGCATTGGCCAATGTGTTGAATTCACGACTGTTTTGCACTTCAAGAAGGACCGAGGCCCTCACAGAAAACTCAACATAATACGTGGTTGCAATATCCATGTGTGGTATTACTTAGTCTCTTATAAACAGGCGCTACAGCACTGCGAAACTCGTACCTCGTTTGTTGTAGGTATTACTATAGAATCCTAGATACGTCAATTCAGATAGTACTGATAGCTACGTGAGTCGGGCCACTACAGCTGTTCACCAGCTGCAGTACCTGTTAGATCCAGCACTGCAAGAGCATATTGCTGTAGAACACTCAGTAATGGAGACGCCAAACTGCAATGAGAGTGCACACCTGGACCACATGTTTAGGACAAATGCCGAAGCTTAATTACGATTGCATCTGCTCGAGTACGAGCCATCGGGGGGATACTTGTAGCTGCGGCTTGAAAAACATCGATCACACTTTGCCGCGCAGACGGATCGTCGAGCCAGGGATTCGCAATTCGGCGCGCCCTGGCCATTGGGTCTGCGCTGGAGTTGAACGATGATGATTCAACGTAAACATCAAACAGCGGGAGATTGATCACAGCTTCTCGCAGCGCAGCGTCCCCCTGCGCTACATCGAAAACATTTCGGATGCCCTTGGCGAAGACCTTCTGGTGAGACGCGTGCAGTACCGCGCCAGGGCGGAACGCGCCGAGCACCAGCAATGTTTCAACCGTGTTAAACGGCGGGTTGACGGCATCATAGCCTTCTAAAAATTCGCCCAGTAGCCGGAGACGCCCCTCATCGATCCGCGCATGCAGAATATGCGAGAGACGCAGGACATCTGTGTCAGATAAATCATCGATGTTGTTCCCCCGCAAACCGAGGGGTATTTCGTGTATCGTGTTTACAGGCAGTATCTCGTCGCCGAGCCGGAATAGTAGGTCGGACACAACGTCTGAGGCTAGCACGGTGAGGGCGAGGCTCCGGAGCGCCGCAATGACGGAAGCCGTGGCGGGCGTCGGGGACAGTTGCGCGACAGTGTTCCACGCATACCGCCAGGCGGCTGACGTGGGCAGCTTCGTCGACCCTACCACACACAGCAACCACAAGGCATGCAGCAGATCCCGCTCCGCCGCAGGTAAAGCTCCTGCAGTGCGCACACCTGTCAGGCCGTTTGAAATCCAAGTCCATAGACGATCGATGCCCGCTTTAGATACGACGTGCCGGATGGCTCGGTACGACCTACGTTGGTTGAGGTACCCCAGCATGCCCGCTGGAATGGAGGTTTTGTTTGGATGGTTGGAGCTCCAGATGAAGAGCAAAACCCCAAGGATTTCGTCCACGCAATGGACACCCTCCGAGTCATTCAACCTTTGAAGAGCGCTGGCCATTATTCGGTTGAAAAGCCGCTCCATGTCCGCTAGTACCGTATTTGATGGGGTGGAACTGGGTAAGCTGATAGTCAACCGAGTGTCTTCACATCTGTATGGGAGCGATTCCAAATTGGAAGCACGCTCAAGATAGTTGAACATGATGATGTATGGGACATCGGCAAGAAATGCATCGAGCATCGCCGGGAATCGCTCAATCCAAAGCGACAAAGACTCGCCATTTACAGGGAATTCCGATCTACATCGCCATATATGTGCCAAGTGCGACGGGGGATGGCGGAACACCGAATATGTGTCCAAATCGTCCAGCAGGGAAGAAATCGAACTGCTATCGGCGAGACAGCCATGCGACACTTTCTGTAACAACTGCCGGGCTGTGGCGTAGAACGAACAGAACGCCCTCCACCCAGCTAGCGTCTGCACAGAGACCGCATAATGCTCGACAGCTGGATCCGTGCGAGCGGGAAAGATCACAGAGAGGGCTGCCTCGTCCCCTTTGCGCATGGAAGCCATGGGCCTGTGGATAGTCGATAGGCTCCCGATTGCCCACAATGCCTTGCAGCAGCTAATTTGACGGCGCCGCGCGGTGGCTGGCGCAAGGAGTCCGTTATGGCTAGTTTTGAGCATCTCTAGTATGCGGTTCCAGAGGTGAGTTTCAGGATGGTGGACAAGATTTGCGATGTGTTCGTCGTAGGAATAGCGTCTCCCGTCCGAGTCCCACAAAATGTCGGGGATGCTCTCAACCAACGGCTCGAAGTCTGCATCATCGGCGAGGGATTTTACCGTCCAGATGAGCGCACGAGCATCACGGTTGGATTTTTCCTCCGAGTTTGCTGTGGCCGCAGAGAACACAGCTTCGACAATTGACCCAGACCGAAACACAGATATTCCGGGCGGCCTTTCGCCCAGGGTGCCGAAATTCCAGCGGCGCACACGGATCCTGATGGAATGTGCGAGGCTCCAGAAAGCGCCTGACAGCGGTGTCCGATATGGGCAATCAAGATGTGCCAAGGGAAGGAGAGTGAGCATCGAATAAATGCCGATTGCAATTATCAGTAGGACTGCTGCCACGACAGTTATCGCGAAGTTGATTGGCGCTAGAAATGCGACAAGTCCGGCGAAGAAGAGAAGCAACGAGGCGTGGAGAAGGAGGGGAATGATTTCCACGACGGTATGCATGTTGAAGCGCTTTAGACCGTAGTACAGATAAGAAAAGATGCGTGCGCGCACGATGGGCGAGGAATTCATATCGGCTCTATGAAGGAAGTCGCGGGCCCATTGCTCGAGGAGGGTGGCAATTAGGGCACAGCTGAGACTGAGACCGAGACTGATGAACCACAGTGCGTTGCATATGAGCGATGAGGTGGGCGGCGTGAAAGGGGTGGATGGGGGCGCGTGAAATGTATCTCCGTCGGTCATCACGGAGAGTTGCTGGGATATTTGGCCTAGAAGTACGACTGTATTATCGGGGAGAAGATTTCTATAGCCCTCAATTATGAACGCGGTCAAAGTTGCAGAAAATAAGCCAGCCTTGTAATGATGAGATCAGAGTAATAGGTGTAAGTTCGACATACAAAGATCAGCATTCCATCCATATCACTCCTCCAGCTTGCAACCAAAGCTTTGTCATACTTTTCCGCCTCTGCAATATATACGGCCCAAAGTCTTGCAGCTGCGGCTTCATCGATAGCATCGGGGCCTGCATTTGTGAAAACTTCGTCAAGAAAGAGAAAATACAACACACGGACCTGGATCTACGTGGGGTCTTTTTTCGTTTCCGTGGGGTATGTTGTTCATCGTGCAGCGTGATTGCTGATACTGTGATATGACTGTGATGATAGTACAACTCTGGAGAAGCTGAAGGGACCCACTGCTGAGAAGGAACATTCCGAGCTTCTGATCACAAGGTCGCGCGTAAACACTCGTGGTGGAATCGTTATCTAGGTTCTACTGGGGCAGTTGCGCTTTGGAAAAAAAATAGGTCTTAGTCAGGGTAAAACCGAGATAAAAAGGCAAAGCACTTCCGGTATCCTGAGAGAGAAAGAAAAAACGAATTGGATAGTAGCGTTTGAACTTTACGGTGAGATTGCTTCGGGAAACTTCGGGTCGGTTGCACGGAAGCCTTCGGAAGGCTTTGCGTGGTCAGCGCTCCGGAAACACTGGGCTGGCCTACTTTCTGGAACTATCGTGAGCGTCGACGGTCCATTCCATCGTTTTCGCGTTCTTCCTCGGACACGACAAGGGGAGCAATGGGGGAAAAGCAGAAAGAAAATGCAGTGCCGGCCGCGGCGCTGCCATTGCCCGGTTGCGGCTATCACTCTTCGCTTCCAACCTCCCTCTTCAAGTTCACTGTTCGGCAGTGTCCCGTCTTTACCAACGGCCATGTCCACAGAACAAATCGTCCTCGTCGTTGGCGCATCTCGCGGATTAGGTCTCGCTCTCGTTCAGGAGCTCGCCACTGCCCCGAATACCAAGGCAATCGCGACCGTCCGTACACCAAACGCAGCCCTAGGTGCCATACCCAACGTCAAAATCCTCACCCTCGACATCACGGACGAGGAATCTATTGCGAAGGCTGCCGCAGCGCTCCCCGAGCTCGACACGCTCATCATAAACGGGGCGATGGGCAATCGCGACCCCGTCACGGCCACCTCTACGCCAGATCTGGCCACGTACCTCAACGTCAACGTGCTCGGCCCGCACCGCGTAATCCGCGCGCTTCTACCTGCCCTCCGTGCTCGGAAGACGCGGCGCATCATAACCATCTCTTCCTCGAGCGGATCGCTTGCTCTGCAGGCGACGCCGGGCTCCGGTGGGCTCGCCGGATGCTACGGCCTCTCGAAGGCGGCGCTGAATATGATGACGGTGCAATTCCACAAGGAGTTGAAGCAAGAGGGCTTCACTGTTGTGCCTATCCACCCAGGTTGGGTTGCGACAGACATGGGTAATTAATTGGTTTGCAGGATGACCACTTTTCCCTTACACGTTCGCACCTTAGGCAATCAGCATGGCGATGGTGGGATGCCTCCTGCCACCTCCGCAAAGGGGATTTTGACCGTCATCGATGGTCTGTCCCCCGAGAAGAGCGCGACGTTCTATCAATTTGATGGGAAACAGATGCAGTGGTAGATGCATAGATGATACTTAGAACGCTCTGGGTGGTACACAACACGAAGAATTAGACGGCAACTTGAACGATGACACCTCTTCAAGCGCTTTACAGACGCAAACCTTCTGACCGAAAAACCCAAGAAAAACCAACACCCTAATCGTGGATTTGCACCCCGGATCCAATTTTTTGCTTTTGATTTCTCAAACAGCATAGCACTCCGTTTAGCGCTGAACATCTCGACCCTCTTGTTCTGCAGTGCGTCACTACTTATCGCCCAATCCTCTTTGCTCGTTATGTGCCTGTGTAGGCGCCGTAGCCTGCCGCTGCGGCAGTCCGCCACCGCACGTTAGCCTGAGGCCGAATGCACCACCCGACGAGGCTACCTAAGCGCGGCGGCGCCCAATTATTCGGGATGTCACTCTCGCCAGAGGGAGTACATCTATGCTCTTGTAAGGATCTCAAGAGCGATCACGGACCCCAGGTAGTTCATCCAGAATAAGCTAATCTGCGAGCACTCTTCTGAGCTAGACAGGTTCTTTGCCAAGCGTGGAATCGTCTACATATCTCTGTCTCGCTTGTCCAGTATTTTGGAGTGTCGTGGACCCACATAGGCCTGTCCGACGATTTCTTCGCAGCTTGTTTTTTTACAGTTCGTTCCACCATCCTTGGTTCAACTTCATCTAATTTATATGGGCATAGGACGCATACAAGACGCATAGCTACTCCGCCTGGCTTCGTCGGCCCTTTTTTCGCAAACACTATTTGCGGTCTCCTACAGCTCCAGCGCCAACGGCTTCATAATATCGGCTGCATTACAGTTGCCCGCGATAGGTGGTGTCATCCGAAATCTCAGCTTCCTTCCAGCTGACTGCGTAATTTTGTATTGCAGCCCATTACTACTTGACTAATTCGTGTTACCTCTAGGCGTATCGGCTACCGCCGTTTTCTTCAAGTTCGTACCAAGTTCGTTGAGTTCTCAAATTTATACCACTAAATATAAGTATATGGTGCGCCAGCCCGTGTGTATCGGTTTCCAATGCTGTCTGTGATTTACTTGCCTGAAGTCCGCGCAGCGGCATTTTGGTCAGGATTCTCGGAATCCACATATTCACCTGTGTGAAACCACCGTTCGAGCGCTTCCGGCGCCATCTCGAACGGCGCGGGTATCTTCATGACGGTCCCGGATGCCTCCGAGCTGGCCGCCGCGCTCATAACGATTCCACTCGCTTCTGAATTGGTTGCAGGGGGGGATAAGGTTGCAGCCGGTGTCGCCGAGGTTGGCGGGTCGGCTACACGGGACATGGAGAGGCGGTTGAGAGGCGCGAGAGGGTTTTTGGTGCGCCCAGGAGGGCTGGTTGAAAGCGAACCGGGCTGAACTGGGGAGCGCGTCGGTTCGAATTGTTCTGTGAATTTGGATTGCGGTTAGTGGGGAATGGAGGGTGGAGTGGCACACTAACCTTGTCCGGATGGTCTGTTCGTGTTCGTGTTCAGATTTATGTTCATGTTCGGGCTCGCAGAGCCGGTTGGGATTGGATTACTCATTTCGCTGCAAAGAGGATTTGTCAATACCCTGCACGTTGAACGCCAAATTAAACACAAATACCTAACTGATTCTTCGAGAAGCAGGACACCGTGGCTGAGAGAGAGCATCAGTGTGTGATTTCGCAGATAGGTGAGCTCGGAAAGTATTAGGAGGGGAATACCGGATATCCGCCGGACAATATACCTTCGGAACGCTTTGACTGGGTAGCTTTGATCTCAAAGCCAACGCTTTGGCCGCGTCAGACGCTTTTTGTCACAATGCAGGTTGTGGACAGAGAAGTGCGATGCACGATTCATAAGCAGCGAATTATGGGGGAAATTATAGAGCCAGAGCATACTTCAAGTTGTGGGAGAGTGGCCCAAATGCTGTGTCGGATGCTTGCACTTGTTGACGGAAAGTTCAACTTGTGTGCGTATGTGTTCAACTGTCTTGGATTCCAAGCACGAGCTGTGCGCGCTCAATGTTGGATTTCGGGCACAGCGCGTAGGCCAGGTGGGAGGGGGGCAATTCAAGGATGCTCCATCGCGGTTTATATACTCCTCCGACCTATTTCTAGAAAATTCTACGCATGTCGAGGTGGTGAGAGTTCGTCACAGGCTGTTCACTATGATATCAAGCTACGTGGCAGGCTACATGGCGAGCTATAGTGCGTCAGTCACTTCGAGTGCAGAATTTAGCTGAGAATATCGACATGAAGTGTATAACGAAGGTTTTCAACCAATGACTCGGCATCATGGCAGTGCCATCATAACTGATTTGATTCGACTCGCGGCTTTGATGGCCGGGTTGAGAAACCTTCATAAACACAACACGACTTGACACAGAAAATAGTTCGCTGTCTTTGGCCGAATACTTGTTGCGGGACATGCGATTTACGCCGCCTTCGCAGCTCTCTGGATGTTGGTCCCGTTAAAATCCGAGGCATTCATATGTACATGTAAGCCCGCACACTTCTTGATCTCGATTAGTGGAACTATTGTGCCTTCTGATACTTTTCTGGCTGATCATAAAGAGTCCACAGATGTTGTCGTCATGCATTCCAGTCCCCACGCACGGCCGCGTCTCGCGGATAGCGGATACAGACGGCCTGCCAAACAGATTAATAAACATCTCGCGCCCGAACGGACCCGATGCTTGGTCAGAGGCGGAGGTAAGTGAACCGTCACCGCGGAAGCAAGTGTGCTAGCCGTGAAATTCCGTCCCCGAGTGACTGAGTCCAAGGCCAAACCGGCGTCGGGCGGCGACCCCGAGAAATACATGTACCAAATGAGGATGCATTGAGTTCAATACTGCCATGGAGGGTCTGTCAGCGCCGTGTAGAGGTGCCAAAATTTATGCATTACCAATTCAGGAGTGGAAGTCACAAATCTCAGGTGGACTCAGGCTCTCAAAGAAACTAATTCAACGTTTACACCCAGATCAGAAGTCTGGGAAAAAGAACGCGTCCGCGTCCGCGGTAAGTATTGTCCCGCGGATGCATCCAAGACGAAGTTTTTAGCAGCGGCTCGTGTGGGCAAGAAACGGATGTGGAAGGAGCGGCTCTTGGGAGCCTGGCAGCCTGCTGCATAAGCACCCCATTGAGTCCGCTGGGATCAATTCCACCGTGGAATTCCACCTGGAATTTTTTGATGCGCCGGGTAGAAGTGATGGCCAGAATTCCACGTAGACAAATATGATCGGACGCGTCAAGACGCGTAGAATTGATGGTGGATTTTCAAGGTGAACCAGTTCGCTGCAGACGCGTCGCGACGGGCTGCAACGCGTCACCCACTTTCTTGCCTCCCCCTCCATGAGGCTGCACGAGATCTCTGCCTCTCTGCTCCGCTTCCCCGACCTCCAAGCTCAGCCTCTGAGTTATCACGGTTTAACTCAGTTTCTCCGTTTCGCGTCTCTTGCTCGGCAATGTCAGCAGGTCAACAATTGGAGTGGCCAGTTTAAAGGGAGGAGGGTTGCACTGAGATATATGTACAAGAACACCGTGCAGGTTTTACAAATCTATTATGGCGCGTGCACAGGCGCAAGGAGTTGGTCTCGACGGAGAGTCAGTCAGCTCGGAGTGGTCAACTTGTGAGCTCAAGATTGAGATGGCGCGCTGGAAAATATTTGGACAATGAATTTGCGAAATTGAACCTGCGGCGGCAATTCGGGAAGCAACTGGTAGAGAACTCAACCGAGGTCCGGTCCCTTGCGTCCCGTTGTGTATCTTTGCGCACTGGTTCGAATTACCATTAGATGAAGTGGAAACGGCAAGCCCCTAGTCTCGCTTGTTGTCTCGATATATTTAGCTGATTTCCACGGTGGACTTTGATGGTGGAATTTCTCATCAAATTCCACCTATAATTCCACCGTGGAATTCCACCCCAGCGCATTCAAACTTCTGGTATGCATTGATCCCCTACGTCGGCTTAATCCGGCCAACCGAGAAACAGACGCGAACGATGGCCGAAATTATCAGTCTTGAATAAATTAATCGTGGACTTCTTCCCATACACTCACAGAGCGATATGTGTGCTGAAAACGACGCGCTTGTAATCGGATGAACGCGTCCTATCCGGAATAATTTTCACGTTTATCCGGCACGTGTGCGCGCACCCGTCGGATCGGGGAAGCGATTTTCCGATTTTACGGGAATTGTCAGAATAACCGAACCACGCCGTTTCCATGTTTCCGCTCAAGCGTGAGCTTGCGGCAAATGGAACGAAAGTCACCCGCGGAATCTTCTCAGCTTGCATCCCCTGCGTTCGCTGACTGGTTGAATTTCTTGAATGCGTCAAACAGCTGACTCGCTCGGCGTCGGTGACCGAATTGTGCTGACGAGGTGTGATTGGCAGCACCGCTTACGTGGGTGTGGATCCGCGTCCGCTTACTCCGCACTTCCGAATTCCGTCGCCGCTCCCATCATGGCCGTTGTGCAGTGCACGCACATCACAGCCCGACTTATAAATCTCCGCTGAGTCGATCGAGGGCCTGCACTTTCTGTCATGTCCTCCGGCTGCATCTAATCCCGCCAGTTCCTTCCGCTGACTCGCTAAGGGGCATATAAATTCTAGCTTGCCTGGCCCACACTCTTTCCTTCCACACAACAACAATGCCAGCAACTTGCAGTATCTGCTATGAACCCTTTACATCTCCGGTGTCTTTGCCTTGTGGTGCGTGTACTCACTTGTGTACCATCCTCGTGTGCTTAATCTCTTTGCGCAGGGCATGTCTTTTGCCGGGAGTGCCTTCGCCGCACAGTAGAGGCTGTTAAGTCCCGGACCATGCAGCACTCGTGCCCGTCGTGTCGGGCTTCATATAGTATTCGTGCGTTGCAGTGCCATACCTTGCGACTCGCAGCTAATTGAATGCTATCTAGTAACTCTCGACCCTGCCCTCATCCCGCCATACCTGCGCCCACACATCCTGCCGCCCATCCGCAAAGTCTTCATTGATGAGCCGGCCCCAGCCGCCTCCACCTCCACCTCCGCAGTCCCCGCTGCCAGTGCTACCGCGCCCCCTCCAGCCCCAGTCCCAGCGGCCCCCTCCACCGAGCTCGCCCGCATCACCGCTGAGGCCGCCACGCTCCGCGAACACTGCGCAACCTGGCGCCGCCGCGCCGAAACTCACGCTGCCGCCAACGCGAGCCTACTCGCCTTCGCGCGCGCCGCCAAGGACTGCGCCCTCCGTCTCCGTGCGGAGCGCGACGCCGAGCGGTCGCAATACTGTCTGCTCAAGCGCAAACTCGCAGAACTCATGTGCGTTTCTCCTTCTCCCCTATCTCGGTTATCAAGTGCTTTCCGGCTCCCGATGATCCGAGCCCCGCCTCTCGGTTAAATTGAGCGGCGTTTACGTGTCGGATCAAACCGGGCCGGCGGCGCGACAGCGTAGCGGGCGCGTCTTGGACTGAGTTCGCCCGCATTTCTCTCCTCCACTCACCTACTCCGCCTCGGAATTTTTAAGCTGACTCCACTCCTCCTTAGGCCTGACTCCCCGTCCGACTCATCGCCCTTCACCATTGCGGATCCTACCCGCTCCTCCTCCACCGCCTCTCCGCAGCGCAAGGCTGCGGGCCCGCCACCCCGCACCGGCCTCCCCGTCTTCCTCATGCAGTGCAAGCCCCCGGAGCAGTTCTACGACAACCCCGCGGACATGCATTGTGCGCATTTTGGGCCGCCGATGAAGCGGAGGAGGGCTGACGCGCCTGCTCCCACTCTCGTTTCCGAGGCCCGGTCCGAGTCCGTGGTGGGTGCGGGGTCCGAGTCACAGGCAACGGCGACGAGGCTGTCGGAGAGGAGCTTGCCGACGCTTGGAGGACTTGGCATTTGACTCACGTTATACACCTGCGATTTACGGGGCTTTCTGGTTTGGATTTGCACTTGGATTTTCACATGGATTTATGGCGAGCATCGTCACGGTTTAATACTAATATTATCACCTTCATGTGTATTCGTTGGTATTTGTCTCGGTCGCACACACGGCAATTGGAATGGTATTCACGTTCGGAGACGGTTTGGTTGGAATATTGATCGAACGGTTTTCGAACGAAAAAGGAAGGATGAATGTAACTAGGAGCAACGACGCCTGTGCGGTTCCGAGACCTCGTGCACTCGGGCTAATATACTTCCGTATGGTTCGAGATATAAATCGTTTTTAGTGCTGGTCAGCAAGGCCAATCGGTCCTCTACCTGTGGTCAGATATGGTCACGGTCCCGACATATAAATGAAGAACTGACTCGGCCGAGAAAGTGTAGTGTTGAGGGATGTCAATATTAGCCTTGGTAATCAGTGCAGACGTGCATCGCGTACATATACGGAGTTATGTTGTATTCCGCTAGCCATGCGTGTTCGCAGCGGGAAACTTGTTTCACCCCGGGCTCTGGCCAAGAATCGTTATGGTATGCAGGTGGGGTCGACTAAGCTGTGTGATTTCTGCGTCGTGCGATCCCCAAAGTTGGACCACAGTAGCCGCAGAATGATTATTGCTGTGACACTTGCAAATATCTTGCACCAGTTGACCAGATTTGTTGGAACTTGGGGCGCTCGAGCTGTGAGCGAGTGTTCATTCCCGCGTATGGAAACAGTCTGGATCGCGACTGTATATAAAATAAGGTTTATAAGATCGGGAATTGAAAATCGAACCAACGATCTCGTGGGTAAGTGTAAGTTATAGCTGGAGACGTCTACCCCCGCCGAGATTCAGGTGTCCGCCAAGAAACAGGACTAGACGGGCCTTCTGGACCATCTCGATGCCAACCTACTTCTGTCTGTCAAGTTGTGTGAGAAGGCGTTGAGAAAAAGGGCCTCTACGGCCGTGGCAATCGCGGGACCACTGAGATCCACCAAGTTAAATAGATAAAGGCATATAAGCAATTGAAGGGAGTGCGACGGTTCGCGTGGCAGATATCCGGAAAGAGGGTGGTGGCGTACAGCACCTGATGCAGCTAGGACTGTGTTGTACGCGACTCAGAGATACATCTTGGCACGTTGCGAAACGGGACCCCGTCGAGGTAATCTATGCGGGCAACATGAATGAAGCCGCTATAAGTAGAATGCCGTCGGCGGTAAAGATGAAGCCAGGAAGTCGAGCGGAGGAGGGTTCGGCGCATTGGTGTTTTGATGGAAAAACGCGAACGAAGTTGGGCCGGTTCAAGTTCTATCCTAGCCTGTGTAGTACATGAATGGGATAAAGCTGAACCAAAGATAAAGGAACGAACCTAAACTGGAGACTCGGCATATGTGTGTCCAGGATTGCTAGCTCAATAGTCTAGAAGCACACGGCCAGAAGCGAGACAGGGCTAGACGGACCCAAGTCGGACCCACACCTGTCAAAAGAACTTGGCGGTTATCTCTGGTTCAACAGCAGCCAGCTCTTCCCAGACTAGCTTGTTTTGGAAAGCCATTTTGGCTCCCGGGATCCATACAAATAGCAGCGGGCTTCTCTCTGGCAAAAGCCTAACTCGCACTTCGAACTCGAGCAATATGAATGCAGCTGTAACCAGTCGTCGGCGTGGCCCTTCTGAGTGGGAACAACTCTTTGAGCAATTAATTGGAGGCTCATTACGATTCCTCTCAGGCTCACCAAAAGCGCACATGCGCCGTCGTCCTCAGCAGCTCGGTGTCAGCCATCCGCAAGCCTGAGCACGAACAAAAACAACTCGCGCGGTCAAGGTCAGTGTGCCGCCGCTCGTCCTCCTCCCCCGCGCTCTGACTGACCACGCTTCCAACTTTAGAGCAACTTGACCCTGGCCGCTCCCCAGCTCGACCCGCGGCGCTGTCGACGAGTCCTCCTCGTCGTATCCAAAATCCTCTCGGTCCACTCAGTCGTCTCTCCATGTCCAGAATGGCGGACCCTCCAAATTCGGCATCTGCACCCTATGTATATTGCGACACCCGTTTTTTTTGAGAGCCTTGTTATGCATGCCATGTGCTCACCTTGACCGAAACTTATGCGGCGGGTTTTGGCATTGCTACCTCCGCAATGGAGCCACGATGTAGGATCGGAAAAGCGGGTGTGCGTTGATCAAGCGCTCCGGGCTGAGACCGATTTTGTACCACATCAGGTAGAGTACAAAAATCGAATGCAGGACTAGGGAGCATCAGTACTTACAATAGCGTGGCACCTCAAATAGCGCAATTGAAAAATCGGGAATACATCATTGCAACAACGTGCTTGAGCGCGCCTTCCAGTCGCCGCAATTCCTCGAATCGCTTCATGGACAGCGACTTACACGACTTACGTGCACCGGAGTGATAATGTGTTGGTCGCATGCCGTTCTTCTGGCCTTTGAAAGAGAAACAAAGATAAGATTGAACAGTCCGAACATTCCCGCATAAATTTCGATGGCATCAATCGATGATCCACATTCCGCCGGCGGTTCAACTAAGGGTCAACAGTTGAATAACAGTTGTAGCGCGCTATCGCGGCAGAGCCCACTAACTAACGCTCTCACACCATACATCTCGCACCATATTTTAACTTCAATAACAACTGTTTATATCGAACTTTGTACAGTAGCAGCAAATGAGAAGAGGCATCCATGTAGTAGGGTCCAGAATAACAGGTTTAGGATCAGGCCCATCGGAATTGAGCTGGCGCTGGCAAGAAAGAAGATGTGACGGCTCTTTTAGATCAATTACCGGAATTAGCGGAGTAAGCGGACCGGTACGAATGCCGAAACGGAACAAATATATTACAGCTCCGATGAAAAGGGAAAAATTAATGCAGGTCGAGCATATTGGATAGAGCTCTAGCTTTTCTGCTCATCCAGGACCCGGTAATGGGAGCTCATGAAGGCTGAGTATATGTTATGTCTAAGTGGAAGCCCCCATGTTTGGCTCAGCGAAATGCGCTCTTAACTCCGCCATCAATCCCGATGCCGATGTGCCGACAATTATTCGGTGGTTCAACCCAGGGAGGGCGACGCGATGAAAGAATATGGAAAAAAGCTAAATAACACGTAGATTGCTAACATCAGGCAACTATATTCAAGGCAATAGCATCTATCGCGTAGACCTGTAGCAAATAGGTGGTAAATAGCGTGCATACACAATGAGAGAGAAAAAACGAACACGGATACGCTCCTTGTAGTTGGCAATCCAGTCACTGGTCGGACAGTCTACGCGCATCAGATCACATAGCACTATCACGAAGTCACCTTGGCGGAGAGATTGTCATTGGTCATCCGTCGTTGGCTCATTCTCGGTGGGTTCATCTCCAGCGGAGTCCGAGTCCGAGCTACCACATGTATGAACGACGACGATTAGCGTGGTCGGGACCCGCCAGCTTCATTTCGTGATGGCATCTTGATGCCATCACCCGTGAAGTGTGGCCACCGCCGGCGCACCATCAATGAGCGCCGGCCCATTGTTCCTCTCTTGCGCCTTCAGGACATGTTCCCATCCGATGCCCTTGAATTGTGGTGGCCGTGGGTGGGGGTATAAACATTACGTGCGGAGAACACGATCACGTGTTTGTCTAGCTCTGTGGCCTGCCACCAACTTCGACATCGACTAACTAGCCCTTCGACTCCGCCTGCCTTCGCCTCTCATAACCCCGTCTGCCGCTGCAAATGCCTGCCGAAAGGAGCTCCCAGAAAGGTCCAGCAAACAACCCAGCTGGTGGAAATCAGCACCGATCGAAACCTCTCGGTAAGTCGCGTCTGCGTGCCACCATGGATATTCACCGTCTGAGAGATAAATCTGCAGTTAAAGAATATCCGGACCTTCCAGATTGGATTCAGAAGTACATTGACGACGGCGTCAAACAATCAGAAATGCCGCGAGCATTGCTGGATGACCACGGCATCACCGTCGGGTATGTTCCCGTATTCCGAAGCCCCGTGTCATGATCCACCTCATGCTACCCTTTTTTCCTTTTCTCCTCGCCATCCATTACGCCGTCCGGGTTATCACGAAGCCCCGAAACTCCTCATTCCTAGGACCAGATTATCCACTGCGCCACCCGGGCCGTCCTGGAACGTCCGGGTTATCTCGACTATGACGCCCGGGTTATCATGGAACCCCGACAGACGGATCTCAGACGGCATACAGGGGGACAGGAACTCCTTTCCAACTCCCCCGATCGCCCTGGAGATCCACAACTCCTCTCCGAACTCTATATGCATAACTCACCCTATCTGTAGGAGATAGGGACTTCCCCTGGGCCCGATCGAATATAGTAGAGACGTATAAATACTCAGTAGAATCTACATGTACGGTAGATTCTACCTCGTCTAATACCAGTGCTACTTTGGCTTGGCAACAACGAAGCGTCCTTCTCACCAATCCGCCCTTTCCCCTTCTTCCCAAATATCTCCTCCCCTCCGCTCCTTCGAGTGTGGTACTGCGGCGGTCCCTATCGCTATAAGGCCCACCGAATACTCCCTCGAATAAAACCAACAACCCGACTCCTCTACCCACCGATTGCGGGTACGAGTATCCGGCTTGTCGTTCTATCGGAGCATCCGGGTTATCGACCAACGTGAAGTCCCGGCTGGGATTGCCGAACACCGTCTCGCTGAGCCGACCTAGGGCTGACGCTGACAGAAGGTAGAATCTAGTCTACCCACCCCGACTTCCTTGGTACGAACGAAGAAAAAACCCATCGAGAGATATGCAGATCAACATTTATCTGCAAGAAGGCGGGGCAACCGCTGGAGCAACCGAACCCCTGAAGACGATAACATGGGTGTTGCTCTTGGCCATACTCGCGGGGATCGCCATGGCCGGGGTTAATCGACAACCCGCCCACCCCGCGACACGGCGTGGGCACCGGGGAAATTATCCAGTTGGGAACCCCGTACTCCAGACACTACGTGGTTTAATCCACCGCACCGGGTTGTCGTTGTTGCGTGTCGGCCGACCGCAGGCACAACCCGGCCACCCTCGATGCGGGCATAGGAGAGGACCGCATCCTCGGGGCAACAACCCGAGAAGAAGTGCGTTTGCCGCACAATTGGATTCCGGGGAGTTACCCGGGATCTTCGCCAACGAAGCAGGAATGCCGCCCCTAGAGGATACGGGGGTACGGGCCTTCTTGGACGACTTGATTATCATCGACCCACACACGCGAAGCGCGCGACTCGCGTCGGAACAAAACGAACCCCATGGCATGCGAACTATGGTCCATGACAATGGGGCACCTTACGCGGTGCCGAAGAGAAGGAACCCCGATTAGGATCGCGATTCTTGATGAAGATAGACGGCCGGGCCGTCCTATACCCCATCCAAATCCTTTCTCAAAATCTGCTATCTAATCACTTAAAATCCAACTGCTTCCGGTTCAGTTTTGATTCGCGACTATTCGACTTCACACGGTTCAACCAAGAAACCAACATCTTCACATTTCAAGAGTAAAGAACAAAAAACAAACAAAATATACGGCAAGAGATGGCGGTACAAACTTTGCATGCGTACGCGGGAGGGCCAGTGGATGGCGCGCTCCCGGAAGGACTACTTCGCCCGGCCTTTCCCTTTGCGGTCCGTCGACGAGGCGCTCCCGCTCGAACTCCCCAACTGCTCCACCTCGTCCAGAATCCCCCGCATGTAAGCGAGAAATTGCTCGCGGTCGACATCGGGCTGGGAGTCGAGCATTGCGGAGAAACGCGTCGCGTCTCGGACCACGGTCTCCTCAGGCAAATCGGACTGCGAGTGGAGGAGGAGGGCCGCCAAGGACACGGAGGACTCGTTCGCCTCCGCATTACTCGGGCGGGTTGTCGACCCCGCCGCCATCGACGCGCGCGCTGAGGGGTCAGGAATCCGACTTGAAGACGCCTGTTGCGAAGGCGGCAGAGCCGGTTCGTCCTCCAGATCGTAGTCCAGGGGGTCGTCCCCCAACTCCGAAGGAGAGATCGTGGGGGAACTGCGACTACTCGACGAAGACCGGCTGGACGGAGAACGAGACGCGGGTCTCGGTGCCCGCGCCCGCGCGGGTCTCGATGCCCGCGCCCGCACTACGCCGCGGTCCCCATCCCCGCGTCGCCTATAGGAACGCTGGGTGTTCTGCAGCGGCAGGAAACGACCCAGGAAGACGCGGTACGGGAATTCGTGCGCTGAAAAGAACATGGCGTCAGGCAAACTCGAAGGAAGAACAATAAAAGAAAACTCACACAAGGCGCCCAAGTCCGACAATCGACCGTCGGGGTGCAGGAGTTGGTACACCCCGTTCCCAAGGTGCTCCCAGTACTCGAACTGGAAGGCACGCAACGCGACCTCGTCCTCATCCGAGTACGCAGCGTAGAACTCGCCCCACGACTCGCACGTCTCGTGCTTGCCAAAGCACCGCTTACAAGTGCGACGCGGCTTGTTGGGTTGCCGCTCGTTGGGATCCGTGTCGTCGGTGCAGAATCTTCCCGACCCACACCGCCGACAGGCAGGCAGTAGTTGCCTAACCACGGCCCCAATAGCCCGGTGGCCTTCGTGCTCGAAGGTGGAAGGCGCGATGCTATCGTCTCGGGTAAGGCGGGGCGCCTCCGGGATCTGGCGGTTGGCGAACAAGCGCGAACGAGGCGGCGGGATGTAACCCCGCCCTCGCAGACGCATCCGCTTGCGAGGAGGAGATCTGGACCTCCGAGCCTCGGGCGGGAACCAACGCGGCTGGCGAGGAGGCTGCGCGCGGCCACTAGATGCAGGGGACCGAAGGGGATACCGACGAGACGATGGTGCCACGGGCGAGCGACGAGGGCGAGAATTTCCCCAAGAACCCGCGTCAGGAATGGGCGGCGGCGACGCTCTGCCCGCGGGGGACCGACTCCTCCGCACCTGGGGCCGAACGTCTTCCTCGTCCTCCTCCGACTCCACTCGAGCACGGTGTCGCTTCCTCGACGGGATCTTGATCTTGAAAGGCGACGGACGAGGACTCGCAGGAGGAAGCGAGATGAAGTCCTCGTCGACATCCATCGCCTCACCCGCGCCAGCGAGGGGCTCGCTCGGGACGACAGGGTAAGTAGGAGACGGCGCGCGTGGAGGGACGGGTGACGGGGACAGCGTGGGGGTAGATGGGGGAACGGGGGCAGTGGCTCCCAGCACAGAATGCGGATCCTCCCCTTGTTCCAACACAAAGGCGTCGAGTTCAGCGCCCTCCAAAACCGCCGACGTGAAAGAATAGTCGGGGGGTTCTTCTCCCCCCGGGATCCGCGCACCAGGGCCGTTGAGGCCGACCTGAGCAAGAACTATGAACGAACTTCAGGAACCCGATCAAATGGTGCGAAAAGAAGAATACGAACGGTCAAAAAGCTCCGCCATCCCGACGCTCTCGAACACATACGGCTGGTCGGAGGGCAGCCCGTGGTCATCGACACGGGGGTCCACCCAGTTCGTCGCGATGGTTCGCACCCGGGTTATTGGTTGGCCCAAGTTGGCCACCACATACGGGACGTTGTCACGCATGAGGAGCTCGCCGCGGAGGCGAGTCAACTCGTCCCGACGCTCCACCTCAGAGGACTCGGGGTATTGAGCGCGCATCGCGCGATCGAGAATCTCCAGATAATAGTGCGAAAACCGGACGTTGGCGCCGATTTGCGTCAACCAGCACAAGTAGCGCTCGAAGAACAACTGTAAAGGCGGGTTAGTAAACCCGCTGTAGTGAAAGAAGGCGAGATACTCGCCAGACGAAGGATGAGGGCTTCTGCCTCTGCCGCCGGGTTCCGCTCGAAGATCTCCATGGCGGCGGTCAAGACGTCCACCTCGTCGATGAGTTCGCGCGACAAATCGCGCACAGGCGGGTTGGGGGGATTCCCCGGAACGAACTGGCGGAATACATAGTTGTTCCCGCCTGGGCGGCGCGCCCAGAACACACGGACGGGAGCATATCGAGGCCCGACGATTTGCAGAAAATACCAGCGCATCACGATGTGAACGAGGCAAATCTCGTGGGCGATATCGGCGAAAGGAATTGATTTGTCTTCCGCGAGATCGCGGAGAAGACGACACCAAGGTCGCTGGCGATGGCCGACATAGCGATGACGGGGCGGTTCCAACCTGTGGCGCGAGAAGGGCTCGCGGCCCAGGGCCCAGCGAATCAGGTCCGAGTTATACCTGGGGGGCGGAGGGGGTTGTGCAACTCCCGAACGGTTAACCGCCGAGTTCCAGACAGGAGGGGGATTGGCAGGAAAGATCGAGCGAGTGAGACGCGGGTTGGAGACACTCCACCGGTCCTCGCGAAGGAACGGGAGGCGACTTGATTCCGCGTAGGCGGGCTCTTGGCCCGCCACCGGGCTGGATACGTTCAGGTTCGTAGGGAACGACGGTGGCCGCCCAGCGTCCCGGGGAAGCGCGAAATCCGAGTTGAAGTCTACAAGGCGGAGATCCAGACGCCAAGTTGGCGCGTACTGGGGCGCCGGCGTTGGAGGCACGAAGAGGGGAGGTGCAAAAGGCTTGCGGGGAGGTTGCGACATGGGGGAAGGAAAGAAAGAGAGGGTTGCAACGACATCCCGGCACCCCGGGTTATTCAAGACGCGATTGAATTGAACAGGGGCGCGCGGAAGCCGCAGCTCAGGGGAGTTGATTCAAGTTAAAGTTTGCTCATGCCCAAATGCGGATTAGATCCGCGGCTGGGATGATTAGACTTTGATGGCACCCACGGAGCGGCGATCAAAAACGGAATCAAAATGGATGATGACGAAATCAACATTACGCCATCCTACTCAACGCGATAAATCGGTACGGGTTATTGGCGGTAACGATTACTGCACTACAACCAAGTCGCTGAGGACATCGACCTTGAAGAGGGGGGGTGATGTCATGATCCACCTCATGCTACCCTTTTTTCCTTTTCTCCTCGCCATCCATTACGCCGTCCGGGTTATCACGAAGCCCCGAAACTCCTCATTCCTAGGACCAGATTATCCACTGCGCCACCCGGGCCGTCCTGGAACGTCCGGGTTATCTCGACTATGACGCCCGGGTTATCATGGAACCCCGACAGACGGATCTCAGACGGCATACAGGGGGACAGGAACTCCTTTCCAACTCCCCCGATCGCCCTGGAGATCCACAACTCCTCTCCGAACTCTATATGCATAACTCACCCTATCTGTAGGAGATAGGGACTTCCCCTGGGCCCGATCGAATATAGTAGAGACGTATAAATACTCAGTAGAATCTACATGTACGGTAGATTCTACCTCGTCTAATACCAGTGCTACTTTGGCTTGGCAACAACGAAGCGTCCTTCTCACCAATCCGCCCTTTCCCCTTCTTCCCAAATATCTCCTCCCCTCCGCTCCTTCGAGTGTGGTACTGCGGCGGTCCCTATCGCTATAAGGCCCACCGAATACTCCCTCGAATAAAACCAACAACCCGACTCCTCTACCCACCGATTGCGGGTACGAGTATCCGGCTTGTCGTTCTATCGGAGCATCCGGGTTATCGACCAACGTGAAGTCCCGGCTGGGATTGCCGAACACCGTCTCGCTGAGCCGACCTAGGGCTGACGCTGACACCCCGTACCCGTATATGTTAACTCATTCCCTGTTCCAAGCCTTCGGAGTATTGAAAGGATCATAAAGAAGCACAACATCTGTACCTCCCGCCACCCTGGTCTCACCGATGTCGAGAAAGGCGCCGCAATTCTTGCCGTCGCCGAAGAGGATCCTTTAGGGCGCTGGGGATCTCGAAAAATCAAAGAAAAGTTGGCGGTGCAGACCGTCCACCTCTCCCGGTACGTGATTGAGTGATTCTGTCTTATACTGCTTCTAATTTGTAAGCTCAGCCAATTCATAGACGACTTCCGTGGTGCCGCCGACCAGGATGCTGCAAACGGGCGTAAACCTGGCGCTAAGAAAGTCCACACCCGTGGACTTTGGTCTGTGGGACCCAATGAAGAGTGGTGTATCGACGGCCACGAGAAGATCCTTCAAGCGATGGGCATCGCAGTCTACGGGATTATCGACAAGTTTTCCCGACACGAGTTAGATCTTTGGGCAGTTCCTGACTCACGCAAGGCCGATGTTCCCCCCGCATTGTATTTGTTGACTGTGCGGGCAAAGAAAGGCAAGTGTTCTGGTTGCATTGGTTCTTTGTGCTAGCACTGATTATATGGTTCAAAGGGATGCCGCTCCAAACTACGACCGACATGGGCAGTGAAACCGGGCCACTCGCCGCCGTCCAGACAGCTTTACGGTAAGATAATTTTAATTCAAGAAGCCAGATGCAATGCTGATAGCGACAATTCAGACAGCTGTATCTCCCGGATCTCGAGCTGGAGGCGGTTCCCGCCCATCGTTCAGTCAAGAGTGTATACAACATCACTCGTGAACGCGGGTGGCGACCAATCTGGGAAAAGGAACTCGCCAACGTCAAGTACGAATATGAAAGCGGTAGAATGGCTGCAGGATATCATCCTGAAGATCCAATCCACAAGTACGTGTGCTGTTTTTCGATGAACCGCTCTGATTATAGTTCGGATTACAGAGGTGTTGCGCTGTGGTTATGGGCAAAAGTAACGCAGTCTCGGCTCGATGGAATCAGGCGCGAAAATTTTCGTCACCATGTTCGCAAGCAGAAGGGTAAGCTTTTGCCAACTGGGGGACGTATCGGTGAATTCTACACACGGCCCGACAAGTGGGGTGGACGTGATCAGTTGGTTTCCGTGGATCTCACGGTAATTGACGCGTTGATTGAGGAGCATTCACCGCCGCGTCTCTTTCAGTTTGGGACAGACGAGATGGTAGATCTGTGCAAGGGTCTGTACAAGGCCATTGGTTCACCAGAAGTCAGCGCACGGAACGGTTGGGCGGTTTTCACTGCTATGATTGGGCAACTTTGACGACTCGCACAATTGTTATATATGTACACGAGATTATTGGGGGTTCAGCTCTACGAATAATTTTATGTAACAAACCCCCTTGTTAAGAATAACCGGGTTGTTAAACAACCACAACCCGCCGCCCCTCCCCCGCCAAAAAAAAAAAATTCTAGCACCCAATTCAGGTCGTGACTGAGAGTAACGGACACGTGTTCCGTCACACCGCGGACAACCTGCAGGTTGTCCACGGTGTGACCAAGTCTCGTGGTCAGTGACTTTGTTACTACGTTTCCTCCAAATTCCTGAACCCGATGTGCAACCCTGCCGCTCATTTGGACGGCCTCAAATATTCGCATTTCGATGCCTTAACCCACTGTGCAGTGTCTCCACTGCTCGCAAAGTAGCCCTCGACCGGTAGGCACTCAACCTCCGGAGTCCGAGCAGGCAGTCTCAATTTGGGTCGGCTACTATTATCCACTACTAGACCTGGTTGCAAAGTGTCGATCAACCACCATTCACTTGCGGATATGGTAAGTGAAGTGGTGGCCTCACCAAAGTGGATCGGTGGCCTCACCGAACAATGGGCGGACTCTCGTATTAAAGCCCTGCCTGTGTCTGTTTGTCCGATCTCTCCCATATCTTGTCTCTCTGCCATCTGTTTTGAACTTCCAAATAATCACTCTACCATGGCTTTATGCACTGGCTGTGGCAAAAAATATCGCTGGCTTTCTGGGGACCGATGTGGCCGCTGCCAGGATCGTGCTGCTAAGCAGAACTTGGACTGGACTCCCTGTGGTGGATGCGGCAGCACATTCGAATTCCCGGACGAGGGTGTTGACTGTGACAGCTGCAAAGATCGTGGTCCGTATACTCTCCTTTGTGATAACTTCTCTTCATCGCCATAACAGATGCTGCTATCAGCCATGTCAATGCCTGCATGGAAGACCCGCCTAATCCGCATAATCGTGGTCAATACATCCCTCTGGCGCATCCTCCTGTCACCAGTGATCCTGAGGCAAAACTCTTTTTTCCCCAACTCGTCTTCTAACTGCTGACTTGCAAAATCGCTAGCTCAAATCGAAAGCTGCGCGTGTCCTTTCCTCTCTGGTTAACAGTCACGCGGAAGCGGTGCAGAATGCCACCCATCCCGACAATGTTGCTCGGAGCAAGGTTCGTGGTGCAGCCGCAGTAGCACGAGCTATCCCGCGGATCCAAGTCAAGGTCAGGCCCCGAAATCTTTTCTGTTTACGACTCTCACTCCCTCCTCTGTTCCTAGCTGTCAAGAGCAACCAATGCCAACACACGCCCGTCGGAGAAGAACAGCAATTTAATGCCGACTCTCCAAGATTGGCCCGAGACGACTCCATTTTATCAAGTGAGAGCCGCCTTGGGTGCCGTGCTCGATCATCACTACACCACCAAATACGCTGTCCGTGTTTCTGGGTACGCTATAATATTATCATGCTTTACATCCAACTGACTCCGGTGCCGTTCGCAGTGCTGACTTCTCCCTCAAATATGTCGCCTCAAAGACCGGCGTCAATGACGGCCACACTCAAGGAACACTCGGAGATCTATGGGCCTCAAGCACGGGCATCACCGTTAAAGCCGGGGATCGCAAAAACCGTGTCCTTGATCTTGAAGCCGTCGTAGACTATCCGAAAACCGAGGTCAATTTTTTTCTTCGTTGTTCCATGCTGACACCAGCTGATTCGTTTATTACAAGGTCTTTGCCTCCGATGATGAAGATGCTTATACAGGAGCCGCAAAACGAAAAGCGTCATCTTACCCAACACATGCTTCCAAACGTGCGTGTTCTGTATCTGTCCTCCCTGCCAACACCCCTCATATTCACCCTCCAGGTCCTGCCCTGACGCCGGCAGGTGCTGCATTCTATCAGTCCACGGTCCAACTCAACGAAGACCGATACATTGTTTCCCGGATCGATTGTACTTTCGACAATGTCGGTACTATCATCTGGACGGAAGACTCGCACTCTTTTGAAGTGTCTCTCCGCAAAGAGAGCTCGGCTTCGGGGAGTATGAAAACCATGAACACCGTATGTTTGCTTTTTTTGTTATTTGTTCTCTTGTGGACTCAACCTTTCTAGCTGACTCTCGACGGGCAAAAATTTGCGGCAAAGTGCTTTTTTAGCGTCGGGGGTCAACCTCCAAGCGGCGAAGAAAACCTGGCCTACCTGAAGAACGAGCTGGTAGTTCAAAAGCTCGCAGCTCGTAGCTTGACCCGCTTTCAAGAACGAGTTGCAACTGGAAAGATTTCAATTGCCGGTCTGTTTCTCTGCTCTGTCATCTCATTGGTAACTGATGATGCGCTTGCAGACTTACAAGTGGCGGACTCCTTCATTCTACGTGTCGCCGAGGGCCCACAAAAAGGCCATGCATGGATTGTTGACCGTCTTCTCCTCTCAACAGACGTTACAAAGTTTTCCGGAACTGAAGTCGCCGGCAGCCATGGCGATCTCTTTGGTGCCACCTGTGATTCTTTGGCCCACTACTCTTTGGAGGATTCGGAGGGGTCTCTTGTGTTTGTTGACATTCAAGGTATCTTATGCTGCTCTTTATCGGGACCCGATCTGACTAGACCGCACTTCCTAGGCATCAAGCAGTCTCAGTACATACACGGGATCCGCGGGTCAGACCAAGTGGTCTTATTCGATCTCATGGCGCACACGTATGTGTCTGTTTGGCTATCTCCCTCTGCTTTCCCTCACGCACTCTCTCCAACAGAATTGCAGGTGGCGTGTATCTCGGAGACAAGGGTGTAACGGGAATCGAAGAATTTAAACGTCAACACATCTGCAACACCATCTGCAAGGCCATGCCGCTCAAGAACCTTGCATCATCCACTCGGTCACCGTCGACGCCGAAACCTCAGTCTCACTCGTCTCAGCCGCCGCCACCTCCTGTGCACAAACCCCAACATCCTGGTGCGTTGTTTTTTTTATCCTCATGTGTTGCAACTCATTCATTTTGGCAGCCAAACCACCCGCCGATGCAATACAAATGTACCGTGTTCGTGCCGGGTCTGGCATCGTCGACTCTGAGATCACCAACCCACGCACTCCTCGGGGACTAGTTAGCTACACCGGTGGTTTCAATAACCTCTTGGAGATCGACACCACGAAACCTCAAACATGCGGGCCGTATACCGTTTGCGCGGTGAGTGTTGATATTACCTATCTGAGTCCAGGCAGATCCTTACTGATTACTTCCAGGCGAAGCTCACCAATACCCGCAACCAAAGCTCGGACTCAATCTACATATACAAACTTTCCAACATGAAGCCTTCGGACGAGGATGAAGATCCCGTCTCTCAGGAAATTTGCCGTTACAGCGATGCTCGGGATTTGCTGGAGCGGTTTGAGGACTTGTTGCAAAATGAAGGGATTGCAGTAGCCGGTCCCCATACACCCACGGACGAGGACTTGGCCTATTGTAGGTTTTCCTTTCTTTTCCGTCAACGTTGTCTGATTCATTCACAATTTCTAGTTTTGGATTTAGTCGAATTCGAAATCCTCCAGACGAAGCCTGACAGTTACCACACCTGGCTGTATTTTAACACCTCTCTGCCACGGGCCCTGACCGAGACCGACATCGACAACGATCCGGATCATCTTCGCGACTCGAGGGACCGCAAATTCTTCGCAATCATGGAAGCATTTTCGCATTTCGTCTATGAGCAGTCCGGCGGCGGCTATGTATACCACCACTTCCGATGTGCGTGCCTTCTTTTTTTTCCATCTGTAGTCGCAATTTCATTCTGGGATGCAGATGCGTGGGCGGAGCTAAAAGACGGTCCCAACCCCTGCATCATCTACTTCAAGACTTCGTCGTAAGTACCCATCTGTTCTACTATCTGTTTGCGACACTCATAATTACACAGTGCCATCGGTGGATCCTGCCACAACGACGGCGGGCGTCTTGGAATTGCAGACTTCAAGATACGCCACGAGTGCGCTGCATTGTGCAAGCGTTTGGGGTTGATGCCTATTGCGTGAATACACTCCATTCAAAGTGCGATATCTGTACTACTACATAGACCTCCTCGTTTTATCAAATTATCTTTGCTCTACACTGTGACCGTATATTAACTTCACTTCGACAAGCCGGGTTCAGAAGGCGCAAGCCAGAGTTTTCAATTTCTACATTTATTGGGATCTCGGTGTACAAGACTGAATGAAAGACAAAACCTTGCCCAGTCAGCTAATGCGCCTCCCAGCACCGTACACATAAACGCGCTGCCGTCGTTGCTGAATGATAAGGCCACCGCACGCCTGGCAGACGACGTGCCATGCCTCGTACTATCTAGAGGGAGCTTCGCGCCAACGGGGAAATACCGATGTTGTCCGCGGGCCACGCTTGCGCATCAACTAGGGAAACAGTCCAAAAAAATGATGGACATGGTCTGTCTGGTATCGTACCTGAAAACACAAGTGCATCATGAACCTTGCTTCTGACCTATACCAGGGATTCTTTCCCTTTGCGTGGATGTAAGAGAGGTCAAGAGACTCGAGAAGAACCGCAGCGTGTCAACGGTGAGTAGATACCAGTTTTCGGACGAATTCGTGAGAATTTAAACGGTGGCACCGTGGCGCACAAAAATCTGTTGTGGATATGGCCCCAAATATGGAAAGGGGGGCATTGAGATACTTGTGGAGGCAGAATGCAGTTTGAGAGCCTTACCTGCTTCGTTGGGTAGGACTCCGCTGGACAGCTCAAAGAGGAGGACAATGGAGGGAGGCTCGCCGGTAGTGGCGCCGGAGAAGTTGATGGCATCATAATCTGTTCGCTTAAATCGAGCTGGCGGGTAACGACCACCGTAGACGATATGGGGGGATGGGGGGCTCAGAGAAGCGCCGATGCAAGCAGTCAGGGCATGTACGTTATTGAGGGCCGTCTTTGAGGCTGAGAAGTCCGACGAATCGCTGGAAGGCAACCAGACTCGAGAGGGTAGGCAGTGTTTAACCTAACAAATCGCAGTTAGATAATGCAAGAGGGAACAAGCTGAAAATCATTACCCGACAAGCGGAGGAGATTTGAAAGAATACTCGATCACTGGCACCGCCAGATGGACCAAACGTCCAAGGGATCAACTCTCGTATCGGCTAGGGAAAGTGCTCAGCTTGGGTTCGCCAACAGTCCATAGAGTAAACCTCACGATATAATCGCCGGACGGCAGCAGATGGGCAAGGCAGTCATTGTCAGCAGACTCTCTGCGAACGATATAGTCTAGCTAGGCCAACTAATTCCAAAAGAACGTGTCGACGATTGGGGAGGTGTTGCGAGGGAGGCCAAGGCTGATAGTCGCAGAACCGGGCGAGATGACCTTCGGTATTGGTTAACATCCTTTCCAAGCCGCAAAATTCAGTGAAATTCAGCGCTCACTCACGTTTTTTCGGCTGCTTGTATAATCTCTTTGACCTCTCCAAATATAACGGGGGTCGGGTCGGTATATTCCACCATTACACAAAATCGTCACCCCAGTAGTCACAGAGGAGCAATAATTTATATTAGGTTGTACCCGCGGACACCGGAACTTGCACAGGCGCGTACGTCTGGCTGGAAACCAACGCGGACTCAGGACCGTTCTGTGTGAACACAGTATTGGAGGTAAGAACGCTTGCTGCAAATCATACACAATCAGCACAAAGTAGGAGAACACGCATACAAGAACTTACGTGAAGGGTCCGTGTTATAAACGGTCGTGGCGTGAGTGGTATGGTTATTAACGGAGAACGAGGGGCAGCGTCGGTGTTGTTGTTGAAGATACTAAAGAGCAGTTAGACAGGCTGATTGGGACGTCGTGATAACACTCACCTGGCACCCCGGAAACTAGGACGTATGGAGCTTGGTCAGTGACACAAGACAGAAGCAAAGGGTACAGGCAATGGGAAATACGCACCCAACGGGACAGGAGCGACAGAGCCAGGAGCCACGGCGTGCAGACAGTCTAGATAGTCTCGAGGGTTTTTCGCCAAGTCCAATGAGCCACTCGCGGACACTAGCTTTCCAGTCCAAGCCGAGACAGATGTCCACAGCAAGATGAGGAGAGATGAAGCAAGGGAGAACCGCGGTGAAAGATCCGCGAGGTCCGCCGTTGACGGTGAGAGCAAATCGGGTACAAGACTGATCAAGAAGAGCGGCAAAAGACGCAGATAGAACAGTGGTGGGAGAGAAGTCGGACGTGTATACACGAGAGGTGTGCAGCCCGTTTACTAAGATCGACGTAGAGGAGCAGGAAATCGAGAGCGGCTGTGAAGAGCGGAAGAGGGAGAAGAGAAGTAGAGATTCCAGTCAAACAGGGGCAAACAATTCGGACGATTGAGTGGCAACCAATTTATCGAGCAGCAACCATTATCGGAGGAGAAGCCCGTCGGAGCATCGGACCCGAGATCTACCATCATTTCAATCATTTGGTTGTAAACGTGAAATTAGGGCGCTACAGGACCCACTAACTAAAGTTAGTGGGCATTGCACTCGACTTCATCTGGAAACACATTCTGACAGGATAGAGATTCAGCTTCCACATAGACCGGAGAAATCTAGCACAGACAACTATAGACCGATAGACCTAGTCCTTTTGTTACCGCGCCCTGTCAATAGGCGACCAGGCTTATTATATAAGCAACTCCTTTCGGACATCACGTGTGGCTCGGACCGACGCGACTGGACGCGTTTAACTTATTTGGGAGACCCAAAGGCGCGAACGATGAGCTTCTGACGTGCCTTACAATGATTCTGCGTCTCACCAATCCCATATTTACCCGGAAATTCATCGCAATCGTTGAAACGACCGAGATAGTGCTGTTGATGCAATGTTGACGGTGAAATCCTGTTTCGACAGGTCGGCGAGTTCAAAACAAATGCTAAAGTGCATTTACTCTTATTTGAGTTCTCTACCGTTGAGAGTCTACTCCTCATTCAAACTGGCATCAAACAAGCCAGGACGCGTGAAATTGACGCTGTAAGGGCAACCTCGAGGCCCGAGAATACTCAAGAGTCCTGACGAGGGGAATCCAAAGATCAATAAATGGTAGCTACTAATACAAGGTAACGCACCTGACGAGGGGAATCCAAAGAGAAGAAACTCTGAGGATCCACACGCCAGGCCGTGAGTATATATAGCTACTGTACAGAGACATGTGACCGGAGTGATCGGCAGAGATCCCGGGCTTGATCACAGGCGTGATGGTATCGGGACGGACCGGAGGGGCGTCGGAAGAGGGGTCCCCTGACATCATCCCCCCCTTCGAATGCGGCGCCTCGACGCATAGATCGGACGTGGAGGGCGGTGCTTTGGAAGGGAAGGGAGTCAAAGGACGCACGAGCAATTAGACGAGGTTTGGCCGGGTATTTCTCGTAGAACGCTGCGAGGGCTTCTGGACCAAAGAAGTTGGAGTGCTTGACCCACTGGTTGTGCGCCGCGTTGTAGCCCTTCCAGCTGACAAAGTACCACAAGCTCTTCCACCGGACTTTAGCATCCAGAACTGCGTCAACTTCCCATTCCGGAGCGTCTCCAGGTGCGTCTGGAAGCACTGGTTCAGGCTCGTCATACCCTGGACGACCCGGGAACGGGTCGTCCTCCGCAAGCTCTAGCTTCACGACGGGGAACACCGGATGAAGCTTGGAATAGTGGGGAGGCAGCTCCAGTTTGAACGCACCCTTCCCAACGACCTTGAGCACCTTAAAAGGGCCCAAGCGGCGATGAGAGAGGCCCGGCGACGGACGAGTGGTCTGGATGTCCGAAGCGTCAAGCCAGACACGGTCCCCAACCTTGATGTCCGGAGCGGGAGTGCGGCGGCGGTCGTAGTACCGCTTGTACTCCTCCTTGGCCTTCACCAGCGCAGACCGAGCTTCCGAGACGCCAGAGGCAATGCGGTCACGGAACTCGTTGGCGGACTCCACCTTCGAGCGTATGCCGGTCGGCTCGAACCCCATGCGAGGGAGCCTACCGGTATCGGTCATGAACGGGACCTGCTGCGTGGAGGAGTGGATGTGGTTGTTGTACGCAAACTCCGCAGCAGGAAGGAGGTAGTCCCAGTCGTCCTGCTTGTAGTTAGTGAAGATGCGCAGAAACTGCTCCATCTCCTGGTTAACTCGCTCGGTCTGACCATCTGTCTGTGGATGGTAAGCGGTGGACGTCGCTGGCTCGATACCAATGAGACGCCACAGCTCCGTGGTGAACTCCGCAATAAACTGGGGACCCCGGTCAGAGATGTACTTCTCCGGTGTACCATGGTGTCTCCAGACATTCCGGTAGTACAGCCGGGCAGCACCGACAGCGTCGATATGCGTGGTGCACTCATTGAAGTGCGCCCGCTTACCGAGGACGTCAACCACAACCATGATAGCGTCGTACCCATGAGCCTCTGGAAGCTCTGGCACGAAGTCCACTGAGACCGTGTGCCAGCGGTCTGGGGGGACCTCAGTCGGGTGCAGCTCGCCGACCGGAAGCTTGCGAAGCGCCTTTGTCCGGCAGCACAGGTCGCAGGTCGCCACATACCGGCCAATGTGACGGGACATCTGGGGCCACCAGTAGTTCCGGGAGACAAGCTCCAACGTTTTGAAACGACCTGCATGCCCAGCGACCCGCGTGTCGTGGTGCTGCTCCAGGATCCGGCGGCGAAGGTCCTTGTCCCGAGGGACAACGACCTTACCGCGGAAGTAGAGGAGGCCACCCGCAATGTTCCACTCAGCGCTCCGGGACGAGCGGGCACCACGGACCTTGAGAAGCTCCCGAGCCGCCCGAGCAACGGGTTCCTCAAGATCGGCAGTGCCGGCAAGTGCGTCACGAATGTCGCGGAGAAGGGGAGCTTCCGGACCGGAGATGGTGATGCCCTCCAGCGCGCGGACATGAAAGAGCTCGGGAGTCAGGAGCGTCACATCCTGATTATCCGAAGCTGCCCCATGGTCCGGTCGCCGAGAGAGGGCGTCGGGTCGACCCATCAAGCGCCCGGGCTTGTGGTGAAGGGTGAAGTCGAACCGAGACAGGTACAGCGACCACCGCGCCTGCCTGCGGTTGAGATTCTGCGACTTCCGGAAGTACTCCAAGTTCTTGTGGTCAGTCCAGATCTCGACGGGAAGCTGCGAGCCTTCGAGGAAGTGTCGCCACTCCTCGAGAGACCGGACAATCGCAAGCATCTCTTTGTCGTGAATCTCGTAGTTGCGCTGGACCGGAGACAAGCTCTTGGAGAAGAATGCGACAGGGTGCCACTTCCCATCATCAGACTCCTGCGAGAGGACAGCACCAGAAGCGAAGTCAGAGCTGTCAGCTTCGAGGCGGTACATCCGGGTCTCATCTGGAAGGATGAGAACCGGATCGGAGGTCACCGCGTCCTTGAGCGCTCGAAACGCCCCGGCCTCCTTCTCAGTCCAAACCCAAACCTGACCCTTCCGGGTCAGATCGAAGAGCGGACGAGCGAGGTCGGAGAAGTCTCGGATGAAGCGCCGGTAGAAGTTAGTGAAGCCTACAAACTGCTGCACGTCCTTCTTGTTCTCCGGCGTCGGCCAGGCAGTGACTCCAGCGACCTTGACCGGGTCCATTTCGACATGGTTGTGGGAGATGATCACGCCGAGATACTCGATCGACGACTTCTCAAACTCGCACTTCTCCGGGCGTAGGTAGAGCTTATGCTCCCGGAGCCGCCGAAGGACCTCCCGGACAATCTCGCGATGCCGGGTGAGGTCCGAGTGCGCAATGAGGATGTCGTCAAGGTAGACCATGACATCGCCAGACAGGATGAGGTCCTGGAAGATGTCGTTCATCATGGTCTGGAAGGTCGCAGGGGAGTTGGTCAGGCCAAAGTACATCACCAAAGGCTCGAAGAGCCCACGGTTTGTACGGAATGCGGCCTTCCACTCGTCGCCTTCACGGATGCGGACATTGTTAAAGCCCCACCGGATGTCAAGTTTCGTGAAGAACCGGGCTCCCTTCAATCGGTTAATGAGGTCGTTGATCAGAGGGAGTGGGTACCGGTTTTTCACGGTCATCGCATTGAGCGCCCGATAGTCCTGGACGAACCGAAGTGCTCCATCCTTCTTCTTGACAAAGAAGACTGGAGACGCCATCGGGGACTTGGACGGTCGAATCCTACCAGTAGCAAGACCCTCCTCGATGAAAGCGTCCAGCTCACGCTGCTCGAGGGGTGAGATTGGGTAGACCTTACAGTTGGCAGGCTTCGAGTCTGGGACGAGCTCAATGGCATGGTCCCAGCTCCGACGCTCGGGCAACGAGTCAAATGACTCCCGATTGAAGACATCCTCAAACTCACGCGCCCACTCGGGAATTGCTTCCGTACCGGGTGCGGAGTTTTTGGCATGCGCCTCTGCAAGCCGTTGTGAAACGGTGCTAGTAGCGCGGATGTCCTCCGGCGGTGAGAATGTCGTGTAGAAGATGCGGTCACCATCCTCTACCGGCTCATCCTCATCGTCAGATTCATCGGAGTCGTCAAGAGACAACTCCGGCAGCTCATCGGTGTCAAACTCCCCATCCTCATCCTCTCCAGACCGGTCATCAGTATCAACTGCACAAATAGTTGGAACTGGGCCAGCTCGAAGTTGCCGCAGGATGCGAGCAGCAGTTGCTGCATGCCGACGTTCAGTCCGTGCCTCGTCGCGACAAGTCGTGCAGACAGATGGGCAACGACTCATCTTGACCTCTTGGGTGTCCCAGTTGATCTCCGGGTTGTGCTTCCGCAGCCAAGAGTACCCAAGAATGAGCTTCTGCTTGCCAAGACGGGTAACAGCAAACACGACGCGTTCGCTGTGGGACTTGTAGCGGAGGATAACATCAGCAACTTCCCGGATGCCGCCGGCTTCATTGGGGGTGCCGTCAACATTGTAAACCGGAATAGGTCGTGAGAGCTTCCGGACTGGGATGTGGTTTGCTGCAACATACTCTGTGTCAATGAACTCGCTGGTTGCACCACAGTCAACGAGTCCAGACACAGCAAGCTTCACCGCATCATCGGTGGACTCAATCTCCAAGGGGAGGAAGAGAGAGTTGGGGCTAGGGTCTGCAGCAATAGTGAAGTGCTTGGGCAGCTTGCGCTCCCACATTGGCTTGCGTTGCAGACGATCCCAAGGGAGGTCATCGGGGGCTGATTTGGCACGAGCGGCCCGACCGGAAGTGGGAACCGGAGTTGCCGGAACACTGCACGTGGTATTGCACAGCATGACATCAGGGCTGGAAAGTTGAGCGGGGTCTGGGCTTAACTTCCTGGGTGTGAGGTCATCGTTTATTTTTAGATTTTGGGGGGCGTCTATCATTTCAAGCAATGCAAGAGGTGTATTGTCGGACTCATTACATAGGACATTGAAACGATTGGGGGACGCGACAGAGGGCGCACCGCTCACTCTGCGCGGGGGGGAAAATCCTCCTGGGCAACAGCAGCTGCATGCTCTGCAGCAGCATCCGCAGAGGCCAGACGGGCGACAAGCTCCTCAAGCATGTCATCACCTAGCTGCTGAATAACCTCGTCGAGGACGTCAACAGTGCGGATGTCGACGGGCGTGGTGCAGTCGCGTGCAAAGTGGTTCGGATCTCCACATCGAAAGCACCCACGGCGAGGGGCACTGCGAGCGCGTGTGCGGTCCACATCCATAGGGACTGGAGGTGGAAGGGGGGCTGGAACAGCCCTCTGCGTCGACAGTGTGGGCAGCACCGGGACAATCCGGGCACGACTGGCAGGAGGTGGGAGACGAACAGTCGACCCAGAACCCGCAGCCTTGGCCCGGACGAGCGACTCGTACTGGCGGTATGCACGCTGACGCCACGCAAGATAGTCGCGCAGGTCGGGAGGATCACTAGAGCCGGTGATGACGAGATTAATCGCCGGGTCGAGTCCAGTCCGGTACTTGGTGACCTTCATGAGCGGGTCCTCAAAACCAGCGAGGTCGACGAGGTCCTCAAACTCGTCCGTGTAGCGGAAGACGTCGCGGGAGCCCATGAAGTATGACCGGGACTCGAGCTTCTGCAGAGCGTGGTCCTGCTCGTTCTCCTGGACAAAGCGTTGGCGGAACTCGACAAGGAACAAGTCCCATGTCGAGAAAGGGAAGGGGCTTTTGGCAGCGTAGCGCTCGGCCCAGCGCTGCGCCGAGTCGGCAGCCATGAAGGACATGGCGTACCTGACGACCTTCTCTTCTGAGGGCTCTCCAGCCTCGGTGAACGCCTCTGGGACGAGGCGAGCAAAGGTCCGGACCGCATGCAGGAATGCCCGGCCTTTGGTGCGGTCACCGTCGAAGATGAACGGGGGGTTTGGTCGAAGGACCGTTTTTGTTCCAGGGGTGACGTTGTCAAAAAGCCGTGGGCCCAAGTCCGGAGCTGAAGCAGCAAGGGACGGGGCAGGCGAGGCCGCACGTGGGGAGGTGGAGTTTTCTAGTAGCGTAGCGAGGCGCTCGAGTCTGCTCTCGATGGCGGACATCCGAGCGTCAGCTTGTGCAGCGGCAGCATCGGCCATGTCGGCGTCGGGAGCAGGGACTGGGGAGGAGGGGGCAAGATTTGAAGTGGGAGAGGCGGGAGCGCTGACGAAGTCGTCCGAGCCTTCAAGTCCAAACTTCCCAATCTTGGCCGGTTAATCCCTTAGAGAGTTTCTTCTGCTGTAAGGGCAACCTCGAGGCCCGAGAATACTCAAGAGTCCTGACGAGGGGAATCCAAAGATCAATAAATGGTAGCTACTAATACAAGGTAACGCACCTGACGAGGGGAATCCAAAGAGAAGAAACTCTGAGGATCCACACGCCAGGCCGTGAGTATATATAGCTACTGTACAGAGACATGTGACCGGAGTGATCGGCAGAGATCCCGGGCTTGATCACAGGCGTGATGGTATCGGGACGGACCGGAGGGGCGTCGGAAGAGGGGTCCCCTGACAGACGCGTTGTTTGGCTGTATATCTCTGATCGTTACATAATAAGCCTGGTCGCCGCTAATCAGACGCGGTAACTAACAGACTATGTAATGAGGTTACGAATGGGTGGTCTGTCTGGAGAGACTACGATAGACCACGGATAGACCGCAACAGACACGGTCACGTTGTGATAGACACGGCTAGAGATCGAAGACTCGCTTAGTCGCGCGGACAGCATGCGAGAGCATGCGTCTTTTGAAACCATCACGTCTATTTCCATCATCCGGACGTCGCACTGTCGCGATGTTCACATTTCAACTTCGCTTCAAGGACGCTAGGAGAAATTTGCTCCAAGTCCGCTGCTGAGTCGGACCGACTGGCGTTGGCAAGAGAAAATTGTATAAAAGGTGCGCGGTTCGCTTAATTCACGCTACCTCTCTTTCTTCCCCGTTCATCATTGGTCTTCCTACCCTTTGTCCCCTTGATTTTAGCAGCTGGTAAGGCCCTCTCACTCATCCTGGCCCGCTATAGGTGCACTCGACCACTTTCCCATTAAGTATTTACTACTTTGGTGGCCGTCCAGACACGCAACCCTCCCAATGGTGTCGACAAATTGGGAT
Source organism: Mycena vitilis (assembly GCA_029203975.1). Lineage (NCBI taxonomy): Eukaryota > Fungi > Basidiomycota > Agaricomycetes > Agaricales > Mycenaceae > Mycena > Mycena vitilis. The sequence continues at coordinate 126,715 of JARGYF010000087.1, read as the reverse complement.
TTGTTTTCTTCAACGTTGGGTATATAGTACATACATACCCTCTTGGATCACAGTAGCTGTATGTAGATACACAGTTGACAGCCAATAAAATTGCCGCCCTATTCCATCCTGTTTGACCCCAATAACTGCTTGACGACGACCTGCAAGGACGTAACGAAGGTGATGATATCACGGAAAAGATCGTCGCTTGATGCTTTTAAGCGATGCTGGCATCCGTCTATGGCTGTCTAGCCATCTATCGGTCTATCTGTCTAAGCGGTCTATTGTGGTCTACGACAGACACCCATTGTCTATGGGTGTCTAAGATAGACAGGGGGCAGTCTATCGGTCTATTTCTTCTATTTGGTCTAGCACAGACCACCATAGACATCGGTAATTTTCCAGATGTTTGAAATAGAGAGAGTGGAGTCACCAGTCACTCATGGCAAATAATGTTTCTGAAAACGGTATCTATCGGACCGTCAAACCATCATGATTATCACTAGCTCACACGGTAAACTACTGCTTGACTGTCAGGGGAACCCCCCTTTCGCACGCCTCCTCCGGTCGTTGGCCCCGCCCTTCCGGTCGCTCCGGTCGTCCCGGTCGACCGGAACCCTCCGGTCAACCGGAACGTGCCGATGCCGGCTGGCATTCGGCATGCGATCATGCGCGTGACCTCGGCATCCGTTCCCGATCACTCCGGTCCCGTGCACCTGTCCAGTAGACTATTATACTCACGGCCTAGCGTGGGAATCCTCAGAGTTTCTTCTCTTCGGATTCCCCTCGCTAGGTGCGTTACTCAATGTCTGTAGCTACTGTTTATTCACCTTCGGATTCCCCTCGCTAGGACTCTTGAGTACTCTCGGGCCTTGAGGTTGCCCTTACAGCAGAAGAAACTCTCTACGGGATTAACCGGCCAAGATTGCGAAGTTTGGACTTGAAGGCTCGGACGAGTACGTCAGTGCCCCTGCCTCTCCCACTTCAAATCTTGCCCCCTCCTCCCCTGTCCCTGCTCTCGACGCCGACATGTCCGACGCTGCCGCTGCACAAGCCGAAGCCCGGATGTCCGCTATCGAGGGTACACTCGAGCGCCTCACCAGGTTGATTGAAAATTCCACCACCCAACGCGCTGTTTCGCCTGCCCCGTCCCTTGCCGCTTCGGCTCCGGACCCGGGTCCACGGCTTTTCGAAAACGTCACCCCCGGAACGAAAACGGTCCTCCGACCGAACCCCCCGTTCGTCTTCGACGGCGACCGGACCAAGGGCCGGGCGTTCCTGCACGCTGTCCGGTCCTACGCCCGGCTCGTACCGGAAGCGTTCACTGAGGCCGGAGAGCCCTCGGAGGAGAAGGTCGTCAGGTACGCCATGTCCTTTATGGCCACCGACACGGCACAGCGCTGGGCCGAGCGCTACGCCGCCAAGAGCCCCTTCCCGTTTCCGACCTGGGACTTGTTCCTGGTCGAGTTCCGGCAGCGCTTCGTCCAGGAGAACGAGCAGGACCACGCCCTGATCAAGCTCGAGTCCCGCGCCTACCACATGGGCAACCGGGACGTCTTCCGGTACACCGACGACTTCGAAGACCTCGTCGACCTCGCCGGCTTCAGCGACCCCATCGTCAAGGTCACGAAGTACCGCACCGGACTCGACCCGGCGATTAACCTCGCCATAACCGGGTCGAGCGACCCTCCCCCGCTCACGGACTATGTCGCGTGGCGCGTCCGGGCCTACCGGCAGTACGAGTCCCAGCTCCGGGCTCGCAACGTCCCTTCCGGTCGCTCTGCGGCACCCTCCGGTCGCACCACCTTCCCGACTGGGAGGCCTCTGGCGCCCGCCGGTCCCGGTTCCGGTCGCGCCCCGGTTCCGGCTGCCGCACCGCAGGTGCGCACCCCCGCTCCGGCTCTTCCTCCTGGCATTCCGATGGAGGTCGACCGCGCCAGAGCCCGGGGTGTCTCCCGCCGTACCTGCTTCCGCTGCGGCGACCCCAACCATCTCGCCCGGGACTGCACGACTCCGGTCGACGTCCGGTCGATCGACGTCCTCGACGAGGTGATCCAGCAGCTTGGCGGAGATCTGCTGGAGGAGTTGTTGGCGCGCCTTGCGTCGACCGAGGCTGTAGCCGAGCATGCTGCAGCCACCGCCGCCGCCGTCGTCCCGGAGGATTTTCCCCTCCGCGACGAGTGAGCAGTGCGCCCTCGGTCGCGTCCCCTAACCGTTTCGATGTCCTACGTAATGAGTCCGACAATATATCTCATGCCTTGGCCGAAACGGAAGACGCACCCCCAGACCCACACGACGCTCCGGTCGTTCCGGTCCGACCTGAACCAGCTCCGGTTCCGGTCAAACCCGATCTCCCCTGGGATCGCCTCCGCCGCAAGCCGATGTGGGAGCGCAAGCTTCCTAAGCACTTCACCATCGCGGCAGACGCCTCCCCAAACTCTCTCTTCCTTCCGGTCGAGATTGAGTCCGCTGATGACGCGGTGAAGCTCTCCGTGTCCGGACTCCTGGATTGTGGGGCAACCAGTGAGTTCATCGACACTGAGTACGTCGCGGCCAACCGCATTCCGGTCCGCAAACTCTCGCGGCCCATTCCGGTCTACAATGTCGACGGCTCTCCCAATGAAGCCGGAGGCATCCGGGAGGTCGCCGATCTCATCCTCCGCTACAAGTCTCACAGCGAGCGTGTCGTGTTCGCTGTCACCCGCCTTGGCAAGCAGAATCTCATCCTCGGGTTCTCCTGGCTCCGGAAGCACAACCCGGAGATCGACTGGGAGACCCGGGAGGTCAAGATGAGCCGCTGCCCCTCCGTCTGCAGCACCTGTCGTGACGAGGTGCGCACCGAGCGTAGGCATGCCGCGACCTCTGCCCGGATTCTACGTCAGCTCCGAGCGGGTCCGGTCCCCACCATCTGCGCGGTCGACACGGATGACCGCTCTGGCGAGGACGATGATGATGAGTTTGACACCGAGGAGCTTCCGGAGCTCTCTCCGGACGACTCTGACGAGTCCGATGACGAAGACGATCCGGTCGAGGATGGCGACCGGATCTTCTACACGACGTTCTCCCCTCCGGAAGACATCCGCGCTACCAGCACCGTCTCCCAACGGCTGGCTGAGGCGCACGCCAAGAACTCCGCGTCCGGTACGGAAGCGATTCCCGAGTGGGCCCGCGAGTTCGAGGATGTCTTCAACCGGGAGTCGTTCGACTCGTTACCGGAACGTCGCAGTTGGGACCACGCTATTGAGCTCGTCCCGGACTCGAAACCGGCCAACTGTAAGGTCTACCCCATCTCACCCCTCGAGCAGCGCGAGCTCGACGCGTTTATTGAGGAGGGTCTGGCCACGGGTCGTATCCGGCCATCGAAGTCTCCGATGGCGTCTCCGGTCTTCTTTGTCAAGAAGAAGGACGGAGCGCTCCGGTTCGTCCAGGACTACCGGGCGCTCAATGCGATGACCGTGAAAAACCGGTACCCACTCCCTCTGATCAACGACCTTATTAACCGATTGAAGGGAGCCCGGTTCTTCACGAAACTCGACATCCGGTGGGGCTTCAACAACGTCCGCATCCGGAAGGGTGACGAGTGGAAGGCTGCCTTCCGGACTAACCGGGGGCTCTTTGAGCCCCTGGTGATGTACTTCGGCCTGACCAACTCCCCTGCGACCTTCCAGACCATGATGAACGACATCTTCCAGGACCTCATCCTGTCTGGGGATGTCATGGTCTACCTCGACGACATTCTCATCGCGCACTCGGACCTCACCCGACATCGCGAGATCGTCCGGGAGGTCCTCCGGCGGCTCCGGGCGCACAAGCTCTACTTGCGACCGGAGAAGTGCGAGTTTGAGAAGTCGTCAATCGAGTACCTCGGTGTGATCATCTCTCACAACCACGTCGAGATGGACCCGGTCAAGGTCGCCGGAGTCACCGCTTGGCCGACTCCCGAGAACAAGAAGGACGTGCAACAGTTTGTCGGCTTCACTAACTTCTACCGGCGCTTCATCCGGGACTTCTCCGGCCTCGCTCGTCCGCTCTTTGATCTGACCCGGAAGGGCCAGGTTTGGGTTTGGACTGAGAAGGAAGCCGGCGCGTTCCAGGCGCTCAAGGACGCGGTAACCTCCGATCCGGTTCTCATCCTTCCGGACGAGACCCGGATGTACCGCCTCGAAGCCGACAGCTCCGACTTCGCCTCCGGCGCCGTCCTTTCGCAGGAGTCCGACGACGGGAAGTGGCACCCCGTTGCGTTCTTTTCCAAGAGCTTGTCTCCGGTCCAGCGCAACTACGAGATCCACGACAAGGAAATGCTCGCGATCGTCCGGTCTCTCGAGGAGTGGCGACACTTCCTCGAGGGGTCGCAGCTTCCGGTCGAGATCTGGACCGACCACAAGAACTTGGAGTACTTCCGGAAGTCGCAGAACCTCAACCGGAGGCAGGCACGGTGGTCGCTGTACCTGTCCCGGTTCGACTTCACCCTTCACCACAAGCCCGGGCGCTTGATGGGTCGACCGGACGCCCTCTCTCGGCGACCGGACCATGGGGCGGCTTCGGATAATCAGGATGTGACGCTCCTGACTCCGGAGCTCTTCCATGTCCGCGCGCTGGAGGGCATCACCATCTCCGGTCCGGAAGCCCCCCTCCTCCGCGACATCCGCGACGCTCTAGCCGGCGCTCCGGACCTTGAGGATCCGGTTGCTCGCGCAGCCCGGGAACTCCTCAAGGTTCGCGGTGCCCGCTCGTCCCGGAACGCTGAGTGGAACGTTTCCGGCGGCCTCCTCTATTTCCGCGGTAAGGTTGTCGTCCCCCGGGACAAGGACCTTCGCCGCCGGATCTTGGAGCAGCACCACGACACGCGGGTCGCTGGCCATGCCGGGCGCTTCAAGACGTTGGAGCTTGTCTCCCGGAACTACTGGTGGCCCCAGATGTCCCGCCACGTTGGCCGGTATGTGGCGACCTGCGACTTGTGTTGCCGGACCAAGGCGCTCCGGAAGCTTCCGGTTGGCGAGCTGCACCCGACTGAAGTTCCTCCGGACCGCTGGCACACGGTCTCGGTGGACTTCGTCGTGGAGCTCCCGGAGGCCCACGGATACGATGCTATCATGGTCGTAGTCGATGTCCTCGGTAAGCGTGGTCACTTCAATGAGTGCACGACCCACATCGACGCCGTTGGCGCCGCCCGGTTGTACTACCGGAATGTCTGGAGGCACCATGGCACTCCGGAAAGGTACATCTCCGACCGGGGTGTCCAGTTCATTGCGGAGTTCACCCGGGAGCTGTGGCGGCTCATCGGTATTGAACCGGCGACCTCCACAGCGTGGCATCCGCAGACCGACGGTCAGACCGAGCGAGTTAACCAGGAGATGGAGCAGTTCCTGCGCATCTTCACTAACTACAAGCAGGATGACTGGGACTACCTCCTTCCGGCCGCGGAGTTCGCGTACAACAACCACGTTCACTCCTCCACGCAGCAGGTTCCGTTCATGACCGACTCCGGTCGCCTCCCCCGGATGGGGTTCGAGCCGACCGGAGTGCGCTCTAAGGTGGAGTCCGCAAACGAGTTCCGCGACCGCATCGCCTCCGGGGTCTCAGAAGCTCGATCTGCTCTGGTGAAGGCCAAAGAGGAGTACAAGCGGTATTACGACCGCCGTCGCACTCCCGCTCCGGACATCAAGGTCGGGGACCGGGTCTGGCTTGACGCGTCGGACATCCAGACCACTCGTCCGTCGCCGGGCCTCTCCCATCGGCGGCTGGGCCCGTTTACGGTGCTTAAAGTCGTTGGGAAGGGTGCATTCAAGCTAGAGCTCCCACCCCACTACTCCCGGCTTCATCCGGTCTTTCCGGTCGTGAAGCTCGAGCTTGCGGAGGAAGACCCGTTCCCGGGCCGCCCAGGGTATGACGAGCCCGCTCCGGTACTTCCGGACGCACCCGGAGACGCTCCGGAATGGGAAGTCGACGCAGTTCTGGACGCCAAGGTCCGCTGGAAGAGCCTGTACTACTTTGTTAGCTGGAAGGGCTACAGTGCGGCGCACAACCAGTGGGTTAAACACTCCGACTTCTTCGGTCCGGAAGCCCTCGCAGCGTTCTACGAAAAATATCCGGCCAAACCTCGTTCAATTGCTCGTGCGTCATTCGACTCCCTCCCCTTCCGCAACACCACCCTCCATGTCCGGTCTATGCGTCGAGGCGCCGCATTCCAAGGGGGGGATGATGTCAGGGGAACCCCCCTTTCGCACGCCTCCTCCGGTCGTTGGCCCCGCCCTTCCGGTCGCTCCGGTCGTCCCGGTCGACCGGAACCCTCCGGTCAACCGGAACGTGCCGATGCCGGCTGGCATTCGGCATGCGATCATGCGCGTGACCTCGGCATCCGTTCCCGATCACTCCGGTCCCGTGCACCTGTCCAGTAGACTATTATACTCACGGCCTAGCGTGGGAATCCTCAGAGTTTCTTCTCTTCGGATTCCCCTCGCTAGGTGCGTTACTCAATGTCTGTAGCTACTGTTTATTCACCTTCGGATTCCCCTCGCTAGGACTCTTGAGTACTCTCGGGCCTTGAGGTTGCCCTTACATTGACGGGATCTTTGAACTTTCTATACCAAAACTAGTACGACTTGACAAAGAATTGCATCGCCTCATTATAGGCCCCAAAGCTTCTCAGAATGTTCCTGGAGGAAGGTGGGACAAAGGGGGGCTTTGACCAAGCTTTGACCGTCAAAGCCATGCTTTTGCGTTGGGCCAAAGCGTTGGGATATATAAACTCATCACAAGTCTAAACAGAGTCTCAGGCCACACCACAGATGTCGATGTACATATCCATTCTTTCCGAGATCCTTACAAGACTGTCCATCGCGATCGCGATATCCACCGGGATGCTTTCATTCAGAGAGAGCGCCCAATTGATCAGGTGAGGTCTGCAGGATTTGATGTTGACGCGATTAATCCTAACGTTTTTGTAGGCATGTGAGCCAGAACACCTCAAATTTACCTTCAACGCATTCTTCGAGTGCGCGTGTAAAGCAGACAACCAAGGCGTTCAAGCGAGGCGACGGTTCGTTATCTGCGTCTTCGCGAGGGCTCTGACTGATACCAATGCCAGCTGCCCCCGGATTGGAAACTCCTGGCTGCGCCCAAAGCCCACTCGGGAAAGCCTTGTGAGTGCGAACATGGATTCCGACGCCACGGGCCCAATTAGTCTCTCGCAGCCAGACGCTCTAACAGGGGAAGCTCGTACCTCGCTTGTTAGAGTCTGTTGGTTACCGAGGGGCTCGGATCGCGTTGCGGTGTTGTTTAGTAAGCTTATGTAAAAGTATTTCCCACGCAATTGCCGCCTGCCTTCAAGTTCCTACCACTTTCCTCTCGCTGCCTCCAGCCCGTCCCGTCTCACATACCCGCAGAGCTCATTCTGAAACCTTCAAAGCCTCGACATCTCCTCCCATGACCCGCCGATCGGCCGTACGAACCGATACTGGACCCCAACTGGACCCAGCCATTGTGTTTCCGTCAAGTTTCCGTCCTGGAGCGTCTACTTCTGTCTCCCAGCGGTTCTTTAACAGTGTACCGCTTGCTTTCATATCTTTTCGCACACAAGAACCGAGTAGCCTGCTTAATGCCTCGGTTATTCTTGCCCGTGCAAAAGATTGACTTGAAAGATGGCCTTTTGAAATTTGGTCGTAGCTGCTCCCGGATCCATGCGATTGTTGCGCATCCTCGCCCCCGTGCGCGCACAACGCCTGCACCGAGCACGTACCACACCGAAGCTCACGGTCGACCCTCAGGTTTCAGTCCGCGGAACTGTCGCTCGACGCACGTCAAGTCCATAATCGGGTATGAAGGTACGCACATTGAAAAGCGGCCATGCCATCGCTGTTGATTCCGCGACGCCGACGGACTGCACCACGCAGGCGGCGGTGTGGTGTGACCATGAGGCACCCGTGCCGCCGCGCACGCCACCGCCACCGCCAAACCCAGCCCACCAACTCCCACAACCCATGCTCGTAGGCTGCGATGTCTATGGTGTGTCGTCTCCATTCCCCCCATCTCCTCGTCTGCGATCCGTCCCTTGTTCCTCCTTCCTCGCCGCTTCCTTCCACTGGTCTCGTACGCACGGCATGCTGATTGTCTCCCGGACGACAGGACATCATACTCGTTCTGAACGTCGCACATGCCCGCTCGTGCGAAAGACGCCGAGCCTGTTTGTACGTGCAATCGCAGTTGCCCGGACGGCTAGTCTTGCGGACTCTGCGATGCACACGGGGCCTCTTCGCGTCTGTCGCGCCCCGCCGAAATCGCGGTCCTCAGCGACGTCGCCAATTAGCCACATATTCTGTGTTCGTACATGTACATACTCATTACTCAATGCCCTACAAATCCCCATTTAACGTCGCAAGCTTTCCAGTTGGACCGAATTTGAAAGGAACGAAGCACAAAAGCTGATCAATCGAGCCGATTGCCCAGCACAGAAAACTATGGAAAATCTCTCGGAAGTTGCGAGGCGAAACACAAATGCACGATTCCTGAGAGTTTCAGACGGTTTTAATTGCTTGCGGAAAAGGCCCAGAAAAACTCACCCAAAATTTTGGGACGCGCTAGTGCACTATGCAATGGCACTAGCCTCCGCCGCTGTTCCAAAAAGGGCTGAGGAAAGGCAGAACGGCGCGCTGAAAGCAATCCGCAATTTGCCGTGATGGTACTTTTACGTAAGCTTACTAAACAATGCCGCAACGCGATCCGACCCCCCGGGTACTGTGCTATTTCGACCGTTTGTTCAGTGACGCGTGACAGAGGCCTCTGAAATGAATGAATTTGGGACCGGTGACAGTGACATCTGGTGGATGAAGACCTTATTTTTTGGGCACACCAAAGAGCGGGAAACGGATTTTTGAGCTACGAAAAATTTCACGAAGAAAAATACAGAAAAATACAGAAAAAAGCAAAAAAAAAAATATTCCAGTGCTCCTAGCCTCCTCCCAAAGGTTGCCTCCGTAGCGAGCGTGACGGTCTTTTCCCGCTGGCCCCGCCCGAACACGGCTGTAGGCTCCGCTTCCCCTTCCGACGCCGACGGCCTGCGGAGTCGAAAACAAGTGGGCGGCCATCTTCAGCGCCGGCGGGGCTGTCGACCATGCCCTCCCGCGCCCAATGCAGTCGGTCTTTTTCAGAGTTGGGGGTGCAGCCATTGGTACAGCAGAAGTAATTTTATTCCCTCTGCGTCGACACATATATATAAAGAACATGATTTCCAAGCTTTTCTGCGTGCGATCCCGCGTCCCTGGTTTTGGCCTGTTCAGTGCCGCCTCGCGTACCGCATGAAGTGAACACCCTCGCCGCAAGCGAAGGTGAACTGCACCAAGGGGACGACTCGGAAGATGAGGTGAATTTGCTCTTTGATTGCTTTGAAATATAAATGCATGCTTCCCGAGCCCGTCAGAGCCAGGATCGACATTTGGTGGCGCTGCGCGGGCAGCTGCTGGCACAAGCGGGCTGATGGGGGCAAATGAATTTTTGAAAGTCGGTGACACGGTCCGTCGGCTTTTGAAGACCGAACCCAGTGAACTTCCGTGGTGACGGGTGACATGCGGTCGCCGGTGAACAAACGGTCGAAATAGTACAGTAAACACAAGACTAGGGCCCAATAGGAATCCTTTGAACTTGAGGAGGAAGAGAGGAGTGTAACGGTGTGACACTTGTGCTGGAAGGGGTAGACGCAAGGATGTGTGTGCAGAGAATCCAACTCGATTCCAATTGTAGACCGTTTGAGTGTGCATCAAGTCGAAAAATCGAATCCGGTCCGAAATCGCTGAAGCGGTCACATGATGGCCCCGCTGCAAACATTGGACGAGGGTCCTGCTACGTCCACGTAGCAGCAGGCTTTGGCTTGAACCTTCTGGCAGATTCTTTCGATTTCAGGACTCTTCATGACATTAGCGGTGGAAAAAAGATCTCATACTGCCGCGATGTCAAGGAAAATCTGCGATATGGCTTCCGGGTACCACCTCGAGGCGTCGAATGGAAGTATCCAAAGTTGAACCATCAGCTAACAACCAGCATTATGGCGCACTGTGCCCACAATGAACTCCTTCTATGCACCGAATTCACGGGCCGACCGATTACTCCGTCGCATATCTGAAGTTCTCGCTGGCAATGGCTCAGCTTTAGGCCAGACAGCGTGATGGTTGGGCTATCGAAGGACGGAAAGCGTCAGCTTTGACATCAGCCTACGTCGATGCTAGCTAGATTCACTCACAGTCAAAGTGCTCGATATATAAACTCGGAGAGACGGTAAGTATCGCTATATCTTGCCAAGACCGGTGTCGATAACCATGCTCTCTCTAGATCTCAGTAGCCAAGGTGCTCTGCTTTTGGAAGAGTTGATCAAGTAAGCCAGTTTCTTCGTGCTCATTTAGGGGGGTCAAGTTGACTGGTGCTCTTACCTTGCAGGGAAGTGAACGATTCAGCTTCAGCGTGTGGTTCGAACATCAGTGATCCGGCCGGTCGAGGTCGGTGCCATACCGTTACGTCCCAGCAGTCCAGCAGTCCAGCTCATCTCCATTCGAATTTCAGACCAACCAGAATCTATGCGCGATCCGCTTGAACACTTCACTTCAGCTGGCACCCAAAGCTCGCGCAGCTACGCATCGGGGGAGCGTGGCAATCCGCATGCCGCCTCATCACGAATCTCAGCAAATACGCCGATACCTAGCTCCGTTATCAAAATCCCGTCGGCCTTCGAGATATCGCCAGAGGCGTTGGAGCGGTGGCTTTACACGGGTGTTTATGATGATTCCGGCGAAGTTGGCAATCGGCGGCCCCAAGCGTCGAGAGCCGCAAGGCAGATGAATGACGGCACTAAGCACCGATAGCTTTGAATACCGCCGCCATAACTGTGTATTTGTAAATCGAATGGAGGACGAGCCAGTTCCGGGTAATGGGCTATGAGGGCAATATCACGTATACTCCAGGAGAATACGAAGACTTTCAACGACCAGGGCTTGAAGTCGACCATCTGCATAAACCCATTGGCAGGCATGTCAGCACTGACTTCGCAGGTGCAGCGACGAAATACGCACCTGGAGATGAGCGGAACTCGTTCTACTCGATGTTGTGTAGGAGAGAAACGACGGAAGTCGCTGGACTTCTGCCCGTAGCGTGGCTGTCGGCCCACAGAACGAGACCCTCCGACGAAGGAGCCGGTCTGCCATCAGCGGACGAAGGGCTGAAATTAGGTTTGAACCGCCCCTCAACGAGGCGCAATTGGTGGTGAAGATAGCTTATCCAGCTCGAGAGCACCCAAGAGTTGTCCGCGCCGTTGTACTCCTGCCACTCCAGCTCCTGGAAGATGTACACGCCGAACGGTAGCGGTGAAGCTCGCTGCAAATCGAGGGCGAGCCACGTTTCACTTTCGTGCCACCTGTGGACAAGCAGCGCGGGTACCTCGACCCAAATTTCAGGCGGAACAACATCGTCCTCGAGGTCCAGGACTTCATCTACGACCTCGACAGGTGGTACGGGGAGGGCGATTGGACCTTCGGCATCTGAGCAGTCCGCGTCCGCGTCCGGTGGCTCTTGGCCTATCTGGTGCCATGACATGGGGTCGCCGATGTTGAGCCGGATTGTATGGACCAGCGCCGGGATGCGTCCAAGGAGATTGGACCCGGGGTTACGATCCAGAGGCAAATCTTCCGCCGGAGGGCAGTACTCATCAGGGAGTCCTGGCCAAAGGCAGTTGATGGCAGCGCGCTTGGGCCATTCAAGAATCCAGAGACGGAACTCGTCCGGCACTTCATTGTGCTGATCTAGGAGCGCATCTATGTACGTCTGCCGTCGAGATTGTCCACTGTCCATTTCTGCGTGTCGTCCACCGTGACTGTCTGTGATATCTGCGCATCGGACTCTGTCCCTTTCTGATCGTCCACTGGTGTTGTCTTATCGTCCTCCAGCTTCACCTTCAACCGGATAAGACGTTTATAGAGGAGGAGGAGACGACGACGGCTGGGATGTATGTCGGCCAGACGAATGAGGGTCTCCACTGTCTGCACACCCCACGGCCAGCAATGAGGGATTTCAGACAGAAGTGAGGGAACAGCTGAAGCAAAAGCTCGTTGGGAATGTTCCGGATGGATGCCATGGTGCAGGTCCGAGAGACGAATCGATGGACCCACAGAGCTCTCCTAGTCTGAAGTTAACCGCGCCACTGATGGTCGACACCGTTATGTAAACATGGTGGCTGTGCTCACCTTTTGATTTCCTTTCCCGTTGTTCTCGCCTTCAACGCAACATAACACTAGATTCTAGGAGGCAAAAATGTCTAAATACCCCTCCCAATGCTTCTGCATCTTCTGATATTTGTTTTTTTCTCCGTTGAAGGCAAAAACGAAACCGACGCTTCGGCAGCAGCCGGCCCATCAAATTTTGGCATCTCGATTCTGATCTGTCGTGCTCCCAGCTTCGCAAGACAAGTGGGACTTTTTTGGGAAGATAAGCATACTTTCGATGAAAAATGGGTAAAGGACGCGTCGCTGGCAGAAGTTCGAGACGCGACAAAATTTTGTTTACGTAACACAGCCGACCTCCGATCAAGCGGCTCGGCAAAACGACAGACTACAACAAGCGAGGTACGTTGGAGGTACGAGCACATTTTTGTTGTAGCGTCTGTTTATAAGAGACTAAGAGCTCTCCAGCTTCAGATCCAATTAGCTCTCCAATCGAGTCGCTTCTACACCACGAGTATCAGCGCCACCCCACAGCCGGCAACGACTCGGAGGGATGTATGCGAGGCAGAAGAGTAAATCCAGTAGTTGGTTGTCGTTGGTCGTGGACAAAAGATAGGCCGCAGTTCGGATCAAGATGTGATCGATCAAGTCACACGGTTGACTAGCGGTTGACTCGAGCTCAAGTTCAACCAACAAAACCAAATTCGCTATGCATGTTCGCATCGACGATACCAGAGGTGTTTAAAAAGATTTATTACTGGATCCGCCAAATGAGTGCGATGGAAAGGAGCCCAGGAAGTATGGAATAAAGACTGTGTAAATGGATAGAAAGAGTCCGTGTATGGTGGATGGACTATACAATCTTCCACACTTGGTTGGCGTTCGGGGTACCGCAATCCCACATTTGGACCTGCGAGAAAACGGTTAACAGTTCGGGCTGGTGAGATCAAATGAAGCCGTACCCGGTTCCCGCTCGTGAGGCTGCCGCCTGTGAGGTCAAGGCACTTTGTTTTGCCCGCCCACTGGATGTGGCTGTCCGAGGTAACGGTGAAATGTTGCGCCGCATCACCAGCACCGGGCGTGCACGACCAAATCTGCATCTGGGCGCCGTTCGCAGTGTTGCCATTTACCACATCTGGGGATAGAACAAAAAGGAGAATCAGCGCTGAATACGGACGTGAGCGGGTAGCTGCTACGCACCGAGACATTTGTTCCCATACGCAACAAGCGTCTGTCCGTTCTGCGTCCATGCCTGGCTGGTGGAGCCGGTGCACGGCGCAACAGTGACAGCCGCACCGTCGGTGTTACTGACTGCTGTGAGGCAGGTTGTGCTGCTCGCGCCAGGGTTGATCTTGTGCCCAGTCGAAGGAGGAGGCGTGGTTCCACCCGACCCAGGACCAGTCGTACGCGTCCACTGCTGGTTAGCACCACCGTTGCATGTCCAAATCTGAACCTGCATCCCAGAAAATGATATCAATTTCACTGCGAACGAAATAGTGGAAACCAGCACGCACGACGTTGTCGTTTGTCAGACGGCCGCCGCTGAGATCTAAGCAGCGCGAATGACCGCTCCACTGGATAGTGCTCCCGGAGAGGCTCCATTGCTGATACGCGTCGTTGGTGCTGCACGTCCATATTTGCAGTTTCGTGCCGTCGGCGTTCGCGCCCCCGGTGACGTCGAGACACTTATCCCCGAAAATCTGCAGCAAAGACCCGGCCACGGTCCAGCTCTGCGACGTAGAGCCCGCGGCAATGCAGTCCTCGATCTCGACCACGGCGCCGTTAGTATTCGACGCGGCGGTGAGGCACTTGGCGGAGCTGGCGGTGGGGTGGATGTACTGGTTCGGCGTGGGGGTGCCGGTGGGGCCGGACGGCCCAGTTGAGAAGACGGGGGTGCCCTTTTTGCACGGGATGGAGCCGCCGTTGCAGCCGTCGCCGGGGCCAGGCGTGTTCGCGCACGTCCAGGATGCCTGTGTGAAGTAATTAGGAAAGGGAAACTTGGAGTGCCAGTGAGATAGCCTTACGTCTCTCTGCTGAGGGATTCCGATAGCTTGATAAGGGTCGACGCCGAGGCACTCAGCCAAGCTTACAAGCTGGGGGAATCGCGTTCAAAAGAATTGTTGATACACGACAAACGGAAAAGTCACCTTGTACCCATTCGATTGGAACAGATTGATAGCGTAAGGAATGAGCTGTCCAGCCGTAGTATCTGATTGACAATTATTGAGAAAATCTTGACTCGAGTGGAGGCTTGGACCACATACCGTAAGGTTCGTGCTCCAAAAACAGGGCGTTGCTGAGATGCTTGTCGACGACATTCTTGTATTGCGCTTTACCGAAGGGTACGCCGGCGCCATCCGCATCCTCAGTGTCCTGATCCCATATGGCGAGACTCTGACCCCGAGAGAAGGCGGTCGACTGGACGCCGTCGTCGTAGGCGCCGAACGGGGGGCGCATGAAAGCAGGCTTGATGCCGATGATGCGCGAGAGCGCCTCCTCCGTACGGTACATCGAATCCACGAGCTGAACCGGCGACAGTTCTGTGAGATCCGCGTGAGACCAGGTGTGGCTAGGGGGAACCACGGTGAGAATGCGGAAACAGGTTATACCGCAACACGTACCTCCCAATCATGTGGCCGGCGGCGTATGCGTACTGGATATCGCTGACACGGGCGGCGTCGTAGATGCAGTTCCAGTTGTACCCATTGAAGAAAAACGTCGCTTTCGCGCCGGCGTTTGTGAACTGGTCGGAGATGTTACGAAGGTATTTGTATGGACCTGTACATCTTGAGCCTAATGAACATCACGCGAATGGATAAATGAATACCGTCATCCTATAAAAGCATTAGCGTTGATCAAGAGAGTCAAGGGACAGTGCATACGAAGGTAAGAGCGATCTCTTTCGCCTTGACGCAGCTTTCGTACACTTGAGGGGTTCCACGACGCCCCTATAGAGAAAAGTTACAACGGAAAACGGGCTTGTGGTTCAAGATACGCACCACCTGCTGGGTAGCCTGGACAACGAGCGTGGTCAAAAGAGTGGATAGTACAAACCGGGTCGCCATTATGAGGGGGGGTGGACAGGGAGAGACTGCGTCCAGGAGTTGTCAATCTGGCCTTTTAAGTGAAATTAGCGACTCCTAAGCGTCAGGACCCGAGCGCGTTTGGGCTGTCAGTTAGCGGCGTTATAACACCGTGCCTGTTCTATATTATCACGAAATTTACTGAGAAACGAGTAATCGTTCAGCCTTCAGACCTTCATGAGTTCACACTAGAGTTTGTTTGAACAACAAGAGCGTATCTTCGCCAGAATTGAGACGCCTAAGAAAAAAAAAGAGGAAGCGGTGATGCGTAGGTAGGTAAACGTATCACCGCTTTCCTTGATCCTCTCACCAGTAAGGCTTGGCGCTCAATAGGCTTTTGAACACTCCGAGACAACTCGGAGAGGTTGAAAATCGAACGATCTGAATCCATTTCTCGAGCCGACCAGAGCGAAACTTGAGCAAGACTTTGGATCGTCGAAAAAATTCACAAATTTCGAAGCATAAATCCAAGAGAATACATTGAAGTCCGAAGCGGCCCAAGAGACATGGAGGATGACGAGAGAGAGAAGCAGGAAAATCAAAGGAAAATCGAGAATCTGATTGTCCATGTGATCCGTTGCCGATCCGGAGGGTCCGCTAGGGTCCGCTCCTGTCCGCTCATCGTCCGAGTCGTCCCTTACCGTTTACCATGGCCACCGTACAGCGTGGACCTGACCACAGAGAGCGCCAAAACCAAGTCAGGTTCACGCTTTCAGGCCCATCCTCCGCAGCATCGTCGAGATCTTCGTCCCCAGCGCCGACGGACCGATACCCCCTCGAAAAGGCCCTTGACGATCCTGGCTGCCGACCCATGGACGTATACGATGCAACTCTGCCACCGTGGCGTGCTGCTGTGCGCAGGGCACTTGTCGCCCAGACCCGGGTGGAGTCGGTCATCGTGGCTAAAATGCAGGCAAGTGCTTGTTTTGCGTTTTGGACTGCCACTGCGCTGTGCGTTACCTTCGGCGTCGAGGGAACATCGAGCGAGCGAGGGAAGAGGGAAGACGTGGGCCGGGTTCAAGTACAGCAAATGTGGATCAAACATCGTCTTCGAGGCACGTCTTGGGGAAGCGCGACACGGTCACGCCAGCTCGTAATTCGGAGCCTATGCGACTTTTGAAGCCGATAGGTCTGAGCGTCAGCGAAAATCTCTCGAGGGTCGCGCGTATCGTCTTTCCTTCGTCGAGGAGCGTTGGATGATGCTCTGACCTTGGACTTGCCTTTTTCGACGTGCGGAACCTCGTCCTGTGTTTCGACGTTTCGACGTTTCCTGTCCTATATTCTCGCCCGTTTGTTGGTACATAGCACTAACAATTCCCCCAGGATGCCATCCGCTCTCCATTCCTCGACAGCTATTTTGTCTATACATCTGCTCTGGGGACCCACACATTTTTCATGACCTTCCTCCCAATGTTATTCTTCTTTGGATACGACGAGCTTGGCCGCGGGTAAGTTGTGTTTCTCTCCTTTTGACCACCCGACTGAGAAAGTCCGCAGCCTGATAGTCGTTCTGTGCTTGGGAATATACTTTACATCCGTTGTCAAGGACCTGTTCTGCTCGCCTCGTCCATTTGCACCGCCAGTCACCCGCCTGAGTACGTTGTTTCGACATCCCCTTGCACGGCGACTCATCATACTACAGCCATCGGTACCCACCACCTGGAATATGGCATGCCCTCGACGCACAGCGCCAACTGCGTCTCCCTCGCCCTCTTCTTCTTCGCCTACATCCACGAGCTCGCCTTCCCCACAACACCTATCCCCGCATCGCTCGCCTTCCCCGCGTACGTCGCGCTGACCGTCGGCCTCGCCGTCTACGCCACCTCCATCGTCTTCGGGCGGCTCTACACCGCGATGCACTCCTTCTCCGACTGCGCCGTGGGCGTCTTCATCGGCGCCGCCCTCTGGCTCGCGCACACCTCCTTTCCGGGCCTCCCCGTGTCCGTCCCCGTGCCCTTCACCTCCGCGGCGTACACCGCGACGCTCGCGCGCGGCTGGGGCTGGGGCGCGCATCTGGACGCGTGGGTCCTGCGCACGCCGTCCTCGCTGCGCGTCCCGCTCACGCTCATCCCCCTCGCGCTCCTCGCCGTGAACCAGCACCCGCAGCCCGTCGACGACTGCCCGTGCTTCGAGGACGCGATCGCGCTCGGGAGCGTCATGCTCGGCATGTTCGTCGGCCGGTGGGGCGCCGTGCGCTGGGGCGTCGGCGCCGCGTACGTCCCCGGCGCTGCCCGCACACTCATGCCCGGCAGCGGCTGGGTGCGCGGCGCGGACACCGAAGGGTGGATAGCGGTGGAGCGCGGGTGGGAGGACGTCGGCGTGTGGTGGGCCGCGGCGCTCGCAAAGATGGTGTTCGGCATCCTCGTCATCTTCGCGTGGCGGCTCGTCGCCAAGGCCGCGCTGCACCGCGCGCTGCCGCCGACGTTCCGCTTCCTCGCGACGCTCATGCGCCTCCCGCACCGCCGCTTCTACACGCCCGCGACGGACTACACGTCCGTGCCGCCCGTCGCCGCGCTGCGCGCCATCCCGTCCGTCATTGACCTGACCAGCACCGCCGGCGTCGAGGTCGGCGGGATTGGGAGCGGGAGCGGGATCGGGAATGGGAATCCGTACGCGCAGTTGAACGGCAATGGCGGCGCGAAGGGGAAGGGCGTGCTGGTGCGCCGGCGCGCCGAGGCGGTGGAGGCGGCGCGCGGCGGAGGCGCCAGCGTGCAGGAGAGCGAGACGGCGCTGGACGACGAGGGCGGCGCGGTGAAGCACTACGATGCGGACGTGCTCACGAAGCTGATCGTGTATGCGGGCATCGCGGTGCTGGCGTGCGAGGTGATGCCTGTGCTGTTTGAGCGGTTTGGGTGGGGCGTAAGGTCGTACCCATGAGGGTGGTTGCTGCCGATTGCCGGTGGACGGTGACGGTAATATTTATCTACGACTCGGTGCTGGGACTGTACAACTAATGTATAGACCTTAATGACGATGATGTCCCTCTCTCAACGGCCGTGTCAATGTCGCTGGCCGTTCGTCCGTACCCCACGTATTTTTGTCGACTCCATCCATCTCTGACTGCCATCTACTCACAACTCCGCTGCTTATCGGACAGTACATCTTCCTTGAAGCGCTCGTTACAACATCCATGGCTTCCATTACCATCTGACGAGGATTGCTTCACGCTTCAAGATGTCCTCGGATGCGATGTGTGTGCCTCCAGCCTGCAATTCAGTTGTTCGAGCTAACGCGGCGCTTAACAGTCTCTAGACTCCACGTCTGTCCGATGTATCGCCCACCCCGAACGCTGGCTTGAATCCACTCAGAATCCGCTCACAACATTGCTGCTTATCGCATAGTGCATCATCATCGGAGAGCACTTATTCGATATAACAGCATGTCCCCCGCGTCGCCATTACTGGGTCTCTGGCATTTACACCCTGCCTCCAAATCTGCTTCGATTCAGGGATTCGATCTGAGCTTGAAGCTTCAGGATTCACGATGGCCTCGGATGATTCCTACTGCGATGTGTGCGTCTCCAGCCCGTGGTACCCGACGTATCTTGGCTAATGCGACACACGAACAGTCTCATTGTGGGTGCTGGCCCTGCCGGGTAAGCTCCAGAACGAAGGACTTGTAACGAATTCCGCACGAGGTTGATCGGGCTTTCAAGGCTCATGGCGGCGACGTGGATGGCGCGCCTCGGGTGCAAGACGCGCATCGTCGACAAGCGCGGGACAAAGATCTTCAACGGTCAAGCAGACGGCATACAGTGCAGGAGTCTTGAGATATTGGATAGCTTCGGGTTCGCAGACAGAGTTTTGAAGGAGTCGAATCATATGATTGAAGTAAGAGGCCAGTATATGCTGCTCTTCACACTGACGAACACAAACGCAGATCTGTATGTGGGTGTGTTATCAAGATATCTTCGCGCATTCACCATCCCGCTGATATCGACCTTAGAGCCCTGGTCCTGACGGCGTCATCCGCCGCAGCGACCGCATCCCTGACACCATCCCGGGTATCTCGCGCTTCCAACAGGTAGTCCTGCATCAAGGCCGCATCGAGCGCTTCTTCCTTGACCACATAAAGAAGCATGCCGACCCACCCATCAACGTCGAGCGCGGCGTCCTTCCCGAAGCGCTCTCCATCGACCGCCCAAAAGCTGAGGATCCCACGGCGTACCCCATTACAGTGAAGCTGCGCACGCTGACGGACGAGGAGACGGTGCCGGCGCAGAATCTCACGAACGTGTCGGATGGACTGTTCAGGAGTAATCTGGTGGATGATGATACGGAGGATCTGCTCGCGGGGAGCCGGGGACGAGATGGGATGACGGAGACGGTGCACGCGAAGTATTTGTTGGGCTGTGATGGGGCGCGCAGCTGGACGCGGGGCCAGTTGGGGTTTGCGCTCGAGGGGGAGGCGACAGATTTCATTTGGGGTGTGCTCGGTGAGTGAGCCTCTGGAGTGGGCTCCACCTCCGAGATAGTACCCGCTGACTTTGGGCTGCAGATATTATACCAATCACGGACTTCCCCGACATCCGTACGCGCTGCGCCATCCACACTGCCTCCTCGGGAAATCTCGTGAACATCCCCCGCGAGAACAAGCTCACCCGTCTCTACATCCAGCTCACCGAAGTGGCCGTGGGCGAGAGCGGACGCGCAGACAGGTCGAAAATCACGCCCGACACCATCCTCAGGGCCGCTCAGAAGATCCTGCATCCTTACAAACTAACTTACGAATACTGCGACTGGTGGACCGCGTACCAAGTCAGTGTTCCTTTCCCTTCTCTAATCGTTGTTCTTACCCGCATCTGCCTTAGGTCGGCCAACGAGTAGGCAAGCACTTCTCCGACAGCGAGCGCATTTTCCTCGCCGGCGACGCGGTGCACACGCACTCCCCCAAGGCCGGCCAGGGCATGAACGTGTCGATGCAAGACTGCTTCAACCTCGGCTGGAAGATCGGGCTGTGTGTCGCCGGCATCGCGAGGCGCACCATCCTCAAAACGTACGAGTCAGAGAGGCGCCGCGTCGCGCAGGACCTCATCGACTTTGACCACCGGTTTGCGCGTCTCTTCTGCGTCCGCCCCGCAAAAGACGCCAGCGACGAGGCCGGCATCTCCATGGCCGCGTTCAAGGAAGCCTTCGAGGAGGCGAACCTCTTTGCCTCGGGTACCGCTGTCGAGTACGGCGTTAACGTGCTCGTTGCGAAGGAAGGCGACGGCACCGACGGCGGCGATGGAGCGGCGCACAGAGTTGTAGGAAAGCAACACCTCGCCCGCAGGATCCCCCTCGGGCAGCGCTTCCCTTCGCACAAGGTGCTCAATCAGTCGGACGCACGCCCGTGGCACTTTGCTGAGTTGCTCAAGGCCGACGGACGCTTCCGCGTGACGCTGTACGCCGGCGACATGCTTGACTCTGCGCAGAAGGCGCGCGTGGACAGTTTTTGCGCCGACCTGGAGACGACGCTGCGGCGCTTCACGCCCGTTGACGCGAAGCTCAACTCAGTCATCCAGCCGCTGTGCGTGCACGCCGCGCCGCGGGAGAGCGTGGACGTCTTCAGCTTCCCCGAAGTGCTGCGCCCGTTCGACGCCCGCGAGGGTTGGGACTACTCGCAGATCTTCGTGGACGCGCCGAGCTACCACGAGGGCAACGCGGCGGCGTACGAGGCGTGGGGGATCGACAAGACTCATGGCTGCGTCGTCATCTCGAGACCTGACCAGTACATCGGGTATATCGGGAGTCTCGACGATGCCGAGGACGTGGCGCGGTACTTTGATGCGATACTCGTGCCTGCGGAGGAAAGAGTCGACGGGAAGGGGACGGTCGTCACGAACGAGACGAGTTGATCAACGACTCGCCCAACTGATGTGTAGACTCAATGTAGACTTTATTGAAGATGCCCTTACTGGCGCCAGTGCTGGAATCGACTCCGGTGGTTTCACACCTGGGGTATTTATGGCAAAGGGCGGGAGAATATCAGACAGAGCGACGCGCATGTGACCCCAGGGCTACGCCCCAGTCAATCTCTGCAAAACGAAAGCTATGACAGAACCCAAAGACGATCCAGGCTTCACAGACGAGGAACACATCGAATTTCCGTCAATTGGGAAGGAACTCTTGGAGGATTACAGCGGCATCCCGTCGGAGGAAGTCCTTGCCCACGCTCTGCGCATACGCGACAAAGCGTACAGAGTCTGCCCGTACTTCTGTATCGGCCAGGGGCGGTTCCTCGACTACAAGTTGCCGCCTCATCCATACTATGGCCCTGTCCTGAAGCGGCTGCGCGGCGGCGGTACCTTCCTCGACGCTGGCTGCTGCTTCGGACAGGACCTCCGCTTCATCGCCTGGAAAGAGCGAATCCCCGGCGCCCAACTGTATGGCGTCGATCTAGAGCCCGCGTTCATCGAGTTCGGCTACGAGCTCTTCCGCGACAGGGACAAGCTAGGCGCGACGCTGCTGTCTGGCGATCTCCTCGCCAGTCCTTCCGCGCCTGCATCCCAGGAACTGGCTGTCATCGAGGGAAAGATGGACGTAATACATGTCGCGTCTGTCCTCCATGTCTGGGGCTGGGATCGGATGCTCCAGGCGGCAAAACGCCTCGTCTCGCTCTCCCACCCGCAGGCCGGCTCCATCATCGTAGGCAGCCAGATGGGCAGCTCCACACCCGGAGAGTACCCCACACCGATGGCAGAACAATTTCAAACCCATTATCGACACGATCCAAAGTCGATGCAAAGATTTTGGAAGCAAGTCGGCGAGGAGACGGACACCGGCTGGGAAGTCCAAGCGGGCATGTACATATCGGACGTGGTTGAGCAGAATTCGCAGAATAGTTGGGCAAAGATGGATCCCGGGATGGGGATGCTTTGGTTTATGGCGACGAGGTTTGAGGTGTGAAAGAGGCGTATCTGGGGAACTCTAGTAAATGTGGAATACGTGACGTCTTGGAGTCGGGTCCGAGCACAATAAAATCAGATCCAAAAACCATAGCCACTGCAGAGCGACCCAAAGTTCATGCCGGTCGAAGAGACACTGCGCAAAAGAACCCACAAAGAGCAGGCTCTCCACGACGAACGATGCGCCGATGGTTTGAAGTTGTCTTCTCGTATCGGCTTGGTTTGAAGCCGGTGTTTTTAGAATCTAGGTGGAAGGTTCGTGGAAGGCATAGCTGGCGCTGGCCGCTGAGCGCTGAGCAAAAGCAAAAGATGGTCAATTCGATCCGCTGATCCGCGATCATTCGCATCATCACGATGTGGATTCCTTTTTGATTCCTTTCGAACTTCCCGAACGCTTCAACTTCAAGCACCAGAGCTGCTGGCGATAGCCATCGAGCCGTCTTGTACGCACACGTCTTGCATTTTTTCCTGCTCCAAGAAATGCCAAAGATCAATATTCGGCTAACAGCTCGGGCCTGGCCCCGCCTATATCGCGACGGAGATTGTCCATCGATTACCTCTTTTCTCGTCCGACCTCCGTGCTCCTTGCCCGCCCATCTTATTGCCTTCTTTACCCAAATCTCCCCACTGCGCCCCATTCCAGCAAGAAGATGCCGCCGAAGAAAGTTGCAGTCGAGCAAAAGACCCTCCTGGGACGACCAGGCAACAATCTTAAAATTGGCATCGTAGGTTCGTTCTTCGAAAGACCTCTTTCAGCGGAAATTCTCATCTCTGCAAGTACAGGGGTCCCCAACGTTGGGAAATCGTCGTTCTTCAATGTTCTGTCCAAGACGGGTCTGTTGTTCTGCTCCATTCGTTTGCGGATAGCTGTCTCAATCTATAAAAGATCTCGGCAAAGCAGCCAACTTTCCTTACGCCACTATAAAGTGAGTCCCATTAATTCACTGGATCTCACTTCGGCGTTGAATTCCATGAAATAGTCCTGAGGTAAACCGACAAAAGCGGCCAAATATTTTTTCGTGCACAAATTGATCTTTTCTACGCAGGAAGCGCGTATTCCTGTTCCGGACGAAAGATTTGAGTGGTTGTGTAACACTTACAACGCCGAGTCGCGCATCCCCCCCTTCCTCACGTGCATTGACATCGCTGGTCTTACAGCCGTATGTATTTATTTTCTTTGGGGGATTCCTCTACCACCTCTGACCTCAAAATCATAGGGCGCCTCAACAGGCGCGGGTCTTGGTAATGCCTTTTTGTCACACGTCCGCGCCGTCGATGGGATATTCCAAATGGTTCGAGCGTTCGACGACGCAGAAGTCATCCATGTGGATGGCGACGTTGATCCCCTCCGTGATATGACCACCATCCAGACGGAGATGCGACTCAAAGATATCGAGTGGACCGAGAAGGCGCTCGAAACCCTGAAGAAAACCAGCCGGAGTTTGGGTAGCAACAGTCTTGCGGACAAGGCCAGGAAAGAGGAGATTGTGAGCACATATTTCCTGCGCGGATCAATGAACTGCCGTTCATACTTTCATCAAGGCTACCGTTGAGAAGATCCTGAAACATCTCAACGATGGCAAGGACGTCCGCAAAGGCGATTGGAACAATAAAGAGGTTAATATTTCTGCTAACGCGATCGGCGATAAAGAGCTATACGCTCGATAACCCAGCTCTTCGAGGCGGGGGTCCCATGATGCCCATGAGAACCAGTTCTTCCTGATCTTTCCATCGTGAAAGCCATTGAACTGACTATCTCTTTTCACAGATCGATGTCGTCAACGGCCTGCAGCTTTTGACTGCAAAGCCTGTAACGTATCTCGTCAATCTCAGCGAAAAAGATTATGCGCGAAAGAAGAACAAGTGGTAAGTTTGTCGCGTATCGTAAATGATTTTGCTGCATGCTGATCTGTTGAACGCTAGGCTGGCTAAGATCAAAGCCTGGGTCGACGAGAACAACCCAGGAGATACACTCATCCCTTTTTCCGTCGCCCTTGAGGAGCGGCTGGCGCCGTTGTCCCCAGCCGAGCGAGAGGAGGAACAGAAGAAGGCCGGAGCGACGAGCGCTCTCGGTAAGATCACTCAAGCCGGCTACACCAGTCTCGACGTAGGTCGCGTTTCCTTGAGCAAGAAGCCTGGTTGATCGCTACCTTAGCTCATCCGCTACTTCACTTGCGGTCGCGAGGTCCGCTCGTGGACGATCCGGAAGGGAACGAAAGCCCCGCAGGCTGCCGGCGTCATCCAGTAAGTCCCGATTTATTACGCTGTGGATGGCTCCCTCACCCTTCCCCCTCAGCTCGGATTTCGAGAACAAGTTCGTGTGCGGTGAAATCATGTCGTATGAAGACTTGAAAGAGCATGGGTCCGAAGCTGCTGTCAAGGCTGCCGGGAAGCTGAGGCAGCAGGGCAAGCCGTACGAAAGTTAGTATCCCGTTATATTCATCTTGCTTTGCTGACGAATTTCGCAGTGATCGACGGCGACATTGCTTACTGGAAATCCGGCGCATAAAGTCTGGATTAAATTCAGGCCTGGCAGATGTGTCGTGTATGCACAAATGCTGGGTTCTAGATGCCTGTAACGTCAGTGTACGTAGAATTCCTAGTTGAACATCGCGATGTTGAGTCACAACCCTCACTTTGAGCGCTTTCCCCGGTACACCGCAACCAAGTGTCAAAAAACCCGACGATGGAGTTAGCACTCTGCAGCTATCGCGCACAAACGTACCACGTTCATTGATACACCAAGATCAAATTGTCCGTTAGAATCTTTGGTATGCGCTCCTCAATCACGGTCAGCACAATAGGCCGCCTTCCGAAACTGCCTTGCTCTCCTACAAACCCACATAATGTCAGGCGGTGGCTGTTCCAATAAAGAGGGGCCCAGCCAAGATCGAGGGCCCTCCCCCTTTTCCTTCTTGCGCGGTTTGCCCGTCCCCACCGGCAGATCCGTGGGTTTGGGTTCCTATGGGTCTCTTCCAACCATTGCACATCCGGATAATCGTCCTGGTGAATTATTTCCAAGCTTATTTTCTCAAGCGAAAGTGTTACAATCCAGAATGGCAGGGGTAAGGTCAATTCACATTTAGGAGTCGCCCGTTAGACTTAAAAAGGTCAGATCAACAACACTTGGATCGATTCTCCGTCTACCCCACCATAATGGCGACTCGGTTTATATTATCCACTCTTTTGATCACTGTCTCTGTTCAGGCCGCCCAGCAGGTGGGTGCATTTGGACGATAAGACAGCTCCCATATAACTTGTTATCTATAGGAGCGCCGTGGCGTCCCCCAAGTGTACTCAAGTTGTCTCAAGCCAAACGACATCGCTCTTACCTTCGTATGTGCTATCCGAATATCCCTCGCCTTCCTTGGTCCACGCTCACAACCATGCAGGACGATGGTATGTATCGATAAACTCATCTGTGTGTTGGTGCCTCAAATCTGCAGGCCCATACATCTACCTTCGTACCATCTCCGACCAGTTTACCGCCGCGGGCGGAAAAGCGACATTCTTTTTCAACGGCGCCAACTACGGCTGTATCTACGACAGCGACCGCATCAGCGATGTCCAATACGCGTATACCGCTGGCCACATGATTGGAAGGTGAGTCCTTTACTCTAACTTGGTTCCAGATCCTCATCTCTGGGCCTGCAGCCACACATGGTCACACGTAGACCTCACCACACTATCGCCGGCTCAGCTCGAGGATTCGATGTTCCGCACGGAAGAGGCACTCTCGCGCATCATCGGCATTAAGCCTGCGTTTATGCGCCCCCCATACGGCAGTTACAACGACGCCGTCAAGTCAGCCGCGTTCTCTCGGGGCCAGAGTCTCGCAATATGGGACCACGATACCGGCGATTCGGATGGAGCAACTGTAGACCAGTCCAAGGCGGCGTATCTGGATGCTGTCAGCCAACTCGTCTCTAACGCTTTGTTTTTGGAGCACGAAGTACATGGTGCGCATATCGGGATTGCGCCCAAGCCACAATTGGTCTAACACCTTCCAATCAGAGAGCACAGCTAATGTCCTCGTTCCTTATGCTATCAATCTGTTCCAAAGCCGTGGCTACGACGTGAGTTCCAGTCGTCAAGTATCGACCCTCAATAACATGTTTTCTCAGCTCGTAACCGTGGCTGAATGTCTCGGCGTCGAACCTTATCAAGCCATCGGAATTCCTCAGCAGAAAGCCGTGAGGCTACCACACCTCGTCAACCTCTTGTCTTTCTGACCATAGAGCCTTACAGGACTCTTGGACGTGCGTCAACGCCCCTGGCCCCGGCGGATTCTGCGACGGCGACTCCATCGTGTGCCAAACGGGCACCCCCTTTCTTTCCACCGCACTGTCTGGGCCTACCGACACACCGCCCAGCGACACGCCCACACCCACACCCAGTGACACGCCCAGCGACACGCCCACACCCACACCCAGCGACACACCTAGCGACACACCCACCACACCCAGCGACACACCTAGCGACACACCCACCACGCCCTCGCCTACACCCACCCCCAGCGACACACTGCCTACCTCCCCCTCCCCCTCGCCCACGCCCACGCCCACACCCACACCCACGCCTACGTCGAACCAGTACATTCACCCCAGTGCCAACGGGGCGAAGTGCCTCACTGCCGCGTCGAACACCAATGGCGCAGTGGTTGAAATCGAGGACTGTATCGCAGCGGGCTCCCCGTCACAAAGCTGGACAGTCTCTGGGACCTTTTTGCAGATCTTCGGCAACAAATGCCTCGACGTCACCGGCGGCGCGAACGCCGATGGCACGAAATTGCAGATTTGGACGTGCACCACCGGCGACGCGTATCAGCAGTGGAGTCTGTCCGGAAGCACCATCCAGTGGAGCGGTCATTCACGCTGCTTGGATCTAAGCGGTGGCCGTCTGACAAACGACAACATTGTGCGTGTTCGCGTTCGCTCTTCGGTACGTGTTGATATAAATATTGTTCCCGGATGCAGGTGCAAATTTGGACCTGCAACGGTAACGGTAACCAGCAATGGACGCACACGACCGGTCCTGGCACGGGTGCTCCTCCTGTAACTGGACACAAGATCAACCCCGGCGCGAGCAGCTCCAAGTGTCTTACCGCAGCCAGTAACACGAACGGCGCGGCTGTCGCGATCGCGCCCTGTACCGGGTCTACCGGCCAGTCCTGGACGCGGAATGGACAAACACTCGTTGCGTATGGGTCGAAGTGTCTCGGTGCGTGACAGCTGCCTGCTCCCATATTCGGCGCTGATTCTTCCGCTCTCTTTTCTCAGATGTGGTGGATGGCAACACTGCGAACGGCGCCAAGATGCAGATCTGGTCCTGCACTCCCGGTGCGGGTGACGCAGCGCAACATTTCACCGTTACAGCCAACAGCCACATTCAGTGGGCGGGCAAGACCAAGTGCCTCGACCTCACGGGTGGGAGCCTCGTGAGCGGGAGCCGGGTATGCGCTCACCCTTGCACTCATGCGTTCAAGTTTTTGACCTGGTTTCCAGGTTCAAATGTGGGATTGCGGTGCCTCCAACGCGAACCAGGTGTGGAAGATCGTATAGTTAAATTTATGTAATAACGGATTGGAATTCAACCCAACCCACATCCCTGGGACTCTGTTCAGCGTATAGTCCTCATTTCACGTACTAGTCTTCAATGTTGCAGTCCTTTGCTGGATCTGCCGAAAAACAAACGTATTTGCAACCGCGTCTGTTTAAAATTTTTTGTTTCGTTCGTACGAGCCGATGGTTGACTTTTAGTCAACCGTGGGACTTTCTGATCATTTTGAAACTCCGATATGTTCTACTCTTTATAAAATTACGCCTGTCTGAAGCCTTAAACTCCGCCCGGATATACTGGGCGGCTGCGCTGCACTGCCAACTGGTGATTCAGATTGAACATTAAAGCGGCACCGCCTGTTGTTTAAGCTCTTCCAGAGGTTAAATGGCACCGTCACCATTATATCGATGTACTGCCCCGACGCAACGCGTTTCACCTACCGCTGCGACGCGACGCGCTTTAACCGATTTTTGCTCTAGGAAGGGTAGATGTTGGAGCGCGGAGCCTACTTGTCAACTTAGTGATCGTGACAAGTCCAGCTCCCCGGCTATAGTCTGATATTGGCGTATGTAGGCCGAGCCGTAACTCACTGGCAGAAATCCGAAGTCCTCAAAGAGCCCGTTTAAAGGGGGGTTGAACACCGGTTCTCTGATTCTCTGAATCAAATGTGCTCCACGGCATTTCCTGGGCAATTGACACGCAGCTTCCGGTCGGCCGCCGAGTTCAACTGCCCATTCATGCATCAGGAAGAACGCCAATCACCTCTTCCAAGTTCCAACAACGCCGGAATCAGAACCGCCGCATCCCCCTTGAAGAACCAATCTCCCTCCCCCAACCTCGCTGTCGACCCCTCCTCCCCGGACTTGGGATTCTCCATGTTGAACACCGCAATCCGTGCGCCTCGCAGCCGCGCGGCGTGGACGTACCCCGCAGCCGGGTACACCAACGCGCTCGTACCCACTACGAGCAACAACTCGATCGCGCCGTCGTCCATCCACGTGTCCACGCGCTCGAGGGCGGCCGCAGGGAGCGACTCGCCGAACCACACAACATCCGGGCGGAGGAGCGCGCTGCAGGCAGGGCAGCGGGGCAGGTCCGCAGCTGCGATTGTTTTGAGCGGGAAGCGCGCGTCAGCCGCGTCGACAGAGTCCGGGAGCGCGAAAGCGGGGACGAGCGGGTCTTTGAAGTTGTCGTGCTCGATGTACGGACATTCTGTGCATCGGTTGCTGAAGAGAGATCCGTGCACCGTTTCGATGTTCTCCGGCGGGTGGCCGGCCCGTTGGCAGAGTCCTTGAAATTCAATGTAAATCTCCCAATTCCATTTGGGTGGTGTAGGCATACCGTCAATGTTCTGGCTAATAGCCAAGAAACGCGGCTTCTTCTTCGCCAACTCCGCCAGCGCGATGTGCGCATTGTTGGGTTTCGCTCTCAGTGCACAATGTCGCCTATAGCTATAAAACTGCCACACAAGCGCGGGGTCCTTCGCGAACGCGCTCGGCGTCGCGAGTGTCATGCAGTCGTACTCGCGCCAGAATCCCCCGGCGCCACGGAACGTCGGGATGCCCGACGCCGCGGACAGCCCGGCGCCGAAGAGCGCGAGGATGCGGGTGGATGATTTCAGGTGCCCTGTAAACGACGCGTAATCTTCTGGGGAGATCTCAGAGGCTGACGACGGTGACGGTTCCGGGTCGGCCGCCGGGAGATTACGTTTCTGTTGGGCGGCATAGCGTTGCCAGAGCTCGTTAGCGAAGTTGGGAGGAAGTTGCGGCGGGCTGAAAGAGGGTGCTTCAGTGGACGCCATTAGTATTCGTCGGGGTGATTGATGACGATGAAAGTGAAAAGACAGCGGCGCTGCGGGGCAGGCTGCGCGGCGTTCAAGATCAACGACGAGCGTCTATCGGCGCGGGTACTGCCCGGGCACAGCAATTGTGATATCAAGGCCCCCAAGGGCAGGTGACAGATGTTGCTGCAAGGTTATGTAGGCTCGAACACAACCGGACGCCCGACAACTGCACTTTGATGATAGTCGATCAAAGGGTGTCGGGCGAAGCTATTCTCTTAGGGCCAAATCGCGACTGCCTCGAGTCTACTGCAAGGTAGTCTCGTACCCGACTCTCATGACATCCCAATTTGGGAACCCTGTCATGGTACGAGACTAGCTGCAAGGGCTTTCAGCGGCTGGGTTATTTTAGCCTTCCCTCGTCAGCCACGAGTGTTAGAAAGAGGGCAACCCGCTTCCGGTCATTTTCCGAAGATTGAAACCGACGCCAATAAAGCCCAGCGATGCACACAGGAGATATGCACAACCAATTCATTGCACCATACATAACTTGTCCTCATTGTTCAACATTTAAACCAAGGAATAAAAGAGAAAGTAGGCACACATGCTCTACGACGAGACACACGCGAAGCTTGTGATCTGGCCGGTGACATGAGCCGGGTACATGGAGGGGATGCCCAGAGGAACATTCAACGCACCTTGTCGTTGAACGGGTTGGTCGTCGCCAGTCCGCCAGTATCGTCCCCGGGGAATGTGAAAGACCACTGGGCCTCGTTGGTATCGCAGTTGCCCGAGCTAAAATATTACATCCGATGAGTTGCCGTTTTGTAATCTTGCACGCTGCGTAGAAGTCATAATGAACTTACGCAAAGGCTTAACAGATAAGCAGTCAGTGAGTCTCGACAGAATAATCCAAGCAGCAAGCTCACCGAAGCACGTCGCGCCGGGGTCGGGCCCGAAGCTGGTTATGGTATCGAGCCAGGGGCTGGCGAGCAGGATGCACTCATTCATGGGTTCGACGGCGTATCTGACAGGGCGAACGTATCGATATAGCGCAAGGAACTGAAAGGCTAAAATCGACGCACCCGCATAGCCCCTTCCAATTCAGATCTTGGCAGATGAACACGCCCCCGGGTTTCTTATCCCACTGTGAGAACGAGGCAAGAAAATTAAACGCCAAGACGTACACCGAGCGCGCTCGTCGGCGCGGTGGTAACATTGGCGGTCACAGCGGCATTGGCAACCTTGGGCGAGGGCGCAGCCGCGCCAGTGGGCGCCGTGAATGCGCCAAGGGATTTCCCGAGCGAGGGGAGGACAGTCCGGTTCCAGCCGACTTCGAGTTTCCAGTCCGTTGGCGCTGCGGTCGCTGCCAGCGGGGCAACGAGGAGGGCGGAAACAACGGCGACGACGAGGGATCGTGCGGAGGTCATAATCATAACTGCTGAGGACCAAGCTGGGGCGAACGATGAGGACGAAGGGAAGATGGGGTCCGATAGGATGACACTCTCACCCTCGGGATATATGCACGCGAACTGTGCGGGTGTGATGAGCCTGATGACCGTGCGGGCGGATACTGATCCCTTTTATAGCAGGCCGAGGCACGCAGAGACTGTCCGTAGCCAGGACAACTTCGGCAATTCAGCGGCCCAATCAGATCATGTGTTTTGACAGAGGCTGCCGAGTGCTGCCGGAGTACTTGGAAGCAAGTTGGATGGTCATTTTTGCAGGCTGGTTCTAACATCCGACATGTGGGTGGGGAATGCTAGAACGCGAAGCGGCACCGGAGAAGTGCCGAGCTACTGGAAAGTACTGAAGAGACCACCAACCATGAAGCGGACGCCGTAAAAGATTCAGCAGTTATACTTACTCAGTCGGATACCCACAGCGAATTGCCTACCGCGATTGTGCTTGGAAGCAAGGGGACCCAAAAAGGGACAGGGACAGGTCTGGACACGGTGCCTGTCTGTCCAGCGGCAGCGGCCATAACGAGAAATCTTCGGATCTTCGGTCCACAGGTCAAAATAGGCTGGGTGGATACCCTTCTGCGACCTGTCCTGCTGGAGTGCTGGCGGAGCGATCTATACCTGGCGCCTAGGAATACGGCGCACGCGCACGACAGTACCTGAAGTGAGCTTACATTCATTGCCGTCGAGGATGGCTCATGATATCTGTGGCGCGACAGCTGCACTCGGTGTCATCGAAGAGTCGGTGGAGAAACAGCGGGAGATCTGAAGTCCGTGAGGAGAGCAACGGCGCTCAGGTCACGGACGGAGCAAGAAGATGATGTTGATGCATCAAATGATTTAAATCAGCGGAGTTTGAACTGCTTCTTGAACTTTTACTCCACTGTTGTGTCCAACTTGTGTCCCTCTCTCTCGGCGACGATCCAAGCCTATTTCCATTTCTCGGCGCGTCGATGGCTTTGTTTCACTCTCGAACGTCTACAACCTCGTCCGGACTTCAAGTTTAGAACGCACGCTTGGACCTCAGTCGATCCGACTCGAATGTGGTGACGGTCACTGTGGTCGAATGTCAAAGCGTATCCGATGCAGTGCCAAAGCGTTAACTCATAAAATGAACCAATTAATTCGTGCCACAGCACTCACTCTCCCCAATGTCGCTCGAGACCCTCCCAGCGCCTGCCTTAGAAGCGCTTCTCGCCTATCACCTCGAAGCTGCTCGACAACTCGAAGAACGGCTCAGATCTGCAGGGCCTGCTGTACCTGCTGTGCCATGTCGGAAAAATCTTACTCGGCTTGAAACGACCTCGGACGCGTTCCAAGACGTCACAAGGTCATATGGTTTTGTGGGTCTTGCAACGCAGAGGTAAAAAATCCGCAACCCCTTGCAAGACACGCCGTTCCTTCCAAGGTCTCTCAAGGCTCTCGCTTCTCTCAAGGCGTTCTAAGGTTGCTTGAGACTGGTCGGACAAAATCTATTACATTCCTGCTCACTTGATCACTCAGCTAGCAATAGTTAATGTAAAGAACGTATGAAGCGGTTAATGTAATAAACGTGTGAAGTGTTGGATTGAAAGTTAATGAGTAAGGTAAGTGGAGGTTATCAAGTGAAGTAAGTGAGGGAGTGCCCGTAGACATGCATACGGGTAGGTGTAAATTTCCGGACCTGATCATCTGAGTTATGTACCTTGTTCGAGCCACCGGTTGGTGTTTCACACGGGCTCCACAGCGCATAAAACCTCGTAAACAATTGTTGTGAGCCCGTAAAACTCAATAAGCAAGCCCCGGAACAAACAACTGGTATGAAAACTACAAGTGTAACAGGTCCTTCATAGGTATGTGTACTGCTTAAAAAAACTCGCTCTGTTGCAAGGAGTCTCAAGGCCTCGCAAGACCTGCCACGGCTTGCAACTCCTTACGAGGCAACCCGATGTCTTTTGACGGCATGTGAGGACTTGCAAGGGCTGATTGGATGGCTTGCAACCACTCACAAGTTGACTCAAGGTCACAGGCCGTCTCAGACCGTTGCAAGTCATTTGACTTTTTTCCGACACAATCAGTACACATAGAACGGCCTTGCCACCCGATGAACACGACGGTGATAGCGGAATCTCACTCGAAGACGGACTAGGTTAGCAAACAGGATGCCGAAGTCTTGTCTCCCAATCATAATCAGCCACTTTTAGACACGGAGCTCCAAACGCAGTCCAGCTCACTTCAACCCCCCTTCACACCAACTCCCCTCATCCGTCGAACATCCGCCCCCAGCCCCGTCAGCCCTCCTTCCACACCCGTCCGCCGTCCGCCGCCGCGGATATCGTCTCCCCCGTCCGTGAGCACCACCTGGCCGCGGGAAACGGATGTCACCTCCCCGACGCCCGCTTTTGGTGGCAGCCGCAAGCGGCCGCGCGTTGACGAGGAAGAGTCGAGCGAACAGAGCAGGGTACGCATGCGAATTGACCCTGGTTGGCCACGCGGATTCATACGGACGCCTCCACGTCGCCGGCGCCTATGGGATAAGGAGAACGAGAGGCGCGAAAGCGTACGGGACACGATATCCTAGTGGAAGATGAGCTGAATATACTGTCTTTCCCACAATTCCGTTCGTTTGCATTACCACCTTTTCCCAAGGCATTTCTCCGCATGCATGGTAACCTTTATTCCAGGCACGATGCTCTCACACTTCTTTCTGCCAACGAACGCAATGCAGGCAAACACCGCGCGACGGGACAACCTCTCATCCCGTACTTACATGCTCCGAAACTAGGAATATCTCAATAAATCGGGCACAGCTCACATCGATGGATCGATTTTGGACACGTCAGCCGCAGCTTGACGATTTTTTTTTTTTTTTTTTACCAGCAGGTCCTATTTAAATCCGACCGAGTAGCGACCAATCTCCTGCGCGACATGCTCGGGTAACCTCCTGTCCATCGGGCGGACTCTGAGCTAATTCGGCCCATGGCCGGCAAACAAACTCTTGAAGCTCACACAGATAAGTACTGAGAGACTTCGCTCTTGGATCCATGGGTGAACGTTGATCAGAGTTCATCAAGTGCTCAAATCAGCGAGACGTTCAAAATTAAATTGCGCAGATTTTACCAGAGATCTGGTATGCAACTGCTATCTCAGCAAATGGACGCTGGATATGACAGCTCACAGGTTTAGATTCTGACGTGTGAAGTCGAGAGAGGGTACTCAATGCAACCCGTTACTTCGCGGCGGGGGATATTAATGTGGAGGTGGGTTGTTGCGCAAATTCAGTGATCCTTTCCCGGGTGACATGGTGAGTACGATACTGTACGGCGAATGATAATCTCCAGATCAAGTGGTTATGAGTGAGCCTCTACCTTCTGTATTGCTATTACTTCTGAAGTTGACTTGAAGGGTCGCCACTGTTTTTACTGGAAGTATCATCGATGTCTAGCGCGACCGTATCCCGGGAATTTCGATTCCGGCCCAGGGATCACAACCAGCTGTCCAGCAGACGACGGGATCCCAGGACAGTACGCGACCCGTCAAAAACAGGGGGAGCCTGTAACTGGTTGCGAAGCTCTCAACACGGAACCCGAATGGGCCCGCATCTCGCGCCAACTCCATGCGGGATGTGAGCTAATGCAAGCTTTTGTCGCCACCGAGCTCGCTAGAGTTTCTGTCCAGTAAGCAGACAAAAAGTGGAGTCAGGTCGGAGCGTTGAAATTTGAGTACCCATCACCATATCTATGATTCATGATCCCCGTTACTTCGTTAGTCGAATTCAACTTGATCTCAACGACCACCATGTAACCACAACGCCGCTTAGTATCGGTCTCCCTCGGTCTTGGATCACGCCAACGCCCAGCCGATTCCAGCCCTGGGAGTTGCAAGTCGCCGTCGAGTCATCCATCTACATCATCATGTCAACGTCCGGCCCTTCGAATTCAGTTCTGTGGTTATAAGGAGACTCGGTATTATAACTTTCCGGTGGTCTTCTTCTGAATCGCCCTTATTTCTGCGAGACAGGTCTCTCCTCCTGGTGAGGTTTTTTCGCCCTCCAACCTTTTTCTCGTCTCTTCCAATTGCCTCAACTGGATTTGGGATGGCATATTCGGAGTTACCAGGTGTAATCGTGCGTCGCTTCTGTCTACTCTAACGTGATACAATCTCTGAGCTCGCGCAGTGTCTTGCCTTGGCCGCACTGTTGTCTCTACTCTCCATCTCATTCTATTTTATGGTAATCGTGCCCCCAACACGATCTAGAACTCCTGCTTATGGCGCTCACCCAGAAATCGTCGTTACGAATGCACAACTATGGAAACACGCACATAAACGGGTATTTCAGGTCGCTTCTTCTGGCGAATTTCGTCCAATCCTTTGGGACTGCGATGAATCTCAAGTGGGCTGCAGAAGGAGGGGCGACGTCAGGCACATTTTGCATTGCCCAAGGTTCGCCTCGAACTGAACCTCCATTCCACTTATGTGAACTATTTGCAGGTGGTATCAAGCAAGCCGGAAACATTGCGACAGCACTCTGGTGAGCAACACACACTATTTGTGTCCAGATCACCCAACACTAATTAGGTCTTTTGTACTCGCTCTGCACTTGTTCAATCTTCTATTCCTCCGAGCGAAATCCACCACTGCCGGTTTTTGGTGCACCATTGTCACCGGATGGACTGTCGTGGCACTTGTTGTGATTGTTGGCCCGACTGCGATACAGCGACGGGACAGAGGTCCCTACTTTGGAATTTCGGGAGCGTGGTGCGCACCTCTCTTTCTCTCCGGTTTCCAAAGAAACGATGCGAGTCATTACTATTGAACCCCCTAGGTGCTGGATAACGTCCAGCTACCCTCGCGAGCAAATATTTCTGGAATATTTCCTGGTTAGCCCCGGGACCGCTCCGCCGGCTGAGACACACAAACTAAAGGCCGTGTAGGAATATGTCTCGGCTGGACTGTGCATTGTCCTCTACACTTCCGTGTTCCTCAGAATCCGAGGAAACTTTGCTCGCCAGGATGGAAAATGGAAACTCCGCGTTCTTCCACGCGGTGAGGCTTGGCAGCTTTCGTTGGGACGAGACCTCATCGATAGTTCTATGCTGCAGGTGCGACCCCCTGGATTGAGATTTTTACTCGACAACCCTTACTGATTTTAGGCTGCTCGACAAATGATGTGGTAAGTCGCTTCTGGGTGGCGTAGTACTACATATTCCATTCACTAATCGAGCTTACGGGTAAAGGTATCCGGTAAGTCGTCACCTCTTTGCGAGCTCGTCATTCTTGATTTTCCATAGGTCGTGTACACATTGTTCTTGACACCTATAACCATAGCGCGTCTTTCACAATTTATGGGAGGCGATGTTCCCTTCTGGGCGACAGTCGTTACCGATGTCATTTTCAACCTCACCGGTGAGCTACATGTCATCCCTGCTTCCTGACAACAGCTCTGATAAACGCCGTCAGGGTTCGCCAACGTTCTCCTGCTTGCCGCGACGCGCAAGTGTCTGCCGGACGCAACACAACTACCTGATTTTTCCACGGCGCGCCAAAACATGCGCAAGTCTTTGTGGAAGGCCAAAGGCGTGACCCCGTTCACCCTCGAGCGCAGCGAGTCTACGGCAGTGTTTGATCTTGAGCGACTGGCGCGTATCGAGTCCATACGTAGTACGCGTTCAAGCCTCGATTCTAGTGGGCCCACGCAGTGAACAATATGTCCGCATGAGAGGCGACAGAACTAGATTAAAATTTGAAAAAAAAAGAAGTTATCCAGGGATGTTGGTCCGATTCGGTGTGTGTTTTCCTTTTTATCAAGGCCAAGATTCAACCAGTGGAACGTTGTACGCTGCGTGGAAAGGCAAATCGCTTCTTCCCTTCCGCTGATACTGATACCGCCGAGAATCCGCGCGCATTGTAGTCAACGCTTGGTCCCATAAATTAATTTGGAGATGATGGCGATTCAGATGTTGAGCCAATGTGTGGTGACCAAATTCATCCCACAAGAACGATGGGTAGAGGTTGATTTCGGCGCAACTTGATCGACGCATCGGATTTTCAACATGTTGATCCGAAACTCTCACGGTTTGAACAAAGTTTCGTAAAGCACAGACACGATACCGATCGCAAAAGGAGTTGATTCCAATCGCGGTTAAGTAGAACGCATGCAAGAGGTCACAAATGACGAACATCGCAAGGTACAGAGTGTGCAGATGCCGAGCTTGCAGAATCGGCCACCCTGGACATGGAGAGGCGGCTGAGAGTCCCAAGAGGGTTCTGAATGCCACAAGGATTCGTAATCGAAGGCGACTCAGCCCGCGTAGGTTCAACTTGTTGATCTAAAAAGGAATAACCCAAATCCTGGTTAGTCGTAGCAAAGGGCAAGGATGCGCAGATTCATAACTGACGATGTCCAGATGAATTGTTCATATTAGAGGTTATTAGCAGATTTTAGCCGAGATTTTTCTTGGACGCCCATTGGCTGCTCCACACCTCTCGACCAATCAGCGGCTGAGCAAAATCTCGGCTAAAAGTTGCTAATAAGCTCTATTCCAGCTTGGCCTCGCAGCGGAGGAGAACACACGCTGGCTTTTCGTGAGCCGAAGGTTAGTTGAGGAGCCTTCTGATGGCTTTAACAGTCGTTCGTGTTCTGAAAGGTTCACTGACCACCAGCCGCATTATCGGTGCCCCTTGTGGAGCGCGCTAGCTTCTTCATACTGCTGAAAGTTAGAGTCAACCCACACATCGGCGCAGGGCAGTACACACCTGGTTGTGATGGGTGAAGAGGGAACACACTGATCTATTTATAACTGTCTAGGTTTTTTAGCGAAACTGTCTAGGTTTTTTAGCGAACAGAAGTCCGAATGCGGGCTCCAAAAAAATTACCGGTTCTTCTCTCACAGATGAAACCAGGACGCGGCCTCCAATCAAACCCGTTGAGGATCTTTGCCCACAGGCTGAGCTGTGCCGAAAGCAAGGCTTTGAATGATTCGTGAGTCGTGACTTAAAATGAATATAGTGCGATAGGCTTTAAAGCATGTCTCTCCCGAGTCGAACGCCAATTGCAACAACAAAATGTGGGGCAGAATATCCGTTTAATTGACGGGATCACCAGATTGTCGCAAAAGTCCTTTTTAGCTTATAAGGGGTTACGAAGGCTTACAGCCTTATAGGCAGGTTATAGGCAGGTTATAGTGAACTTATGGCGAGATTATAAGAACTTACAAGCACTTATAAGCCTACAACCTCCGGATTTGTTTTGTGTTGCACTCAGGCATGTTGAACACTTGAAAAAAGCACCCAGAAGATGGTTAAAAGAATTGTTTAATTGCCAGCGCGCAAAAGCCAGTCAAAATCGGCTACATCATCTAAGTAAAAGGTTCGATCTTCCTTGTCGCACCCGAAAAAATTGATCAGGTGAGCTCCTCTTATGAAGTATCGAGGCAAAATGAAGATGGTACGTGCATCTTCCAAAATCCGGCAGTTCCTCCAGAGAGTCTTCGGATGCCAGGTGGACTTTTTGAATAAGCGCATCAGTGCGATGTCCTCGGTGCGACCGGACGGGAGGCGACATTGGAATAAGAACAGCATTTTGAGATAAGATAAATGGATCGGGATGGGCGGCTCTGTGCGAATTTAGTCGCAAAGTCGAACACTGAACCATGGAAGATCGTACCGTGATTAGTTCCTCTCCGTCTTCCCGCAGTGGCTCCTCGGGAAATGTGTTCCGTACAAAGGAGCGCAAGTCAGAATGGAAATTTTGCCGTGTTGGACTATCGATCCAGACAGTGTCCTTCATCGCGTATCGGGAGTTGACAAGATTCTGGGGTGAGCCAAAGCGCCAGTACGAACAGTCATTGCCATAATTCCACTCCGAGATCGCCAAGCACACTGTACAAACATGTCACTCGCCGCTTCACTTCCTCCTGGATTTCGAGCGTGTCGATCGGGATGTCTCCTCCGACGCATTTGTCCGCGACGGAACGCTCGGGGCAGGGAGGATTAGTGGGTGCTATTATGTGTGAGTAAGTGGAGATACTGAAGGAATCATGGATTGCGCACCTTCAATGCAGCGCGCGCAGCTGCAATTGAGATCCGCAAGCTTATTCTCGACGTGGTTCAGGCGTGTTTCTACGCTGAAGTGCGGTTCTCCAGATGGGGAGCACAGACGAAGTTCGATTTGAGCAGTCTGAGAGGGGTTTATTTCGTTTGAGGTGAGCTCGACGGCACACAGTGGATGTGCGTGTCCGATTATGGTGCAATTTTGGTGTGCACGCAGTCTCGATCCTCATTCGACTCCGTCTGGTTCAGAGTCAGACACATGGTGGCTTTGGGTTCGGCGGGTCGTATTGCGGGCATCGCAGGGGCCAACAGCGAGGGCGAGGTCGTAGGACGCTGACGAGAGGAAGCGGGAGTGGCCGGTGACGTCACGGCACGAAACCATATAAACGGATCAATCCGTGACGATGTGACTCCACCTCCTTGTCTCCAACCACCACCTGCCTCTCCTCCGTTCACCTCGTCGCTCCGTATCCCGCGCCCTCTGTGCATCCCGCGCCCTCAACGTCGGTGCGTCTCCACATCCTCTTTCCCCCGCCACTCCTCTGATGTGAATCCCAGCCCGAGCTGCACTGCCAGCTGGTGAGCGCCGACCACGCATGGCGCCACAGCTCCACTCATGACCAGGACCACTACACCACCGTTTGGTCAGCGACCTGGCAGCGACCTGGGAACCGCCTACGTCTCTCCCGCAATTATCCGACGTCTGATCAATATAATCCGGCCCACGTCGTTTTGAGGTCGGACTGATCCCACCTCATATCCACGTCGAAGGCTATGCCTGGCTACGCGCGCTTTACCGATTTTTTTTTCCTCTGGGAGGCTCGGTAATCGATTTGGTAGGGGGGGGAGGACATTACATTCATGGTATCATACTCTACGATACAACAGTAAGTATATGTACACAATTCTCAAGTGCGACTTCGAGGAGCGAGTACGAGGGATTCTGTGATAATGAAAAAAAAAAAAACTCGCAACACGACACCTCACATCGGGCTCTTCAGATAGGAGAGAGACTGGAGAGTACAAGCAGGTGGCCCATAGAAAGTGGAATGTGGCCAGCAGCTCCTTGAGGGAAAACCGTTTGAAGGCAGGCCGTGGACGGCGAGCGCGGACATGAGGGGAGAAAGGAAGATCGATGACAGCGCAGGGAAACGGACTTGTGCAAATTCGATGAAAAAAGCCCTGCGCCCCGTCTGCCATGTGGACGACGACCTTGGCCAAGTGCCCGTTTCGACGTCGATTTGAGGTGGAGAGAATTTACCTCGATCCGACATCAAATCTAGCCACAATCAGTGTCAACACCATGCCGGAGCCACCCCATTTAATTGGACCATTTTCTGACGTTGGGTTCGGGGTGGTGTCGATGTTCTTGATCAAACCTGCACAAGACGTCGAACTTTGGCCAATTTCATGTCTATTGAAGGGCAACTTCACGCCGGCCGGATTATGTTGAATCAACCGTCAACGGCCAAACGGTGGTGTAGTGCGTCACTATCCACCCCTTTGTCGCCGTTGACTGACGTTGAGTTGAATATTTTGGATACGTCTGCCGCGGAGTTGCCGAGGTGAGTTTCTCAACCTTCTCTTATCCGTTCCATCCCAGATTGGCGGCATTGGGTTCTATGCTCCCCATCCGCTGCTCGCTGAGTGCACCATTGCGTATTTCTGCGCAGGTCACGGCATGTGATTTGTAGTAGTGTAGATTTGCAATGAATATAGATTTTCCCTCCTTTCGAGTGTGTCAGTGGGTACGAGGGACTAACGAGAGGGATATCGTATCGGTGGTTATCCGAGCTTATAAGCCCTTATAACCGTTATAAGTGCTGTAAGAACTTATCCGCGAAGATAGCGCCTTTCTGAGGTCTATAGACCCCGAAAAAATCTTACATACTTATACTAGCTTATAACTCATTACAACTGACTATAACCAACATCGGCCTTTTGCGACAATGCCCGTCGCATTTACTTTTTTTGGTGCCAATGGCTCCCAATGGCTCATCGTTGGGCCAGACAGCGTGTTGGTTTTGGCTATCAAAATGGATGTAAGTCGTCAGCGTTGACATCAGCTCTGCGTCGCTTCCTGGTCCATCAAAGTCAAAGTTAGATATAAACTCAGGAAAAATGCATTCTCCCAGTATCTCTCATCCTCGGAAACGCTTGCGCCTTGTTGATATTCATGCTCCCTCGAGATCTCACTATCCAAGACGCCCAGCTTCTGGAAGAATTAATCACGTACGCTTTCTTGCTTCGAATATAATGCATCTTAACGAGGTTTCCATTTTATAGCGAAACGAAGAATTCGACCTCAACTTGCGATTCGAGCACGAAAGACGCGTCCGGTCGAGGTGGGCATGCTATCGTACGTCTTCATACCTACCGCTTTCGCTGACAACAACACAAATTTCAGGCCCACTGAAATCCCCGGGCTCGTCGCCAGGACTCCGTGCTCGGAGCACTGCTGATGGCGGCCAAAACCCGGCGCGCATGAAGGACCGCTATGCATCGAGCGACCAATCCCAAACCATCCCATTCGAGCTAGGTGCAACGCAGAAATCGGTATCACCTCGCTCCGTTATCAAGATACCCTCGGCGTTCGAGATAGCTCCAGAGGCGCTGGAGCGTTGGATTTACACGGGTGTTTGTGATGATCCCGGCAGTGGGCGGCCGCAAGGAGAGCCGCGAGGCAGATAAATGACGGCACTAAGCACCAGTAATATCGAGTCCCGTGGCCAAAACAGTGTGTTTGTAGATTGGATAAATGGAAAAGTCATCAAAATCGAACATTGATTGAACATTGATGTCCCCGGGGATGCGATATGTAAGCCCAGGAGATGAACCAAGTGGGGAGTGGGCAGATTACCGGCAAGCGGGAATGCAGTTTATCATTGACAACGTCTTCTTCTAGAGTAGTTTCTGCTCACGAAGCAATGTACAAGGTGTTCTCAACAATGAACTGTTTTTGTTTATTTTCGACCGGAATGGCCGCGGCAAAACGACTGCGACTGCCAAAAAAACCACCGACCTTGGTTGCTGCAAGTTGAACTTTGGTTGGTTTGTCGGACCGGACACCGATCAGTGGCGGTGCATGCCCTAACGTTGTTCAGTTCTTTCAACTTCTGTCTTTTCTTTCATGATTTCAGCTCCCCGGCTCATATCTTCCTCCAAACTCCAGAATTGAATACAGAGGCATTTTCATATCATCAGAATCAGTTCCGTCAGGTTCCGTCCCGTGCTATGAACGGAACATGCCAATTGGGGTTACCGCCGCCAAACTTCATCTGGAAAATTACCAATGTCTATGGCGGTCTATGCTAGACCAAATAGAAGGAATAGACCGATAGACTGCCCCCTGTCTATCTTAGACAACCATAGACAGTGGGTGTCTGCCGTAGACCACGATAGACCACTTAGACGGATAGACCGATAGACCGATAGACAGCCATAGACGGATGCCAGCATCGCGTAAAGCATCAAACGACGATCGTGGCCCTGATTTTGTCTTCGTAACTGTGGTCGTTGTCAAGCAATTATTATTCGGGGTCATGCAGGATAGTAGGAGAGGGGCAGCAACTTTATTTGCAGACAACTATGGAACTATCCAACGTAAAACTACTCGCGACCAAAGAGACTACGAATGGTACCCGATGCTGAACAAAAACAAATTTCAATCAACGTTCGGAGGACTGCGAAGATGGAGGTCATCGAGTTTCTACACGACGGAAAAGGTGGTTAGCAGGATCTGTAGAACCAAGCGTACCTCTGGCAGGATGAGCGAGAAGTTGTAGCAATTGAGGGAACAGAGGTGACAGAGGGGATGAAGACCTACAGCAAGGGTGGGTGAACGCCGAACGGAGAAAGACTGCAGCTGTCAGGGGAACCCCCCTTTCGCACGCCTCCTCCGGTCGTTGGCCCCGCCCTTCCGGTCGCTCCGGTCGTCCCGGTCGACCGGAACCCTCCGGTCAACCGGAACGTGCCGATGCCGGCTGGCATTCGGCATGCGATCATGCGCGTGACCTCGGCATCCGTTCCCGATCACTCCGGTCCCGTGCACCTGTCCAGTAGACTATTATACTCACGGCCTAGCGTGGGAATCCTCAGAGTTTCTTCTCTTCGGATTCCCCTCGCTAGGTGCGTTACTCAATGTCTGTAGCTACTGTTTATTCACCTTCGGATTCCCCTCGCTAGGACTCTTGAGTACTCTCGGGCCTTGAGGTTGCCCTTACAGCAGAAGAAACTCTCTACGGGATTAACCGGCCAAGATTGCGAAGTTTGGACTTGAAGGCTCGGACGAGTACGTCAGTGCCCCTGCCTCTCCCACTTCAAATCTTGCCCCCTCCTCCCCTGTCCCTGCTCTTGACGCCGACATGTCCGACGCTGCCGCTGCACAAGCCGAAGCCCGGATGTCCGCTATCGAGGGTACACTCGAGCGCCTCACCAGGTTGATTGAAAATTCCACCACCCAACGCGCTGTTTCGCCTGCCCCGTCCCTTGCCGCTTCGGCTCCGGACCCGGGTCCACGGCTTTTCGAAAACGTCACCCCCGGAACGAAAACGGTCCTCCGACCGAACCCCCCGTTCGTCTTCGATGGCGACCGGACCAAGGGCCGGGCGTTCCTGCACGCTGTCCGGTCCTACGCCCGGCTCGTACCGGAAGCGTTCACTGAGGCCGGAGAACCCTCGGAGGAGAAGGTCGTCAGGTACGCCATGTCCTTTATGGCCACCGACACGGCACAGCGCTGGGCCGAGCGCTACGCCGCCAAAAGCCCCTTCCCGTTTCCGACCTGGGACTTGTTCCTGGTCGAGTTCCGGCAGCGCTTCGTCCAGGAGAACGAGCAGGACCACGCCCTGATCAAGCTCGAGTCCCGCGCCTACCACATGGGCAACCGGGACGTCTTCCGGTATACCGACGACTTCGAAGACCTCGTCGACCTCGCCGGCTTCAGCGACCCCATCGTCAAGGTCACGAAGTACCGCACCGGACTCGACCCGGCGATTAACCTCGCCATAACCGGGTCGAGCGACCCTCCCCCGCTCACGGACTATGTCGCGTGGCGCGTCCGGGCCTACCGGCAGTACGAGTCCCAGCTCCGGGCTCGCAATGTCCCTTCCGGTCGCTCTGCGGCACCCTCCGGTCGCACCACCTTCCCAACCGGGAGGCCTCTGGCGCCCGCCGGTCCCGGTTCCGGTCGCGCCCCGGTTCCGGCTGCCGCACCGCAGGTGCGCACCCCCGCTCCGGCTCTTCCTCCTGGCATTCCGATGGAGGTCGACCGCGCCAGAGCCCGGGGTGTCTCCCGCCGTGCCTGCTTCCGCTGCGGCGACCCCAACCATCTTGCCCGGGACTGCACGACTCCGGTCGACGTCCGGTCGA
This sequence comes from Mycena vitilis, assembly GCA_029203975.1. Taxonomy (NCBI): domain Eukaryota; kingdom Fungi; phylum Basidiomycota; class Agaricomycetes; order Agaricales; family Mycenaceae; genus Mycena; species Mycena vitilis. The sequence goes on along the minus strand of JARGYF010000087.1, from coordinate 82,370 downwards.
TTGACGTCCTGGACGAGGTGATCCAGCAGCTTGGCGGAGATCTGCTGGAGGAGTTGTTGGCGCGCCTTGCGTCGACCGAGGCTGTAGCCGAGCATGCTGCAGCCACCGCCGCCGCCGTCGTCCCGGAGGATTTTCCCCTCCGCGACGAGTGAGCAGTGCGCCCTCGGTCGCGTCCCCTAACCGTTTCGATGTCCTATGTAATGAGTCCGACAATACATCTCATGCCTTGGCCGAAACGGAAGACGCACCCCCAGACCCACACGACGCTCCGGTCGTTCCGGTCCGACCTGAACCGGCTCCGGTTCCGGTCAAACCCGATCTCCCCTGGGATCGCCTCCGCCGCAAGCCGATGTGGGAGCGCAAGCTTCCTAAGCACTTCACCATCGCGGCAGACGCCTCCCCAAACTCTCTCTTCCTTCCGGTCGAGATTGAGTCCACTGATGACGCAGTGAAGCTCTCCGTGTCCGGACTCCTGGATTGTGGCGCAACCAGTGAGTTCATAGACACCGAGTACGTCGCGGCCAACCGCATTCCGGTCCGCAAACTCTCACGGCCCATTCCGGTCTACAATGTCGACGGCTCTCCCAATGAAGCCGGAGGCATCCGGGAAGTCGCCGATCTCATCCTCCGCTACAAGTCTCACAGCGAGCGTGTCGTGTTCGCTGTCACCCGCCTAGGCAAGCAGAATCTCATCCTCGGGTTCTCCTGGCTCCGGAAGCACAACCCGGAGATCGACTGGGAGACCCGGGAGGTCAAGATGAGCCGCTGCCCCTCCGTCTGCAACACCTGTCGTGACGAGGTGCGCACCGAGCGTAGGCATGCCGCGACCTCTGCCCGGATTCTACGTCAGCTCCGGGCGGGTCCGGTGCCCACCATCTGCGCGGTTGACACGGATGACCGCTCTGGCGAGGATGATGATAATGAGTTTGACACCGAGGAGCTTCCGGAGCTCTCTCCGGACGACTCTGACGAGTCCGATGACGAGGACGATCCGGTCGAGGATGGCGACCGGATCTTCTACACGACGTTCTCCCCTCCGGAAGACATCCGCGCTACCAGCACCGTCTCCCAACGGCTGGCTGAGGCGCACGCCAAGAACTCCGCGTCCGGTACGGAAGCAATTCCCGAGTGGGCCCGCGAGTTCGAGGATGTCTTCAACCGGGAGTCGTTCGACTCGTTACCGGAACGTCGCAGTTGGGACCACGCCATTGAGCTCGTCCCGGACTCGAAACCGGCCAACTGTAAGGTCTACCCCATCTCACCCCTCGAGCAGCGCGAGCTCGACGCGTTTATCGAGGAGGGTCTGGCCACGGGTCGTATCCGGCCATCGAAGTCTCCGATGGCGTCTCCGGTCTTCTTTGTCAAGAAGAAGGACGGAGCGCTCCGGTTCGTCCAGGACTACCGGGCGCTCAATGCGATGACCGTGAAAAACCGGTACCCACTCCCTCTGATCAACGACCTTATTAACCGATTGAAGGGAGCCCGGTTCTTCACGAAACTCGACATCCGGTGGGGCTTCAACAACGTCCGCATCCGGAAGGGTGACGAGTGGAAGGCTGCCTTCCGGACTAACCGGGGGCTCTTCGAGCCCCTGGTGATGTACTTCGGCCTGACCAACTCCCCTGCGACCTTCCAGACCATGATGAACGACATCTTCCAGGACCTCATCCTGTCCGGGGATGTCATGGTCTACCTCGACGACATCCTCATCGCGCACTCGGACCTCACCCGGCATCGCGAGATCGTCCGGGAGGTCCTCCGGCGGCTCCGGGCGCACAAGCTCTACTTGCGACCGGAGAAGTGCGAGTTTGAGAAGTCGTCAATCGAGTACCTCGGTGTGATCATCTCTCACAACCACGTCGAGATGGACCCGGTCAAGGTCGCCGGAGTCACCGCTTGGCCGACTCCCGAGAACAAGAAGGACGTGCAACAGTTTGTCGGCTTCACTAACTTCTACCGGCGCTTCATCCGGGACTTCTCCGGCCTCGCTCGTCCGCTCTTTGATCTGACCCGGAAGGGCCAGATTTGGGTTTGGACTGAGAAGGAAGCCGGCGCGTTCCAGGCGCTCAAGGACGCGGTAACCTCCGATCCGGTTCTCATCCTTCCGGACGAGACCCGGATGTACCGCCTCGAAGCCGACAGCTCCGACTTCGCCTCCGGCGCCGTCCTTTCGCAGGAGTCCGACGACGGGAAGTGGCACCCTGTTGCGTTCTTTTCCAAGAGCTTGTCTCCGGTCCAGCGCAACTACGAGATCCACGACAAGGAAATGCTCGCGATCGTCCGGTCTCTTGAGGAGTGGCGACACTTCCTCGAGGGGTCGCAGCTTCCGGTCGAGATCTGGACCGACCACAAGAACTTGGAGTACTTCCGGAAGTCGCAGAACCTCAACCGGAGGCAGGCACGGTGGTCGCTGTACCTGTCCCGGTTCGACTTCACCCTTCACCACAAGCCCGGGCGCTTGATGGGTCGACCAGACGCCCTCTCTCGGCGACCGGACCATGGGGCGGCTTCGGATAATCAGGATGTGACGCTCCTGACTCCGGAGCTCTTCCATGTCCGCGCGCTGGAGGGCATCGCCATCTCCGGTCCGGAAGCCCCCCTCCTCCGCGACATCCGCGACGCCCTAGCCGGCGCTCCGGACCTTGAGGATCCGGTTGCTCGCGCAGCCCGGGAACTCCTCAAGGTTCGCGGCGCCCGCTCGTCCCGGAACGCTGAGTGGAACGTTTCCGGCGGCCTCCTCTATTTCCGCGGTAAGGTTGTCGTCCCCCGGGACAAAGACCTTCGCCGCCGAATCTTGGAGCAGCACCACGACACGCGGGTCGCTGGCCATGCCGGGCGCTTCAAGACGTTGGAGCTTGTCTCCCGGAACTACTGGTGGCCCCAGATGTCCCGCCACGTTGGCCGGTATGTGGCGACCTGCGACTTGTGTTGCCGGACCAAGGCGCTCCGGAAGCTTCCGGTTGGCGAGCTGCACCCGACTGAAGTTCCTCCGGACCGCTGGCACACGGTCTCGGTGGACTTCGTTGTGGAGCTCCCGGAGGCCCACGGATACGATGCTATCATGGTCGTAGTCGATGTCCTCGGTAAGCGTGGTCACTTCAATGAGTGCACGACCCACATCGACGCCGTTGGCGCCGCCCGGTTGTACTACCGGAATGTCTGGAGGCACCATGGCACTCCGGAGAGGTACATCTCCGACCGGGGTGTCCAGTTCATTGCGGAGTTCACCCGGGAGCTGTGGCGGCTCATCGGTATTGAACCGGCGACCTCCACAGCGTGGCATCCGCAGACCGACGGTCAGACCGAGCGAGTTAACCAGGAGATGGAGCAGTTCCTGCGCATCTTCACTAACTACAAGCAGGATGACTGGGACTACCTCCTTCCGGCTGCGGAGTTCGCGTACAACAACCACGTTCACTCCTCCACGCAGCAGGTTCCGTTCATGACCGACTCCGGTCGCCTCCCCCGGATGGGGTTCGAGCCGACCGGAGTGCGCTCTAAGGTGGAGTCCGCAAACGAGTTCCGCGACCGCATCGCCTCCGGGGTCTCGGAAGCTCGGTCTGCTCTGGTGAAGGCCAAGGAGGAGTACAAGCGGTATTACGACCGCCGTCGCACTCCCGCTCCGGACATCAAGGTCGGGGACCGGGTCTGGCTTGACGCGTCGGACATCCAGACCACTCGTCCGTCGCCGGGCCTCTCCCATCGGCGGCTGGGCCCGTTTACGGTGCTTAAAGTCGTTGGGAAGGGCGCATTCAAGCTAGAGCTCCCACCCCACTACTCCCGGCTTCATCCGGTCTTTCCGGTCGTGAAGCTCGAGCTTGCGGAGGAAGACCCGTTCCCGGGCCGCCCAGGGTATGACGAGCCCGCTCCGGTACTTCCGGACGCACCCGGAGACGCTCCGGAATGGGAAGTCGACGCAGTTCTGGACGCCAAGGTCCGCTGGAAGAGCCTGTACTACTTTGTTAGCTGGAAGGGCTACAGTGCGGCGCACAACCAGTGGGTTAAACACTCCGACTTCTTCGGTCCGGAAGCCCTCGCAGCGTTCTACGAAAAATATCCGGCCAAACCTCGTTCAATTGCTCGTGCGTCATTCGACTCCCTCCCCTTCCGCAACACCACCCTCCATGTCCGGTCTATGCGTCGAGGCGCCGCATTCCAAGGGGGGGATGATGTCAGGGGAACCCCCCTTTCGCACGCCTCCTCCGGTCGTTGGCCCCGCCCTTCCGGTCGCTCCGGTCGTCCCGGTCGACCGGAACCCTCCGGTCAACCGGAACGTGCCGATGCCGGCTGGCATTCGGCATGCGATCATGCGCGTGACCTCGGCATCCGTTCCCGATCACTCCGGTCCCGTGCACCTGTCCAGTAGACTATTATACTCACGGCCTAGCGTGGGAATCCTCAGAGTTTCTTCTCTTCGGATTCCCCTCGCTAGGTGCGTTACTCAATGTCTGTAGCTACTGTTTATTCACCTTCGGATTCCCCTCGCTAGGACTCTTGAGTACTCTCGGGCCTTGAGGTTGCCCTTACAGCAGCGTAAATTATGCCAACCACGCGCCTTTTATAGCATTGCCCCTTCCCCACCCCGATCACTATTGGCAACGGAAGGCAACGGACTTGTGAAAATTTCCAGAGTCGCACGGCACCGTAGGCGACATTGGAATGTGGCCAGATGTAGCCATTGCGACAGTGCGATGTCCGGATGATGAAAATAGATGTGATGCTGCTAAAAGACGCATGCGTCCGCACGAGTTCCGCGCGACTAAGCGAGACTTCTTTCTCTAGCCGTGTCTATCGCCATGTGACCGTGTCTATGGCGGTCTATCGGCGGTCTATCAGTCTATCCGTGTCTATGCTAGAACTCACAGGTCTATATGGATACTGGATGTCTATGCCGCCAGAATGTGTTTCCAGATGTTGTGGCAAACGCATAGCTATGGATAAGAAACCCGACGGGACATACGCCAGCGTAATTACTCCCGCCATTCGTCTCAACCGCCATTTGTGGGTCTTGCCCGTTTATCATGCTAAACCAACTCAATCGTGGCAGATAATCCTCAGGTTGAACATTCGATATGTACCGCCAACTTATTCTGACAGATTCGCAAGTCGTTTATGAGAAACGGGAGTACGTCGAATACCGGTTCGAGCCTTTTCCTCTCAAAGATGCGATACCTGATGGTCTCCAGAAACATGAATCCGACTCCATCGTCACCTCGAGCTTCAGCTAACAGTGCGGAGGAGACTGGAATAGTGGGCTATACGTTACCAGCGACGCTACTGCGTCGCTCTCCATTGACTCCGACGTGTTGGTGGCTCTCCCCGCGAGCTTCGCGAACTCCGGCTAAGTCACATTCACCTCGCCGCTGGCCCCGCACTCCGCCTTTGTCACCCAGAGGGCCGAGGCCGCAGCGTCTCAGCGGGCGTCCCGCGCCCGATGTCCCCCAAGATGTCGAGGAGAATGATGCGCCTGTGTATGTTGTCAGCGTCAGCCCTAGGTCGGCTCAGCGAGACGGTGTTCGGCAATCCCAGCCGGGACTTCACGGTTGGTCGATAACCCGGGTGCTCCGATAGAACGACAAGCCGGATACTCGTACCCGCAATCGGTGGGTAGAGGAGTCGGGTTGTTGGTTTTATTCGAGGGAGTATTCGGTGGGCCTTATAGCGATAGGGACCGCCGCAGTACCACACTCGAAGGAGCGGAGGGAAGGAGATATTTGGGAAGAAGGGGAAAGGGCGGATGGGTGAGAAGGACGCTTCGTTGTTGCCAAGCCAAAGTAGCACTGGTATTAGACGAGGTAGAATCTACCGTACATGTAGATTCTACTGAGTATTTATACGTCTCTACTATATTCGATCGGGCCCAGGGGAAGTCCCTATCTCCTACAGATAGGGTGAGTTATGCATATAGAGTTCGGAGAGGAGTCGTGGATCTCCAGGGCGATCGGGGGAGTTGGAAAGGAGTTCCTGTCCCCCTGTATGCCGTCTGAGATCCGTCTGTCGGGGTTCCATGATGACCCGTGGCGTCATAGTCGAGATAACCCGGATGTTCCATGACAGCCCGGGTGGCGCAGTGGATAGTCTGGTCCTAGGAATGAGGAGTTTCGGGGTTTCGTGATAACCCGGACGGCGTAATGGATGGCGAGGAGAAATGGAAAAAAGGGTAGCATGAGGTGGATCATGACATCACCCCCCCTCTTCAAGGTCGATGTCCTCAGCGACTTGGTTGTAGTGCAGTAATCGTTACCGCCAATAACCCGTACCGATTTATCGTGTTGAGTAGGATGGTGTAATGTTGACTTCGTCATCGTCCGTTTTGATTCCGTTTTTGATCGCCGCTCCGTGGGTGCCATCAAAGCCTAATCGTCCCAGCCGCGGTTCTAATCCGCATTTGGGCACGAACAAGCTTAATCTTGAATCAACTCCCCTGAGCTGCGGCTTCCCTGCGTCCCTGTTCAATTCAATCGCGTCTTGAATAACCCGGGGCGCCGGGATGTCGTTGCGACTCTCCCTTTCTTTTCTTCCCCCATGTCGCAGCCTTCCAGCAAGACCTCCGCGTCTCTCGCTTTCGTGCCCCTAACGCCGGCGCCTCAGTACGCGCCAACTTGGCGACTAGACCTCCGCCTTGTCGATTTCGACCCGGATTTCGCGCTCCCTAGGGACGCCGGGCGACCAGCATCGCACCCGTCAAATCCCAACGTCCACAGCGTTTTAGCGGGCCAAGAGCCCGCCTATGCTGAATCGGATCGCCTCCCGTTTCTTCGCGAGGACCGGTGGAGCATCTCCAATCCGCGTCTCACTCGCGCTATTTACCCTGCCCCTCTCGCGCCGGTCTGGAATACTGGGGTCGCTCGCTCGGGAGTCGCACAACCTCCCCCACCCCCCAGGCATAACCCGGACCTCATCCGCTGGGCTTTGGGTCGCGAGCCTTTCTCGCGTCACCGCTTGGAGCCGCCCCGCCACCACTATGTCGGTCGTCGCCAACGCCCTTGGCGCCAGCTCGTGAGCGGTTTCGACGCCGACCTGTCCATCCCTTTCGCGGATGGGGCCCACGAGTTCTGCCTGGGTCATCTCGCCCTGCGGTGGTACGTGCTCCAAGTCGTCGGGCCGCGATATGCCCCTGTTCGCGTCTTCTGGGCGCGTCGTCCGGGTGGGAACAACAATATCTTCCGCCAGTTCGTGCCGGGGAATCCTCCCAACCCGCCCGTGCGGGATTTGTCCCATGAGCTGATCAATGAGGTCGACCTTTTGACCGCCGCCATGGAACTTTTCGAGAGGAACCCGGCGGCCGAAGCGGAGCGTCTGATCCTTCGCCTGGTGAGTATTGTTGTCCTCCTAACTGTAACGGGCTTTTAACCCGTCTTCCCAGCTGTTCTTTGAACGTTATCTGTGCTGGCTGTCGCAAATCGGCGCTAGCGTTCGTTTTTCGCATTACTACCTGGACGTCCTTGACCGCGCAATGCGCGTCGCTTACGCCGAATCTTCCGAGGTTGAGCGTCAAAACGAGTTGACTCGTCTTCGCAGCGAGCTCCTGATGCGGGATGACGTCCCGTATATTATTTCCAACTTGAACCAACCGATAACCCGCGTCCGGACTATACGGGCGAACTGGGTGGATCCTCGTCGCGACGATCGTGGGCGGTTGTCGGAGCAGCCCCACATCTTCGAGAGCGTTGGGATGGCAGAACTCTTCGACTGTTCGTTTCTTTATTTCTCCCAGCGTCAATAACCCGGTTTGCTGACTTCGTCCCTAGTCCTCGCCCATGTCGGAGGGAACGGCCCTGGCGAACGGGTTCCTGGGGGGGAAGAGCCCCCCGATTACTCCCTCACATCTTCGATCCTTGATGGCGACGAGCTCGACTCGTTTGTGTTGGAGCAAGGGGAGGATCCGCGCAATGTTTTGGGGGCCACGGTTCCCCGTTCCCCCACCCCGGCTTCTTCACCTGCGCCGTCTCCCCCCGCTGCCCCAAGCGAGCCGCTCGCTGCTGCAGGCGAGGAGATGGTCGTTGACGGGGACGAAGACTCCGTTTCGTTCCCACCCGCGAGCCCCCCTTCGTTCAAGATAAAAATCCCGTCGAGAAAGCGGTATCGCGCTCGAGTGGATTCCGAGACCGATGAAGAAGACGTTCGCCCAAATACGCGGCAGAGTAGGTCCCCGGTGGACAGGGCGTCGCCCCCGCACGCCTCCAACGCGGATTTTCGGGGGAGTTCCCGTCCTCGTCGGTCGCCCGTCGCTTCGTCCTCTCGTCGGTATCCCCGTCGTTCCCCGCCTCCCAGGCGTAGTTCACAACCGCCTCGCCAACCGCGTTGGTTCCCGCCCGAGGCTCGGAGATCCCGATCTCCTCCTCGCAAGCGGATGCGACTTCGGGGACGGGGGTACATCCCGCCGGCGCGATCCCGCCTATTCGTCAATCATCCGATTCCCGAGGCGCCCCGTCTAACCCGGGACACCAGTATCGAGCCCTCTACTTTCGAGCACGAGGGTCACCGGGCCATCGGGGCGGTGGTTAGGCAGCTGTTGCCCGCTTGCCAGCGGTGTGGTTCGGGGAGGTTCTGTACGGATGATACGGACCCTAACGAGCGCCAGCCTAACAAGCCGCGCCGGACTTGCAAGCGGTGCTTCGACAAGCACGAGACGTGTGAGACGTGGGGCGAATTCTACGCCGCGTATTCGGACCAGGACGAGGCCGCGCTACGCGCCTTCCAGTTTGAATACTGGGAACATCTCGGAAACGGGGTGTACCAGCTTCTGCACCCCGACGCTCGCCTGTCGAATCTGCACGTCCTATGTGAGTGTCTCGTGCGGTTTTTCTTCTATCCTTCTGACTCCATGTTCTGTCAGCGCGCGAATTCCCGTATCGCGTTTTCCTAGGTCGTTTCGTTCCGTTGCAGAACACTCGGCGCTCCTACAGGCGACGCGGTGACGGAAACCGCAACCTTGCGCCGACGCGGGCACGGAGTCCCGCGTCTCGTTCTGCGTCACCTGCCCGGAGTCCCTCCCCGTTGAGCAGTCGCGAGTCGTCGTCGCCCTCTCCCTCGGCCTTGGGGGATAACCCCTTGGACTACGATTTGGAAGATGAGCCGGCTCCCCCGCCTTCTCAGCAGGCGTCCTCCAGTCGGGTTCCTCCTCCCGCAGCGCGCCCATCGACGACAGCGGGGTCCACGATCCGCCCCGGCAGCGCGGAGGCGAACGAGCCTCCCGTGTCTTTAGCGGACCTCCTTCGCCATTCCCAGGCCGCTTCGTCCGAGGAGGTCGTGGCTCAAGACGCGGCGCGTTTTTCCGCCATGCTCGATTCTCAGCCCGAGGCCGACCGCGAGCAGTTCCTCGCCTATATGCGGGGGATCCTGGATGGGGTGGAGCAGCTGGGAAATTCGAGCGGTGGCGCCCCGTCGTCGGATCGGAAGGGGAAGAGTAGAGCGAAATGAACATTCCGGGAGCGCGCCATCTTCTGGCCCTCCCGCGTACGCAATTATAGTTTGTACCGCAGATTGTTGTCGTATTTGTTTGTCTCTTTTCTTTTGAATGTAAAGATGTCGATTTCCTTGTTGAACCGTGCGAAGTTGAACCGTCGCGAATCAAAACTGAACCGGAAGTAGTTGGATTTCAAGTGATTAGATAGCAGATGTTGAGAAAGGATATGGATGGGGTATAGGACGGCCCGGCCGTCTATCTTCATCAAGAATCGCGATCCTAATCGGGGTTCCTTCTCTTCGGCACCGAGTAAGGTGCCCCATTGTCATGGACCATAGTTCGCATGCCATGGGGTTCGTTTTGTTCCGACGCGAGTCGCGCGTTTCGCGTGTGTGGGTCGATGATAATCAAGTCGTCCAAGAAGGCCCGTACCCCCGTATCCTCTAGGGGCGGCATTCCTGCTTCGTTGGCGAAGATCCCGGGTAACTCCCCGGAATCCAATTGTGCGGCAAACGCACTTCTTCTCGGGTTGTTGCCCCGAGGATGCGGTCCTCTCCTATGCCCGCATCGAGGGTGGCCGGGTTGCGCCTGCGGTCGGCCGACACGCAACAACAACAACCCGGTGCGGTGGATTAAACCACGTAGTGTCTGGAGTACGGGGTTCCCAACTGGATAATTTCCCCGGTGTCCACGCCGTGTCGCGGGGTGGGCGGGTTGTCGATTAACCCCGGCCATGGCGATCCCCGCGAGTATGGCCAAGAGCAACACCCATGTTATCGTCTTCAGGGGTTCGGTTGCTCCAGCGGTCGCCCCGCCTTCTTGCAGATAAATGTTGATCTGCATATCTCTCGATGGGTTTTTTCTTCGTTCGTACCAAGGAAGTCGGGGTGGGTAGACTAGATTCTACCTTCTGTCAGCGTCAGCCCTAGGTCGGCTCAGCGAGACGGTGTTCGGCAATCCCAGCCGGGACTTCACGGTTGGTCGATAACCCGGGTGCTCCGATAGAACGACAAGCCGGATACTCGTACCCGCAATCGGTGGGTAGAGGAGTCGGGTTGTTGGTTTTATTCGAGGGAGTATTCGGTGGGCCTTATAGCGATAGGGACCGCCGCAGTACCACACTCGAAGGAGCGGAGGGAAGGAGATATTTGGGAAGAAGGGGAAAGGGCGGATGGGTGAGAAGGACGCTTCGTTGTTGCCAAGCCAAAGTAGCACTGGTATTAGACGAGGTAGAATCTACCGTACATGTAGATTCTACTGAGTATTTATACGTCTCTACTATATTCGATCGGGCCCAGGGGAAGTCCCTATCTCCTACAGATAGGGTGAGTTATGCATATAGAGTTCGGAGAGGAGTCGTGGATCTCCAGGGCGATCGGGGGAGTTGGAAAGGAGTTCCTGTCCCCCTGTATGCCGTCTGAGATCCGTCTGTCGGGGTTCCATGATGACCCGTGGCGTCATAGTCGAGATAACCCGGATGTTCCATGACAGCCCGGGTGGCGCAGTGGATAGTCTGGTCCTAGGAATGAGGAGTTTCGGGGTTTCGTGATAACCCGGACGGCGTAATGGATGGCGAGGAGAAATGGAAAAAAGGGTAGCATGAGGTGGATCATGACATATGTGCCGGCGGATGTTCTTCGGAGCGAGGCGCAAACACAACCCCCGTGCTTTTCGTCTGACCACTCTTCCTCACAACGTGAAGCCGAGTCCGTACTCGAGCAGGAGCTCATTTTGCTCGGGTTCAAGTTCCCCCAGAATCCGAATTACTTTCCCCCAGAAGAGCAGGATGTCCCAGAAGATGTTGAGGCCATCGAGGCGGAGGCACTGCGAATAATGCTGCGTATAGTAAAGCAGGACTTTACTCATAACAAAGTTTCGTATAATCCACAATGTACCTAATACAGAGGCCCAAATCAGTGTTCATTCCAAAATGTTGCCCAGTCGCTGGACGCTGGGGGCCGCTTTTTACTGGTCAGCCATTCGTAAGAAATCAGCGAAACGGGCTGCTCGAAGCTCGGGGCACGTTTGAACTTTGTTTGAACTTGAGATAAGCGGCAACGGGCTAGTCTCTCTAGACAGACGCTCTATCATAACCAGCTCGTACCTCGCTTGATAGAGCAACGGGCAACTGCCAACGATACCAGTGCGGTGCTGTTTTCAAGTTGTTTTACATAAAGTGGTTCGCAATATGTTCGTATCCGGCTCTGTTCTTCCCGTATATGTACAATATGCCGAGACTTGAGAGCAATATATGATGACTGAGCCAGTCATGTCGAGCAACTAAGCTCAGCCTTGTCAATTTGTTCTGAAATCAGACGTCAAAGCACGATCACGTGCGGACAAATCAGCGTACCTTCAATTTGTCCTCTCTTAAGCTTCACATCGCACCAGCGCCTCAGCCCCAGCCTGAACCTTCACCCCTTCCACTCAAGCGCAAATTGAAGCGTCTCAATAGCTTCTTCTTTTACACAACAGAGGCGCCAGGTCGTGTGCCACCTTCGTCGCCGTGCCACCGTAGTCACCGTGCCACCGTAGCGTGGCCATTCGTCTAGTGTCCTCAGTGCCTGATATTGCACAACACAAAGAGGTAAGGTGCAGCCCATCGTAACCCGGTGCCAAAGTCCTAATACAAACTATGCTAGATCGTCGAAAGCACCGCTCAGTCTGACATCCACGCACCTGAATCAGTCAATTTGTCGTGCCACCCTATAAAAACACTATCCACATCTCAGCCAGAGCAAATAAGCCCAAGATGTCGCCCCAGAAATGTGTCACGAGCGAAAGATACATGTACGATCACGTCGCCCAACATTTTTTCGGTGCTTTTCATTGCTCACGCTGAGGGCGCCCGCGCCGAGGTGCGCGGGGGCGAGCCCGCTGGGGACGCGCCGGCCGAGGGCGGCGAGGTGGAGAGTGCTGCCAGTGATAGCTAGAATAGCGGATTTTGACTGTGGTGGATCAGGACGACTTCAATGACTTCCGATTTCGGCTATCACCGATTGTTCTTGGCTTTGCAGCACCGGCAAGCAAGCCAGCCAAGGTTATGCAGCAAATTAAAGGACATTAGCAGCCACCAATCCACACGTTTACATGATTGAACTGGCCCTTGACCCATGAGAATCGCCATAAAATGTCGCCGAAGAATCGCCAAATTCTCTTCTCCGAGTCGGGTCGTCAATCTGGCTCCAATCTCCAGTGGATTCGAAATAAGATAACCCTGACTCTAGGCCTCGATGACCCTCAAGTCAAAATCCCTCCGGTTTGGCCGAAGAGCCAATTTTTAACGAGTCTACAACTTTTCATGCGGCCAGATCGCCTGGAAGCTTGGATCAAGGGCGACCCAAATCCCCGCGGACCAGGAGCCGGCCGTTGTATACTTGGTGTCACCATAATACCGCGTCTTGGTCGCTTTCAAAAAATGCGCCGATAAAGTCAAGTACATGCCATAAGTTTCCATCATCTGCGACGGAGATGCGAAAGTTTTTTTTTTTTTTTCAAATTTTGTAGTCGTGTGGCTTTTTTATCCTCATGGCCCACGTTCAAGGGGTTGCTTAGATTGCGCTTTCATCTTCCATCAAGTCGTCGAGAGAGTCTACTCGGGCATCCATGACCATGCCCGTGGTCATGACTGTGTCTCGCTGCGCAACGTCCAAGCCAGAGCATGGAACAACGAGCACACCCACTGGCGCAGACTTGAAATGTGAATGTACCATCCAAAAACAGTTCGGAGAATGTGTCCTTCACTTCGGAGAATGTGTCCCTCACGCTCGAGAACAAGTCCATCAGAGCGAAGCTTAGACTGGTCAAGGAACGAGTTAGGAGTCGGTAGGGGCTCATATGTACATTCCACGTCCACAGGTATCCTACAACTTTGCCTCGTCCGCATTCAAGATCAGCGTTGTAAAGAACGTGATCACCTCCACGAAAGAGTCTGCGTCAAGGTCTGCCGCGCCGCGTCAGCGTCAGGCATTATACGAAGGAAAGGGGAGAAAGAGACGCACGTTCATTGACGGTATGTATCCCGCCGTCCCCGCCGGGCATTATGCTCGTATGATCGTAGCGGAAGATGTGCTGCGACAGCTTCCAAGTAAAGCGCGTGTCTGGCACAGTGTTAGCTTCCTCACTCTCAAGTCTGAGGAAATCCGCGCACCGGTATTCCCAGTCATCATGCCCGGCGTCACGAAAATCTCCTTCTCCTTCTCGTCCGTACCCGCGCGCGCAGCGCGGAATGTCGCCCGGATCGTCCCCGCAAGGAGACGGAACGGGGCTGCGTCCGCGGGCGAGACCGGCGCGGGTTCGAGCGTGAACGGAGCAGTAAGCTCCAGAGTGCCATACGCTGCAGCCGCGTCTGCTACGGACGTGAGCTTCTCGCCGTACACGGTGACGGAAAGATTGAATCGCGCGGCTAGGTCGCGCACGAGCTCCGCGTCGCGGGTCGTGGTCGCATTGACAGAGCTGCATCACGTAGGTCAGCCTCAGTGCGACGGGTGGGAGATTGCACACACCTCTGCGTCGCAATCCGATGGTTCACCACCGCCTTTACATCCGTCGTAGATTAGCGCCACTCGCGACTAAAAACGGAAACTCACCAATGCTTGTTCGGGCAACGCATTGCTCTTCACGCCGCCGCTGATGATGTCCACCGCCTGTGTCGTCCCCACAAGCGCGCGGAAGTACGGGTCCTCCAGCAGCAACTCCTCCGCCCGCGCCAGCGCGCGCTTGCTTTTCTTGGCCCGCAGGATCGCGCGCTTGAGCTTGCGCGGGATCGCCGGCGCGTGCGCGGCGAAGCAGGACGCCATCGCGAAGGCGGTAGTGTCGACCTCAAGCTTGGGGACGGGTGCGTTGGCTTCGAAGTGCACGATGAGCGCAGCGAGCATGCCGATGGAGGTGTGCGCGGGGGGGACGCTGACAAAAACCCAGGATGTTATTATCAGCTCACGAGTCACAAGCACAGAGGGGTGCGCACCTCGAATGCCCGCCGGGCGTTTGCACCTCTAGGTTGACGTTCACAGAGCCCTTTTCTGTGATTCCGGGCGCGGCGAAGATCCCGCCGTATGTCTCCGAAAAGCCAACTGCAAAGCGGTATGATACCATGAGCTAGATACGTGCTGTGAAAAACAAGGCACACACCGCCCTCGTCGACAATCATGGCGAAGGAGTCTGGGCCGAAGCGCTCGAGGAGTGCGGGACCGAGGTGGCCTGCGCCCTGACATTGCCAGTAAGTTTTTGACGGAAGGCTGCAGGGAAGGAAATAATCTACCTGGGCACCGCCGGCCTCCTCGTCAAATCCGAAGGAGAGGACGACGGTGCGCGTCGGGACGAAGCCAGTTTCGAGAAGTACCTCGATCGTTGTGCTGCATGCCTCGTCAGTCGCGTTGCAGTTGCGGGTGTCGTACTTACAGAAGACCAATGACGCCGCTTTTGTCGTCAGAGCTGCCGCGGCCCCAGACACTTTTACCTGCGGTGAAGAATAAGCAATAGAAAGTGAGGAAAAGGACGGACAGACCATCAAAGTACCCAGAGTACGGAGGGTGTGTCCACTGATCGATGCTGTGGGCAGCAACAGGAACGACGTCTGAAAAATTGTAAGAGGCGCCGACCCAAATATTGGCGAGCATGCCGTAGTGTCCCATAAGCAGCAGCGGCTTCAAACTCGCGTCGCTGCCCTGCCAGGTGTAAACCAGACCGTAGGTATTGACCTTCTGCAGCTCCAGATTCGCGTGCCTTCACGTTTATCAGCTTCCCTCGCGCCGAGTCGACGCTAATGACTCACACGAGTGGGAAGGCGCCCGACAGATGCTCCACAAACGGGCCCCGGGTCTCCCACCGTTTGTCCTCTCCTACAGGAGGCATGTCGTCGAAGGTCTCGGTTGGAATCTGTATCGCGGCGCTCAACTGGTCCACCGCGCGCAAGAGGAAGGCGTCGGTCGCGTGCAGCGCCGTGAGATTAGCCCAGAGCGCGCCGTTCTTTTCCGGCACAAGCGCTGATTCTTGAGGGCATACCGCCGCCGCCGAGTCCATGATCAGGCCCGTACCCAAGCCCATGTCGCAGATTGGGCGGTCGCGGAAAGGCATGGAGATTAGCGAGAAACGGAGCAAAGCCATAAAGGCGACGCCAGCGAGGACTGCAGGCCAGCGCGAACGCCGTGGGAGAGGCGGGGCACCACCGGGCAGTTCACTCTCAGTTTCGATTTCGAGTTTTGAGTCCATGGTGGAAGAGAAGATAAGAGGCTGACTGAGCGCTGATGCTGCGTTGCCGCTAAGCAGTGAGCACCACTTACCTCTGATATGTCGTCTTGGGCCCCACCCTTCCGGGCGTTGCACTCAATGAGATCCTCGACAGGCTCCGTAGAGGCTCACTACAGTTGAGATGCGACAACCTAGATGATTTGTGTAGGGGGCGACTTGAAGCTTGATGAGAGCGACTCGGATCCGGACTGCCCATCACAAGTTGGGTTTCATTCCACTTCCAGACACCCGAGGGCCGACAAAAGGCAGTGTGCTGTCCAAGAACAACACCTGCATCTTTGCTGTGCCTACAAGTTATTTGAAGGAATATGATTTGTTCCCTCGACCCGTTTGTAGTTGGTGATGAATGTGAAGAAGAAACAAAGGTCGCGCCCACAAGTACGCACACTCGGCCGTCAGATCCGATAAGACCACAGTCAAGTCGAGAAAAGGTGGTACACCACTCGTACATTGACTTCCAAGTAAGAAAACAACTGTGTCGTCCATTGTACAGAAAACTACCATATTCCAACAACATCGAAACGGTGCACAAAGTCTCCGCAAGCCTTCGTGTTATCGGTCTCATCGAATTCGAAGAGCGATGAAGCATCGGAAGACGTGGAAGACGCGCGGGTGAGCGCAGGCGGCGACAGCGAGCGGCGCGGAGCGCGTGACAAGCTGACCAAGGGGTATATGCGCGGCGACGGGGAGGCGTCGTTGGGGGTGTCGGGTGTCATCGCGAACGGGTCAAAACGCGGTCTGCGCCGCCTGACCTCCTCACCGCGCGCGCGGCTCTCGAGTTCCCACGTGTGCTCCTCGGCCACCCGTCTGTGAATCGCGTCGTAAAGCGCACGCCTAAACGCGTCGGGGCGGGGGTTCCAAGACTGCCGGTGCATCGACCAGGAGGGAAAGACATCCGCTGGCATCTCATCGGCGTCGGATTCGTCGGAGGAATCAAAGGACTCGGGCCAATTGTCGGGGTTCGCCAGCTCCGCGTCCGCTTCGCAAAAAAGGGAGGCGCCGTCGTCGTCCTCGTCCTCATATGCATCACCAGTCTCGACGTCCTCCTCAATCGCTGCCGAATCCCTGGCATTCAAGATGGCCAGCAAGGCGTCCGAGTGCGGGAGTACTCTGCGTGTGCCGTGCACGATCGCGGCGAGCACATCCAGCGCCTGCGGGCCGAGGAGCCCCTCCAATGCCGACGTAGGCGTGGGCTGCACGTCGACGGGGAAGGTGTCTCTGACGGCGAGGAACCCATCCAAGTTCTGCGACTCGGGCCTGCGCGCGGGCTGCGTGTTCATAGATACGGGGGATGCGTTCGGGATGGCGGGAACCCCGTCCGAGTGGCCCGCTGCGCTCAAGTCGGCTTCGACTTTGTCGTCTTCATCGGTCTCGAGGTCCTCCTCAACCGCTCCCGGAGTCTTGGCATTGAGAATCGCCAGCAACACGTCCGAGTGCGGCTGGGTGCGGCGCAAAATCCCGACCAACCCTTGCGAGCTGAGATGTTCCTGCAACGCTGCCGTACGCGTGCTTTGCACCTCGACTGGGATGGGGACGGGGGACGCGTTCAGGGCAGCGAGGGTGTTGTCCGAAGCCAAGTTCGGGCAGTCCAACGCCTTCTCCCGCAGCGCGATGAGCGCGTCGCGCGCCTGCGGGGTCATGAGCTGTGCCGCGAGGGGGAGATGGCGAGACGCGATGGGAGGGTCGTGTGCCACTGTGGGACTATCGAAGGCGAGATGGAGACCGACACCGCTACAAAGGGCAGCGAACGTCTGCTCTCTGAGTGGCATGGTGGTCGCGGTGCGGAAACGCGTCGTTGCGCGCGTGGAGGTGTTGTCGAGGCGCGCTTCTCTGGCCAGGACGCGTGCAGGGGCCTTGACGTTCATGTGCGCGAAAATCTGGGATACTTTGGCTTCGGTCATGGTGTTTCTGTCCAGAGCAGTGACGAGTGAGTGGCACAGAAAATTCGGGCAGTAGAAGACTCACAGAAACAACACGGTCGTTCTTTGGTTAGTGTCAAGTTC
The DNA here is from genome assembly GCA_029203975.1 of Mycena vitilis. Lineage (NCBI taxonomy): Eukaryota > Fungi > Basidiomycota > Agaricomycetes > Agaricales > Mycenaceae > Mycena > Mycena vitilis. The sequence continues at coordinate 64,709 of JARGYF010000087.1, read as the reverse complement.
GTAGTCGGATGCGGTGGGTGGGTGACAGAGCCGTGTGGATTTGGGATGATACTGAAGTGGGTGGCACCCAACGCAACGACGAAGCGGATGTCAAGATGTTATTGGAGAAGAGCGGGAGGGTCTTCAGGAGGTTCGTGGTTTTCCTGAGAGGAGTAGGAGAGCAATCGAAATGCTCAAGAGATGGAAGGTGTTGGTAGACGAGAAGCCTGAACCAGCTCGTGACCGTGCTTGGAAGCTGTGACAAGGCAATGATGGAGGACAATGGGAAAACAGCAACGGTGCCCGTTTTGGTTTCCAGTGGCCACTGAAGTTCTCCGCGGAAATTCGACAGTCGCCCAGCTCTCGATTGCTTTGCTGCATTAGAATACGACCTCGAGCGGACGCATGGCATTTGTATTGTCCTTCTGTGACAAGGAGAATTTGACGCGCGCTTTGCTGTCCAAGCGCCAATTTTTTTAGATGCGACCAAAGCACGCTGTTGAGGCGAGCGACAATCCCAAGCAAGGCAGACACACAAGGATCTATGTTCGCGATTCTTGTTCAGTCTTGCTCTCTGGGTTGTCGACTCCATGTCGTATGAGAAGAAATTTTGGCCGTATACTGACAGACTAATCAAAGCTCTTACAAAACTGGTTCTTCAGCGATACAGGAGAAGTTGGGACGTGGAGCGTCGGGTATTGGAGCCAGGATTTGTGCTTCTTCGCATGATTTGACCCTGATTGAAGGGAACTTGATAGAGCTTGATTCTTGGAGTTGAGAGACGCCGTTTTTTTTTTCATTTTTTGACGATTTCGTGGCTGGGGATTTTTGATGGAAGGTTGTTGACATTTCTGAGCAAAGTTTCCCTGTACAACTCTATGCAAGCTGGTCGTACGAGTGGTACGCTGGCGGTAAGTGGGAGAGAGAGACTGTCGAAACAGTAAAGCGGTGCCAAATATTGTGCTTGTTTCACCTGGAGGTTATCGGCCTTGTTCTACGGGCTCTCCAATTCTTGGATTTCTAAATCTAATAGCTCGAAATCTCTCTTGGATATGCCCCATCTTCCGCAGGAGCTCCTGGATATCATTGTGGACAACATCTACGAGGACGAGAACGATATTGCGGATCTGAAGTCGTGCTCTCTTGCGGCGCGCGCATTCGTTTCCTCGGCCAGGCGTCATATATTCAGGAAGATCGAGATTTTACCGCCTCGCTCCTCTTGTAACCCATGCCAAAGGTTCTACCGACTTATCAACTCGTCTCCGCATATTGCAGCTCTTGTGGAGGAACTGTGTATCGTGTTGGTGGGCTCCGAGACGTCCTTGGAGTTCGATGAAGACGGAGAGTTCCTCCAGAAGCGTCGCGTCACCTGGGTCATGGAGGGTCGGACGCTATCACTCGTTTTGCCACTCCTCGAGCTGAGGCGAATATCCCTCACGGAAAATGTGCCCGTGGACTGGAGCGGATGGGGAGAATTCAGTATGAACTGGCCCAAGATGGGACGGAAGCTCAAATCTGCGTTGAAGAACGTGTTTTCGTCCCCGACGCTTGAAGCGGTCCACCTTCGCGGGATCGTGATCGAGTCTCCTCGCGAGCTGCTATCGTTGTTCAGCGAGACGCCATCACTGAAGGAACTCTCGTTATCCCGGCTTTATTTCACTCAACGAGGGGATCTGCGTGAGGCATGGCCAGAGTCTCAACTGTGGCGCCCGCAGCTTCGCTCCCTCCTCATTGCCGAACTTCAGAGCGAAACCTTCTCTCGTTTCGTGGTTAATCCACGGATTGATCTGACTCGGGTCAGCTCTCTCACGTTGGGCACGAGCTCAACACTATGGAGGGAGGAGGTGGTACGAGCTATGGGTGGTCTAGAGCATCTCAGCCTGCAGGTGAATGGTAAGAGTCTTTTCTCTCGACAGGGACTGTCAGTCGACTGATCCGAATCCCAGGAGTCATGGGCGAAGGGCTTTTCGGTGTGAATCTGCGCTCCATTCATCTCTCCTCCAGCCTGGTTATACGCCTGCTGCGGCTTTTCTTCGAAGCCTGTCCGCATGATTCTCGCCTGGAATATCTCACCCTCGAAGGGCATATCGGAGTTACCACCACCACTGGCCTCGATGCTTCCGTCGAATCGACCGTGGCCCAGCTACACTCCCTGACCACGGTCGAAATCAAGTTGCGGCCAGAATCGTTCCATCGATGGGCGGAGGATCTGCGGGATGCGCTGCCATCGCTAGAACGGCGCAGCCTATTGCGCGTGACAGAGGTTCCATGTATGCACGGAACATCCTGCGCTGCCTTGTCCTTCCCTCATACTTTGATTTCCAGTGCCAGACCTCGTCCACCATGGTTGGGAGTAATCGGCGGACTCAAAAGCTCGCTGCCTGGTCCCACTCGTCGGTGTCGCATAAGTAACTCGTGGCCAGTTCGTCGCCAGTGTGGCCGGTCACCGTGCCGGCGTCTTTATCTGTTGGCTGCAGAACAGAGATCTCACGTACGTACGCACGACTCTTGTCGCTCAAGCCTTTGGCTCACTTCTTCTGCAGGTTAGCCGGACCCTGCAGCCTCTGCCGGGCTCATCCACAGGGCCGCGGACAGCAGCCCTCTCCATATGCGAGCGAACTAGCGAACGGTGGCGATCACAGCCGCCGGAGGTCGGACGCGTCGATCGCGCTTCGCAAAAAGCGATCGCCGCATATGCGAAACCAGGCTTTGGCCCGCCTCTGATCTCCCCAGAGCGGCGTTACTTGAGCCCGATGCTCTGGTCTCAAGTCATCGAGTGCGGATGTCCGTGGGATGGAGGAGAGCACCAGCGGATGATTCAGTCTTTCGGCATGCGATGATGGGTGTGCGCCAGTCTTCAAGACCGTGGCTTTGCGACCTGCGAGGCATTCAAGACCGGTCGGAGACCGGGGAATCACCGCCAGCGTTTCAGACTTCCACGTACATTTTCGTGCATCACCAGGCCGTGGAGTCATTCCCTTCGAGCCCACGATACTCTCGGCCTTCACAAGATCTACCGTTCTCGCAGGTCTGTCTTGCCCGAGCGCTCGCGCTGCCCGAACGACGAATGAAGTTACATATGCGACTCCATCGATAACACCAATCACCTTCGACGCCAGAATGGAAGACAGGGACTGTTTTCCCTCTAGCCCACGCATCCCGACATAACGTCTTCCCGGTATACCGCAACCGCAGCGGCGCACGTATACAGCACTTACATCAATGCCAGACCCGCCGACCCTCACCTCTAAATTCCGCATCAACCCCAATCCATGCACCGTCCTGATTGAAGACTGCGATAACGATCCTGTAAATCCACCTCCCCGCTCTTCTCAATCCTCCTTGGCTCACTTCTGCGCAGACCCGAATCCGACACCGCTACGCGGAGCACCGAGACACGCGCGCCACGCAGCAAGTCAATCTCCTCCTTCCTCCTGGCGCTCTCAGCCCGGGCATTCAAGTTGACGAGATCCTCGCGCGCCTCGTCGCCGCCCGTGCCCCGCCCGCATTCATTCCCGACAACAACGCCCTCATCGAATCTATCGACCACCGTCATAGCTTGACCGTCTGGGCGCGGCCACCGCAGAAGATCAAGCAGCTCATAGCGTGGATACAGCAGCAGCTGAAAGCAGCGGTGCCGTCTCTCTACTTGCCGAACGCCGGGGATCTGCATATCACGATCACGGAAGTTGCGCACTCCCATACGCCTGAGGAAATCGGCAACCTGGTGGATCGCGTGCGGTCGGTGCTTCCGGACCTCGCAGACTTGTTACGCCACTGCGCGGTAGCGGGACAGATGGCCAGGCTGGACACGCCGACGGTGGCGTGGGATGCGGGCGGGATCGCTATGAGTTTCCTTCCGCGCGCGGATGCGGGAGGCGCCTGGGGTTATCACCACCTGCGGCGGGATGTGTTCGATCTCTTGGGCAGAGTGCTCGAGGTCAACTCGCGTTATGTGCTACCCGGTGCGCATATCACGGTTGCGAGATATATCGCTCCGATGCGCGAAAAAGATATGAGGGCTCTTGGGCGGACGGTGGAGATGGTGAACGAGGCTCTGGAGGCGTTGAGCAAAGGGGAGGAGCGGAGCGAAGGCACAATGGTGGATGGGAGAGCGAGAGAGAGGATGCTGGACGAGTTGCGGATGATTGAGCGGGCCGAGTGGACTGTTGGCGAGGAGCAGGGACTGGAGGTGCGCGCCGGGGCGTGTTGGTACGGAGACGGTGGAAGGACAATTATAAAGGGCGGGGCGATCGATTCGACGTGAGGTGGATTTGGAGACACATTCGCACAACCGCCCGCGCCCCTTCGAACTGCAAGCGTGGCGTTACCTCCTCTCACCACGCCTGGCGCTGGGACGATCCATTGAATATTCTGCCGGTGTATCGTCATCCTCACGCAATGTCTGCGGCATTGCTCTAGTGCGGCTGCTCCTTCTTGCTTTTTCTGGCTTTTCGTTGTCGAGGATGGGCCAGAACAGTGTATATTCATAAGTACTTTGGCTTGGGCGGATGCGCATCGCTCTTTTTTTTGGTCAATCCGATGTGGTGATTCTACCGCCTGGACTTCGTTGCCAGCTAGCGTATCTTGAGTGTATCTCCCAGCTTTGTCAAAGTCTAAGTTTCCGAATTGCTGTGCAAGGCAGTGCCAGACCGATTTTGCGTCAGAACAACTCTCCTGAATTCTCTCTCGACGCTCACTGTGGCTGCCATGGGTGCTGTTGCTCTCCCGTCAGAGGTCTGGCTTCAGATACACCGGTTAGCCACTTTCGACACCTCGCCGATGGTCAAAGCACAATCCGAGGCGTACCGGTATGTCAGTGTCACCGACCCACTCGTGGATATGCATGAATTTTTACGCGTGAGCGAGAAAAAGCTCGAGCATCGCCATCGAAAGAGACCTGACCTACTGTTTAGGACGCTCTTTCTTTTTCGCTGGTGTGCAGACTGTGGAATAACCTGGCAAACGAGATACTTTATGAGAATGTTCGAGTGGACGGACGGTTTTATACCCTTTCCAGCGTGTTGCAACGAACGGGGGCTGCGCATCTCGTTCGCAGTGTACGACTGTCACCCACCCGCTTCGACCACAACTACGCCATCCTCGCGTTGTGCACTCGGCTTGAAGTGATTGTCCTCCCAGAGATCTTGCCAATCTCTTTGGAGGAACATGTTGCTTGCCCGAATCTGGATGTCTTGCAATTCCCGGAATACCACTCTTTGAAGCAGATGTATTGGACGGAGTCGGCCGTGTCTGCCACTCTCTTACGCAGACTAATCCCAGTTGCGCCAAATCTAGAGCACCTTTACATCCAATCGATATATCTACGAGCAGACCAGATCCTCGATCTCCCTGAGATCCCTCGCCTCCGGCGGCTCGGTCTCGGGCGACTCCATTTTCCCTTCGTCTACACCATGGATCTACAAGATCTCACCCGACTCACATGCCCCGCATCGCTCCCAAACATGCCGCAGTTCCCCGTCTTTCCGTCCTTGCGTACTCTGGAGCTCTTCGGCTCGCGCACCACGCTTTCATTCAAGATTCTATTCTCGCGGTGTCCGCGCCTCCGAGAGCTCTGCTACGATGTATGGAACAACCCGGTCGAGCCGGAAGATGGGCAGGCGCAGCCATCCCTTACCTGCATCCGGCTGCAATCTGCAGTGACGGTGGTCCGAGACTGGGCCCTTCTTGAGACCCACTTTGCGCTTTTCCTCTCTCCAAAATTCCCGAGACTCCAGCGGCTCGTGCTTCACGGGAGCTGGCACCGCGTCGTTGATACTGCTCCGTTCACAGGTTTCCGAGATAACTTGCGAGCGCAAGGTTGCCAGGTGGAATTTCCAGAGGGCCATGTGCGTTGAAAATAATAGGGCATGTTCTTTCCAGTGAACATTACCAGGTCGCTAATTCTGCTGGTAGTACAGAGGTTATCGTAGAATATTTTGACGTCGATTCGCTATAATTTCGTTGTGCTTTGAGCGCAAGACCCGACTTGAGATCTAAATGAGGCCAATCAGATGGTTTCGTCCAGTAGGATGAAGATCCAATTGGACTCACGGCACGCCGGGCACGGCTGGGAATCGTCCAGAACTCCATCGCTTTTCTACAGCCTCGACATCAAGCGTATTTCATTACACGGCCGCTCTAACAGATGGCGAGGTCAACTCGGCCCTGCTTTGCCACCATTCTCGACTCAAAAGGGATCACATCCATTATTCACCTTGTCCTACGGGCACTCTCAATCCCAGGCCCGGGAGAGATGCTGAAATTGTCCTCATTTGCCGGACAATATCCACGTCTGGCTCCAAGATACCAAGATAGCGAGCTGCGAATCATTCGCAAGCGGCTGTTCCGTGGAACGAGATCTTGCTGGGTACTCTCTATGGTCCGAGACTACCTGCTGGGAATCATGATAATAGCTCTGTCCTCTCCAGCATTTGGACAATGGACACCAAACACCAAGAATGTGAATTTGACGACGACGGGAAAAATGGGTTGGGCTTGACTTTTGTCGCTTTGTCCAGAGCCTTACAAGACTTCAACTTCGACTCCTCGGAGAGCTTGCATATGGCGGTGGCCCTGTTTTGCTTTACCGGCCTGGCGGCGGTAGGAAGGGAATATCCAGTCCCCAGGCGGCGTGGCCATACTTCGAGTATCTGCCTAATTTCTCGGTGTCAATTTGCTCCCTGTTTCGAAGTGCTTTCTCGACTCCCTCCGCGAATCTCTCAGTCAAGCGGCAACAACTGCCAGAGACAAAATCAAGGGAGATGCCCCGACGTCGGACGAGATTTTTCTGGGAAAAATAAAGCCTGGACACGGTTGCGAAAATCATAGAAGATGTCGCCAGCATCGTACCATCCCCCAAGCAAACCACGGCACCCATTAGTATTGGAAGTAAGTACCGGCGGTTTCGATTCGATAGAGATATTGATGCTGTCCGACAGCATCAATATATGAGTCCAGGGACTTGAAATGCGGATATCTACAGAAGCGTGTGCCAGTCGGCACAGATAAGTAGTACATTGTGGTCAACGGACCGTATTAGAAACAGTAACCTATAGCCACTCTAACGATTGGCGCATATAGATATGGCGGTGGCATGGTTCGGGAACAGTAGTTACTTATCTCGCCTCTCGAGAGTCGAACTATAGAAATGGTAAAATTTAAAAGCACTAATCCGGGAACGCCAGAGCTTCGACTTGCCCGGAGGTTGTGATTCTAGGGACGTCAGTTGGGTCAGAGACCCGCTTTTAGTTTCTCAACAGTGAGCATTGATGGCGGGCGCCGGGAAAGAAGGCGTTGGGCCGAATTTGGCAATAACACGTCAACAGCCTCAAACAACAATGATCTGTCTTCTTCCACCACTTGCATGCCATTGCCAAGTTTTGGACACTTTCCTCTGGGCTACATCCCCAAGTACCTCCGAGGCTTTCCGTTCCACGCCAATCTTTCTTCACACCTGGCTACCACGTGTCAGCGCGACGCGACGGCGGATTGCGGCTGACAGTCGGAAAAATTCGATTGCAATTTGCAACATCAGCCAAGCAACCTGCGGACGTCGTTTTCCAGACTCCCTGTCTCTTTTCTCTGGGCAACTGCAACCAGCGGTTCCAATGACCTCCACTAAAACTCTGAATTCTGTAATCGCCATAAAAGTCGTCACAGTTTCAACACGCGTGTCGCGATTCTGCGGTTACGACTCTGCGGACTCCACCCACCGTGTCACGGCTCCAGGGCCATATGATGATCACCCGTCTGCGTCTGCTCAGATGGGAGTAACACTTGACTTTTTTTTTGCTCATCTGCCTCGTCGCATGGTTATTTATCCAATGCCTCCGCTATGCTCAGACAGTCGCTTTCTGCACTGAATCCACACCCTCAACTGGAAGTTGAACCGCAGGGATCCGTCGCCTGGTCGTCGCTTACCCCTCCCACTTCGCTTCACCGTGCAATCACCCCACTAGCCCCACCCTGCTCCAACGGGCGCGAGTAGTTGAATAAAAATGCAACATCATGTCAGGCGGCGCCATGGTTATAATCGCCCGCAACGCTTATAACGCAACATCGCCACGGAGATTGTGTCGGGTGAGCAGCCCACAGGACCGTTCGACCCCCACAGCTGATCAGCCATTGTGATCTAGGACCCGTCACCTGCGATAAGGGCGCGCCAATGTATAAAGAGCGGTGCATTGGGCGACCGGATTCCTTTTTCCTCCCCCCACTCCCTGCCGCGCACGTAAATCACTTCCTCCCCCCCCCGCCGCAGTGTGCAGTCCCTCTCGTCCGGGCATCGGAGTCAACACTGACACACCGCGCCGCCTTCCTCCCACCAATCGCGTTGCTGCCTATTCCCTTAATTCGACAAAGGGTATCCCACTCGGCTGCCTCTTCTTCTCAGCGGGCAAGCTGCCCTCAACGTGAGCGCTCGCATTCTGCCGCTGGCTCGCGGGTATTTCGTTCTTGCTGGCTGGACCCCGAACACCGCTCGCGAGAATGAATACTCCGCAATCGGCCGACAGAAATTCATGGCCTACGGGCGTCGTCAAGCGGCTACAGTCGTACGGAGGGTCGGACCTTGGGGGTGAATATGAGTGTTTGGATTGGGAACGGGGAATACATCTCCGGTGAGTGCTCAGTTTCGCGGTCCGGGCCTCGGAGCCTCCCCTCTTTCCCTAATTCTGCATGTATCCCGTTCTTGCCTTGCGCTGGCAATGTCACTGGTGCTACGTACAAAAACAGACACTGCGAGCTCTGCTACTAGATCCTGCCGGCTACGTCAACTTTATTTCCCCGCAGCTCAAATGGGAAATCCCATCCATCTCAGATCTGTACCGTCGTCCATCAGACGTCGGAGATATGATACGATGTGTGCCCTAAAACGGCCCTTTGAGGCATCGATTACGCCTATCCGTCCGGTGCGGTATGTCGTGGAACATACGTTGGGCAATTTCTCCATCGGTGCGTTTGTGTTGCGCCTTTATAGTGTATTATGTTAATAAGCTTCGCATTTAGACGCCCAAATCAGGTTCACCCACCGTCGGGATTTCGTCGCGCGGCAGCGCTCCGACCATTCTCAGACTTCGGTTCCGCCTTCTAGCAACTCTTCTGCTCCCACTCCATTCCACGCCACCGTGATGAAAGATGGAATTCCGTGCCCCCTTGCACCGCGCCGCAGATTTTTTCCTCGCGCTGTCCCTACTCCCCGAGCCCGACTCCACCCTCGCATGGATATTCAGGTCCGCCCCCCTCTGTTGTCGCCCTCAAAATTCTTTGCAAATTCTCCGCTCGGATCTAATGTTTTACCCCGCATTCCCCACACTTCCCCGCCGGCAGCATTCGTCCGATCTTCTGGTATTTGTCTGCGTTCTTGTCCCCCTGGCCCGATGGCCCGTTGTTGTCTTGTCTATGTCTCACTTCGGGTCTTGCCGCACCGCACGGATCGGAGTCGGCTACCCAACAAATAACATCTACAGCGGTAAGTACGATGCTTCTTTTGATTCTTGATTCCCTCTCCCCCCTCCATTGGCGGACGCTGGCGGACGATCGCAGGAATTGGGTTGCGGCGCACATGGTGCCCGCCGCGCATGTGTTTGCCGTCGGGGTTGTCGGTCTTGAGCCCGCTCGATCACGGAAATATTCCACTCGCGCTCGCTGTGTATTGTGGAGTCGCAAGCTTCGCCGTTGTGTGTTCTCTTGGCGCTACTGTGCCTTGGAGCGCGTCGCGAGATATCACGCATGTGTTATTCGGTAAGCAGGTACCCGCTCAGGGCTTGCATTTTTGTTGAGTCGCCGTTGTGGGCATCCAAGATGCCAGCATCCCGCGACTCGGCTTCGTCTCTTTCTCCGGCTTCCAACGCGCGCCTGTCTGTCCCACCGAATCCACTTCGACACCTCTCGACAAGCCTGGATAGTTCCGAGGACTTGGAAGCGCGGTCGCCAGTGATAATCCAAGTTCTGTGCTGAAAGACAACGACTTCCTGACGCTGTCGGCCGACCAACAAAAATGACACCGATATCGATAAGCAGGACACGACGTGGATTGGACGGTATCGACGCGACTGGGACTGTTTGCTTTACGCGCCGTGGTTGGCTCTCGGACTTGCTCTGCGTAGTTCCGGCCTTTTGCTCCCAGTCCGGATCGAAATTGCTATCGGACTTTACCTCGCGTTGCTCCGCTCGCTTGTGCCCCTTTACCTCGCGTTGCTCCGGGCTCTACTGGGTTTACTTTGTGGTCCTGTGCATGCTCCGAACCTGGCTTTCATCTTTCCGCTATACACATCTGTCTGTCTTAACTTATCTTGCCTCTGTGTCGTTCGTTATCTTTAGTGCCCTGTCCGGGCCTCCGAGCGGATGGGTCTTTGGGCTTTTCTCGAACGCGCTCCACTTCCGCTCGATGACTTAGGCGCAACCCACCCACGCGTGCGTTACAGCTGGGATCCCGTCAGCGACACCAAACACCTAGACAAGTCGCTAACTTTGGCTTCGTCCCCCGAGTCACAATAGCATTATACTGGCACCGTCGCTCGCCCAGCCAGCTCCATGCCAACCCTTATACGCGCCGTATTTGCACCGTATGTACGCACACTCCCCGGAACTTAACTTTCAAGCAGCCCGACTCAGTAACCTAAACAAGCCAAACTCGCCTTTACTCACTGACTAAGCCAGTGCGCGAGAAGACTCACAAAATAAATGAGGAACGAAGCCCCGACTTAGCCCCGCCGGAGCCGCGTTTATCCTGTTTATCCCAAATTTATCCGCACAAGCCTTTCTTTCTTTCCTTTTTTGCGCTCGTTCCTCCCTCCTGCTTCCTCGAGACAAGTACGCCGCTTTCGGACTGCATCAATGAAATTGTGCTTCTTTGTGGAGCTTGAATGCAATCTCCCTTTGGCGCCTCCTCCGGTGCGGGGGCGTTCCTGAACGTGTTTTTGGCTGGGATTTTATCGGATCGCTTGGTTTGCGTGGGCGCGCCGGTTACCTACCACGAGCGGGCCGCGCGAGTTGGTCATTCAGAATCACAAACGAGGTGATATTTGAGGTGCGTCTTGTGCTCTCCTTAATCTCGGCGTTGATTTTTTACATTTGCTGGAGGTGAGCGATTGAATGAACGCCTGTTCTTAGCTCGTTTTACAGGTCCTTCCTTATTTTCGGTCCGTTGAACTCACTTTGGTATTTATCCACAGACCAGCAGGTCCAATTCAATCTTGACATGTTCAGTTCATTCGAAAACCCGCGATCGTACGCACTGGCACATGGAAAATCCCGAGCCTGAGTCTCTTTTGCTTCTCTCGGACTCACTACTCACTGATTATAATCGTATGTAAGTTAGCAGTAAGCGTATGTATGCACACGAATTGGCGAGAAAAGATTATCTGCACACGATGATAAGCCGCCGCGAGTCGTCAACTCTATTTTGCCCGGGCCCGCCTAACACGCCGCCTAAGGCTATAGTATCAGCAAAATTTTCAACAGTGCAACAGTGCGACAATACAGCAGTGAACATTGTCGGATTGTCGCAAGCGCAAGTTGTCGGAAGGCGTGTTGGAAGCCGGAAGGGAAGGTGGACCCCGGCACGGCGGGATGACAGCCGACAGCCGTGGGGGTGTGAGCACGCTGCTGCTGCGACGGTGAGAGTGGGAAAGTGGGAAGGCGAAGATCCTCCGGCTTGGCTTAGGGTCTGAGTTGGGGTCGGGAGGATGAATGGATTAGGGGAGTGCGCGCGAGCGCGGGATGGTGGCGTTTTCGTTTTGTTGTCGTCGCCGTTGTCTGGTTCGGAGAAATGGGTTGAACGGCGGATTCCGAGCCGTTTGATCACAACCACCCCGCGCGGTATGACGTCGTCGGTTGAATTCTTGAACGCAGAACAACGAGCGAGAGGTCCGCGGTTGTTCCTTGTACGCGTCCTAGCCAATGGAGAGTTCCACAGCACGAACTTGTAGGAAGCGCGAAACAGGATTGACGGGACAGAAGACAGACCGCGCGGTATGACGTCGTGTGGGTTCGAACTTCGGGTTCAATTTTATCTTCGTTCTTCCCAGTGTAAATCAAGTCCGCGGACGAGCGTAGCAGGCTGAAGAGGACTCTTTCCTGGCACAAAGAGTCGGCGGACGAAGTAGTGTAGCGACCTCGGAAACCCTGGCGGCACGGAGGGAGAGTCGGAATAATTATCGGTCGGGTTGCGAGTTACGTACTTACTTCCTTCGACACATGTATTCGACGGCCGGATTTGGGTTTAACGAACGCCACAGCGCGCGGCGGTGTGTTACCAGCGCACCTCGCCTGACTCGTAGGCTTTTCTTTTGGTGGCCGGGCTAATATTATAGCTGAGCGCCGAACAGGCTGGGGGGGAAATTAAAATTAGGGGGCTCGACGCACGAATTGAACTCGCCGCTCGCGGACATCATGGCGGATTTCGGTGCGCCACCGCAGGGAATGCACGATATGACGCCATGCAGAAGCGTTCAATCTTGTGTTGGCTATCAGCGAACACTCATTGTCGCCTGCGTTGAGTTCAAATATAATTTGATGTAGGATCTCGAGTTCAACCACGGACCGACCTCAACTATCATGACGAATTTCGGTGCGCCACCGCAGGAAACGCGCAGGCGATATAACGCGCATATGCCATAAGTATAACGACGTTCGATTTCGTGTTGGCGTGTTGGCCACGGTAACCATTCTATATGTAATATTCATTGTTCCCTGCGCTGGGTTGAATGTGATTTACTAAGGGCCTGATCGGGTGCATCAGAAATTCCTTAGAATTTTCTCTGAATCCAAAATGTGCACCAAACCCGTCCCTAAACCATTTTAGAACGTGTAATTGACCCATTATATGGAAACATTTGCACCGAGAGTGGCGGGCAAGATGTCCAGTAAACTTGTCAGCAAAGTTCTGAGACGGGTTCAGAAATCTCCAGGTTGAATCCGGAATTCTTGGAACGGATTAGCCCTCGTGTTCCCCGCCACCTCGTCTCTTCTACGTATGAGAACGGCATGTATTTCCTCTTCTAGCACAGTTTAGGAACGAATTGCGTGCGAAAAGCTCAGCCAGAAGGATTCTGGTGCAATTCTGAAGAATTGATTCTAATGCACCCGATCAGGCCCTAAGTTACATACATAACGCTCAAATTCAACTTTTCAACCACGGGTCGATACCAACTGCTTCGGGGCGCCGCCACTCAATCCGCGCTGCATGATGAGCCTCTTTTGTCGTTTGGCCGCCGTGCGATAACGCACAGTTTCAAAATGAGGCGACTTGGAAGCCAAACGATTCTCCCGGTGCAGACGCCCATTCGGAGGATTGAGTCGGGTGCCAGATCTTCTTCTGCCCCAGTAAACATCTCTTTGCATCCATCGAATGATCGATGCCGAGTCGCGTGTACGCGCCCGTGTTTAAGAGAGGGTTTGCGCATTCAACCACGCGGCCAGTTTTGTGTTTAATCTTGTTCTCGGTTGACATCGATATCCTCCGGTTCGGCCCACATACCTTTACGGGCTGGTTGGACCTTTATCTTGAGTGCAGTATATGTTCGATCAATCAATCTAGGATCCAAGTTCAACCGCGAAGAATCTCTTCTTCTTCCAGCCTAGACACGGCCCATCCGACTCGAGGCAGCTACACACGGGCACGGACTCAAGGAAGAAGATCTTCGACGGCGTGGAACCCAAATCCGAATCCGCGATTTCGAAGCCCGCTACTTTTGTCCGTTATCGCACCGAGGAGGCGCTTCTGTGGCGAGGCACAGAATTCATTATTGTTATCGCGAGCTCGAGCGTGTCCCGCCGGGGAAGTTCTTGCGGTTGAACTTGGATCCTAGACGGATTGCACATAACCATCCTAATTTCAACAGATGTGGATTCAGAGTCGACGGTGTATCTTAGGCCATCTGCCATCTAGTGCGCTCATCTACAATCAGTCAACCACGGAGGTGGGCTCAGCTTCGCCATGCGGTCTGCGGACTATGATGAAATCCAACCCCACCAGAAATTGAACGCAGTGGCTCGATCCGGGTTCCACGCCGTCGAAGACCTTCCTTCAAGTTCCTTCTTTTTTCCCTGCCCTGCATGTGTGCAGCTCTGTCCACGTAGCCTCACTGATATCGGATTTGCATGCGCCACCGCGTGTTGATTTTGAACAGACGGAGAGACGGAGACGGAGACGAACGGAGATTGCGGGACGCGCGGTGACTGTCAACCCGCGCGGCGGTGCGCCACCGGGCTCGTGCGCATGCAATCTTGATCATGTTCGAATCCGATTCTGCGTTGGGTTGAACGTCCGTAGAGCCACACGGTGTGCAAATGCGACGACGATGGATATCGAATTTCCATACTATTGAGTAGCTCATGGTTCAAGTTGACTACCTATTGATAAACGTAAACCTCTGAGGATGGCCGTGGTTCGAATTTCGATTTTCGAGTGCGCCATGTTTGCAGCACCAGCACCAGTACTACTAATTGCAACTAATTTGGCCTATGCTGCTTAAAAACGCGCCTGTCAGGATTATCGTCGTTCCGCATCGAGATCTCGGGCTTTTCAACTACCATGATCCATCATCGCCGCCCGAACAACACAGGGATGAACACCCTTCGCCGCGTGGTATGTCACGACGGCGCCGTGGGTGGTCCAGGCTCTTCCCCCGTACGCGTAATGCATGTGGTCGCTCACTCCGAGTCGGACCGAAGCGCCTCGACTACGTGGTGTTGAAACTTCGAACTTGGCTCGACGGTGGCGAGCCAACATCCGATTCGTGAAGCTATGCATCGTCGTCCGACCGTGTGCGTGCGGCGTCCGATGGTGTTGGTTGAATTCTCGGGCTCAGTTCGGGATTCGGGATTTGAGATTCGGGATTGTTGAACATAACAGGTTACAGATCAGAGCTTCTGTGTGAATCCGAAATCGTGCCAAGGAAGACAAAAATGGGGTTCTGCCAGTGAAGTATTCCAATTCCAATTCCAATTCCGATTCCTATTCCGATTCCGATTCCGATTCCGATTCCGATTCCTATTCCAATTCCATTGGGCATGAGGCATCGGTGCTTCGGATTTCGCGGGTGTTCGTGCGTTCGATAATTAATCTGCTCAGTGCTGAGCGCTGAGGACTCAGGAAGGGGCGGAGACTCGAGATGGAGAAGATGGAGAAGATGGATCATGGAGGAGGTTGCTAGGAGCTGTCCGGCCGGTGATGGTCCATGGAAGCTCAAGTACCCGCTGGTTAAGAATGAGCGGTCAACCCGGACTTCAAGCCAGGATTAATATTAATATTTGGATTCGATTCATGATTAATATTTGGATTCGATCCATGAACTACATAGCTCTTGGAACGTATCACCCGGAATGTAGTGTGCACGCCGCTGTTCTGACTTCTTACTCGGTATCGTCGTATCGATATTCAGTGCTCAGTGCTCAGTGCTCATCCCCCGGAAGCGGAGATTACGGGGGAAGCCGCTGAGAACTTTACGAGCGCTTCAACCGTAACATCCTACATCCGCTCACTGGCAACACCCCTCGGGAGTCTGCACCCACACAAGTGACAATTTTAAAGTCTAAGCACCGTCCCTGGAATGCTGTGCATATAACTTTAATACATTGTACTTACTACTCGCACCTTCTTATGCCACGCCACATTATGTACCTCCCCGCCGCGGTGCCCAAGACTAAGTGGCCTGCCGTTGACAGACGAGAGCGGGAAAAAGAAAAGTCAGAAAGTCTCCACCGCGCATCCGCATACGAATATGTGATGTACTACGGTATGTGTCCGGGTTCCTCAGCCTGAGTTGCGAGTAATAGACGCGAGGTTAGAGAATAGGAAGCGGAAAACGGAGAACGGGACGCAGAAAACAGAAAACACAACGCCGGTGCATACTTACTTACTTACTTAGGATACTATATACTACAAGTCTATAACGAACATCTCCAAGCGCCAGTGCACTCCGGGCGATGGGTACTACTAAGGAATAGCGGGTGATTCGGTCGGTTGGGGGTAGATCGGATGGCCATGGGGTAGGTAGAGTTTGAGTTTGAGTGCGAGTCGACGGAGTCAACGGATTCAAACGGTTCGACCAAGGGTCGAACCGTGTGAGGGTCCAGGGATACGGATATAATATAGGCGGTTGAGCAGCGCTTGAGCAGCGGTTGATTAGCGGTAGCGGCGCGTTCGAAAGTCGAAGGGAAGGGGAAGATGCAGCTTGTGCCGTGTTGCCATCGGAAATTTCGGATACAGTTGACTTTTTCATAATGCATAGCGTCGGGAACACCCATCGCCCAATGCATTATGACCGATATGCAGAATGAGTAACTTCCCACGGCGTGACCAATGTGACCTGCCCTGTAAAGTGTGACACGATTCTGTCCAAATCCGGTCGGCATTGGGTCGGCATCACGGCCACACCGCCTCGAGAAGGAAAAGAACTTTTCTGGGTCATTGTGCTGTCACTAAATGCCCCCAAGCGACTGAAAGGCGGTGCAAAGTCGATCAAATGCCACTGATTTGACCCAAATTTCACATCTCATAATGCATATTTGGCTGGGGGATGCCTGCTGAGGGCTATGCATAATCAGAATGCATAATTTCGTGCATATCCCCGCTAACCGTCGAGGTTACAGGCCCAATCCAATGCATTATGAGAAATATGCATTATGGGCCAATGCATTATGAGCAAGTCAACTGTACTGGTATGTATCGTGGGCGGAAGGAGAAGTGTGAGTGTGGGCGGGGGCGGGCGCGGCCGCGAGATGATTTCGGGATTGTGGGTTCAGGGAAGAGCGTCGGTGTAGTCGAAATCCTGGATCGTTGAAACTCGAATTTCGTTGGGAACATCGTAGTTTGATCGTAGTGGATTGTAGTCAGCGCTGGTGCTAGTCAGCACATATCACGCAGCGGCTAAACCGTATTTCACGCATGCAGAAAGGCGTATGGATGCGTGGTTACCTCGATCAGGGAGCGATTATGGGCTCATCCCACTGCAAGACGAATGCGGCTGCTGTTTTTCGACGACCTGCAGCGCCAGCACCAAAAGGTCGAAAGATCGAAAGGAGGAAGTCCAAAAGGGAGGGATAGGCAAAAACGGAGGAGGCGGCGCGCGGCGGCCGGTGATTTGAGTTCGCCGGGGCCCCGCAAAACGTGGATTTGATCAGTGACAGAATCGGGTGGGACCCCGGACGCATCTCGATATGGGCTCTCTGACGTGGGAGTCTGCGCGGAGTTTGAATGACCCACTGGGGATACGCCCTGGTAGGACACGGGCCGTGTGCCGGGCGTATAGATACCTGGTGGGGAGATCGGGTGGAGATTTGATTTTGCGCTGGTCCTTGCTTCACTTCACTTGCTACCCTTCACTCTACTTCAAGGGCACTTGAACTGACGATGACCTCCGCTGCGTACGCGTACAAGCCGCACGTCCGGCAAGAGGGCTTCCACCTCCCGTCCCCGCCGCACAGCACCGACACGCCCCCGCCGCACGGCGCGCACGACGGCATCTTCGCGATGGGCCACCACGGCTTCCACGCGGGCGACTTCAACGACGAGCTCGCGGGCCTCATCGGCGGGCAGAGCAACGAGCGCAGCACGCAGAGTCCCGTGGGGTACGAGGGCAGCAACAACGGGAACACGAGCGGGGGCAGCGACGGCGGGTACCGCCCCCCGCCGCACACGCACAACATCTTCGACATCAGCGCCCCGTCGCAGCACCACCACACCCACCACGGCTCCGCCTCCTCCACCTCCTCGTCCTTCCCCGCCCACTTCTCCCTCCCGTCCAGCAACACCAACGACGGCAGAGGGAGCCCCGCCAGCGGCGGCGACGCGCCCCAGCCCGCGCCGCAGTACCACTTCAACTCGACGCTGCCCGCGCTCAACAGCAGCATGCGCTACGACCCGCATCCGCCGGGGTACATGCCCAGCCCGAGCAGCTTCCGCAGTCCGAGTCCGCACCATACGAGTCGCAGTCGCAGTCGCAGTCGCCCGCCGTCGAGTCATTTGGGTGAGTGGCGCCCGGGTTTTGCGGGGGCGAGTCGCGAGTGCCCGTGTGCCCGTGTGTCCGAGTCCTGCGAGGACGAGGGCCGCGGGTGGGCGCGAGGTTATGAACAATGCTAACATCCATCCCCAGCCTCAAACCCCACGAACCCCACCTCCGGCCCCGGCCCCACCCGCACGACGCGCGCGCGCCGCAACGGCTCGCTCAGCAGCACGTCCCCGCCCCCACGCCCCGTCCCGCAGGCGATCGTCATTCCGGGGAGTCACGGTGGGTTTCCGGCTCTCATTCTACCCCTTGCGTTTCTTTGTTTTCACTGCGTTTCTTTTTTCACTGCGTTTCTTTTTCCACTGCGTTTCTCTATTTGCACTGCGTGGCTTTGCACTGCGCGCATACAATCTGCTTCCCGCCTTGCGCTTCTCCCTCTCCCCCTTCTCCCTCTCTCCCCGTTCTTATTCTTATTCTTATTCTGATTCTCCCTCTCTCCCCATTCTGATTCTGATTCTACTTGCTAACACTGTTCTGCACAGGCGCGAACACCGGCGCGCGCGGGAGCCCGTACGGCGCGGGGTGGTTTGGGGTTAATGGGTGGGTCTTTTTCTTTTTCTCTCGCTCTCTTTTCTTTTTTTCTTCGGTTTCTTTTTTTCTTCGGTTTCTTTTTTTCTTGCGTTGCGTTGCGTAGCGTTGCGTTGCGTTGCGTTGCGTTGCGTTGGCGATCTTTGGCGATCTTTGGCGGGTTTTCGACGGCTTTCTTCTACTTGCTCCCTCGAGTCGGCGCTTACGTGGGGTGTCGTTGGCGCGCGGGCGGGAGTGCGTGGGGGCTTTGGCTTGCGCTCGTTTGCGGCTGCCGGCGCTTGTCCTTCGACCGGCGATGTGCGATGTGCGATTGCGATTTTGCTCTTTGCGACGCGCGCTTGGGGCTCTTCCATCTTTTCGTTGCGTATTCATATTCATCTTTTCGGTTTCATCTCGCTTTTTTTTTTGCGTTTTTGCGTTTTCGTTTCGTTTTTTCGTTTTTTCGTTTTCATTTCGCACATCTCGTGTATCCCGTCGTCGTCCCTGCATCGTCGTCGGCTGCGTCCCGTCCCTTCCCCATCACCCCGCTTCCCCTGCCCCCCATCCGCGATTCCCGATTCCCGATATCCGCCGCCGTCGCATCTGTGTGATCAGCGCGCGGGGTGATCAGCGCGCGGGGTGATGGGGACGGGGCTGGGGATGGGGTCTGGGGATGTAAGCGGCGGGGTCTGGGGTCTGGGGCTGGGGCTGGGGATGCAAGCGGCGGGGGCTGGGTATTTCGACTTCGGGAATCTCGACTTTCGGGTCGGGTATTTCGGGGATGCGGAGGCGGGTATTTCGGGTATTTCGGGGATGCGGAGGCGGGGATGAGGAGATGGGGATGGGGATGCGGAGGCGGGGACGCGGAGGCGGGGATGCGGAGGCGGGGATGCGGTGATGAGGTGATGGTGGTCAACGCATCACCGCGCCGTGGGACGCATCACCGCCCCGGCCGATGTGATGTCGAGCGGTGGCGACTGAGCTTCATTCGCAAGCGGGCGAGTGGGATGACGGACGCTCCATATCTCAATACCGCGGAGGGGCAACGGGATTGCGGGATTGCGGCGATGTCTACGTTTGGACGTCGTGTCGCTCCGTATTTCTGCGCACTTGATGTGTTTCTTGTCGGGGGCGCGTTGGGGCCGGGGGTGTTGGGGTTTTGGTTTTGGCTTGCGATTTGTGACGAGGGCGCGCGCTGTATTTCTTTCGTTTATCTTTTCGCTTTTCGCTTTTCCTTTTTTTTTCGCTTTCGCTTTACGCTCTCCTCCTCCCTTCCCCCTCCCCTTCCTCCTCCTCCCCTCCTCCTCCTCCTCCTCCCTCACTAATCACATTTTAACTAATCACATTTTCCCCGCAGCGACTACCCACACGCAACCCCCGACTCGCTCCCCTCGCTCACCTCGCTCCCGTCGCTCACCTCGTTGGGCTCGTACAGCTCCGTGCACTCGCACTCGCACCTGAACCCGCACTCGCCGCACCTCAACCCGCACTCGCCGCATCTGAACCCGCACTCGCCGCATCATCTGGGGAGCCCGCACCCGTTCGCGATCAACGGCGCGGGGATGTACGGCAACGGCAGCGGGGGGTTGGGGGAGAGAGGCGGGATGGGCGGAGGCGGAGGGATGGGAGAGCGGGGCGGGGGCGTGGTGGGGAGCTACGGGAGCCCGGTGGAGGCGAAGTTCGGCGGGATGGGGCTGCACGGGGGGCACCATGGGGGGTATGGGGGGATGGGCGGGGTGGGGATTGGTGGGTGTTTTTTTTTGCGTCGGTCTCTTCGATTTTTTTGCGTCGTTCTCTTCGACTTTACGCTCCGTTTCGTCCGCCTTTTCACCTTTGCTATCTTCCCTCGTTCTGCACTCCGTCATCCCTTTCTCCTTTCTCCCTTCCCTCACTCACTCCTCCTCCCCCTCCCTCCTCCCTCCCTCCCCCCTCCCATCCCCCTCCCTCCTTCGCTCCTCCCATCCTCCTCCCTCCTTCGCTCCCTCCAATCAAACCTCATGCTAACTCCCCCCTTTCTTTCCCGTAGGCGGCACCATCGGCCTCCCCTCCTCCCTCGGCAACGGGAACGGCATGAGCGGGAGCTTGACGAGCAGCGTGGGCGCGTTGGTGGAGGGGAATGGGAATGGGAATGGGAATGGCAACGGGGGCGGGGGCGGGGGAGGGGGGAGGGGGAGGGGGAGGGAAGGAGAGTAAAGCTGGTGGGTGTTTTGGGTTTTGTGTTTTGGGTTTTGTGTTTTGGGTTTTTTTTTTGTGGAGGAAGGAGGTGGCGCATTCGTGTTACCGTCTGCGTTTCTGCACCATTCGCACCGCTCTACATCATTCCCTCCTCCTCCTCCCTCCTCCTCCTCCCTCTAACCCCCTTAACTACCCTCCGTTTTCGTGCAACCCCCCCTCCCTCCCACCTCTTCATCCCACTCCTCCCATATCCCGCTGCTTCTCTCTTTCGTCCTCCTTCGCTCGCCAACGCTCGCCTGGCGCACGACGAAGAGCGGGCGCCCTTTCGCCCTTTCTCCTTTCCTACCCCATTCGCCCTTCTCGCCCTTTACCTCTTCACCTCTTCACCTCTTCACCTCTTTGCGCTTTCCTTCCCTTGGGAGCGCTCCCCTCCTCAACTCTTTTCCCTTCTCCCATAACCGCAACTCAAAAACTCAAAAACTCAAAAACTCAAAAACTAACCCGTCGCCCACAGAATCCAAAGCGACGCTCCTCGCGCACGAGAAGCGGCGCCGGCGGCGCGAGAGCCACAATGCGGTCGAGCGGCGGCGGCGCGACAACATCAACGAGAAGATCAGCGAGCTGGCGACGCTGATTCCGGAGTGTCTGTTGGAGGGGGGTGGTGGTGAGTTTACTCTTTCCTACTCTGTACTTTTTCCACCGGGGAGGCGCGGCGCGCCGGAGAGTTGGGGGAGGAGGGAGCATACGGCGGCTGGCGTACAAGCGACTTCGCTCAGGCGGGAGCGTGGCCGTGAAGAGGCGGCACTTCTTACATGCGCGGGGGCGCCCGCTTCTTCCACTCTGCAGAACACTTCCCCCCTTCCTCCCTTCCCACTCTCCCCCTCCCCAATAACTCGATAAACGTGATACTAACGACTCGTTCCTTCGTAGGACAAGGCGGCCAAGGCCAATCGCCGGGCTCGCCCGACGACGCGCTGCTCTCGCCGACGGGGCCGGGCGCGGGCGCGGGGGACTGGCCGCTTGTTTTGCCTGGTGGGTGTCTTGTCTTCTTGCTCGTTCGTTGCCCCCATCTCCGTACCCCTCGTATTCCCCATCGTCCTCTGGTCCTCTTTGGCGGAGCACGGAGCACCGAAGACCTTGAGCGGAATACGGAGACTAAAGGCGATGGAACACATGCCTTAAAGGACGATCGCTAACGCGCTCTTTCTCTTTCTGCAGGCGCCAAGAAGGAGATGATGGAGGACGACGGGAAGGACGGCAAGGAGGGCGCGGTGGTGAAGGCGAACAAGGGGATGATCCTGAGGAAGAGCGTCGAGTATATCAGGTCGGTCTTGTTTTTCTCCTCCGCCGTCTGCCCCATTCTCTCGTGCTCGACCCGTCTTCGCCCGTCTTCCCCGCCCTTCCTCCGCACTTGATACTAGCCGACGCTCCTCCTCCCTTCCTCCGCACTTGGTCCATACGACCGCCTCGCCCCTATCCCACGCCCGCTTCGCACCATGAACATGAAAGAGCATCATACTGACGCACCTCCCTCTTCTCAGATACCTGCAACAACTCGTCGCGGCGCAAGGCGCGCGCAACCGCGAGCTCGAGGAGCAGCTCAAGGGCTTCCGCGGCTCGTCCGGCTCCGCGTCGCCGCCGTCGCTCTCGATGGGCTCGTCCGGGGGCCTCGACATGGACGCGCTCGGCGCGTTCGGCGGCGGCGGGTGGCAGGGCGGGATGCTCGCGCCGATGCCGGAGGGCGAGGACGAGGAGCTGCATGAGCTCGCGAACGGCGCGAACGGGCATGGGAATGGCGGTGGCGGGGGAGGCGACATGGACGTGGACCAAAACGGGAACGGCGAGGCGGAGGAGAAGCGCGGGCGGAGGGCAAAGCGGAGTGGGGCCGCCACCAATGGGAATGGGAACGGGGTGGAGAGCAAGGGGGTGGGGAAGGGCAAGTCGCCGACGAAGCGGAAGGCGAAGAAGGCGGTGCAGGAGGTGGATGAGGAGGACGAGGAGAGCGAGTTGAGTGAGGATGGGATGGATGTTTGAGTGTCCTCCCGTTCTCCCGACCCATGCGATGCTTTCCCTTCCTGCCCGCTGGCGCGCGGCCGACGACGACAAAATGACGACGACACGACGATACCCGACTTTATCGTTACCCCTTCTTCACCCCCTGCGCTCGCCTCGCTTTCCACCTCACTTGGTTCGCCCCGCCTCACGACGCCGCCATGATTGCATGCATACTCCCGCCGCCCGCCGGCACGCTCATTCGCCTTTGCCTTCGTCTCCTCACCTCGCTCACCTCGTCTGTCCATCCATACCCACCATCCTTCTTGCTTGCCCCCGCCATCCGATCCGCCCCGAAACGAAATGTATATGCCCCCGTCCTCGCTTCCAGCTGTATCTATCGCCCTATCTATCTGACCCCCGTCGTCCGCGCGCTCACGACTCGTTATCCGTCATCCAATTCACTCACTTTTCATCTGGTCCTCGCTCATCTCCCCTCATCTCATTCATGGTCACGGTTATTGTGTCCTATTAAGTAGTAGTAGTAAGCCGTAGTAGTAAGTAGGGAGCTCGAGAGAGTACTGAAGCAATAGCACTAAGTAGCTTGTGTATATGTAGTGTGTATGATACGGTGTTTCTGGTGCATTGCGCTGTGAGCTGGAGTCTATAAATGTATGGTAGAAATAGTAGTAATTCATCGACAATGCGTCCTTTGAAGACGGAGATCCTTGCCTGCGGCGCGTACGAGAGAAACAGAAACATCGATCGAGGGGATAACGGAAATTACTGCCGCCTTCAGTGGATGTACACGGCATGTATGTAAGTGTGTAACGCGAAACAAAAAAGTGGTGCACCTCCCCGCCCGGCCTCTGTGCGACCCGGCGTCCGAGCCTGCACACACTCTCCACTGCCCAACCTGGATCGCACGAAACAGGTACCTTGAACCCCACCTCCGAATCCGCTCACCCACACAGAAAAACCGACCGATATTCCCGAACGAGTAAAGTGCATCGTTCGTCGAGATGCGCAATTGTCGGGCGCGCGTGAAAGTTCGGTGTGCGGCTCTCGGATTTCCCCACACGCGCCATGTGCTACACCGATGCCCGTTGCCCATTGTTGCTCGGCGCGAGGATTTTATTGGCTGCGGCCTGCAGCGGTACGTACGGGACTCGGGAGAATATCATTATCCAGATATTCCATCGTCGTTGGAATCAGAAAACCCGGGACTTTGCATGCGGCGCGTAAGCCCCTGAGTACGCGAATCTGGAAGTTGCCGTCGCTTGGTTTTCTGACTCGGGTCGGGTAGTTTGAATCTCGCTCTTTCTTGGTGCATTCAGGCTTCAGCAGAGCACGGATCATGAGTAGCAGTTGGCGGGCAGCCTGTTTACGTGGACGCGTCGCGGTGTCGGACCGCACTTGGGGGATAACGCGCAAGAGCGTTTAGGAATCGCGGATTGGGCGCTAGGTGGCAGAGGTCCTGGCTCGTAAAGATGAGATGGAAGCGGTCGGGAGAACGCGTATACTGGATGGGGATGCACGGATCCTGACAATGCAACGTCCCAGTGCGGGGAAACAGAGTTTAGTCCGTGGGAGTGTTGCCATTGTTGGAGGATCTCCAGCACTTTGCGGCCCCCGATATGGACTAGCAGCTGACATTAAATGGGCGTTGGGCCCGAAGCAGCTGGCTGTGGGTGTTTGTATTCGAGCGCGCCGGAGATAAGCGTCGTTCCTGCGAGTTTCTAATCATAGCGGACGCTGCCATAGGCTGGAGATGGAGATTGGAATCGAGATAAAATGAACGTGGGCAGGTTTCAACATGGACTCTCGCGTGGGTCTATCCGAGGATTTACCATCCAGAGATGCACGACAGGCCCCCGGTCACTACCTTATACCGTCCGCCTTTTGAAAAAAATCTGGCCTGATTTATGCTACCAATTTTGCCGCTCACGAGCTGATTTATGCACTTTCGGACGGACATGTTCAGAAAAACCTCAATTTTTTTTTCCAGGGCCTTTTTTTTGAGCTCCAGCGCCGCCGCACGCGCTTCCCGAGCCCGATGCGGTGAAAATTTTGACGTGTTGTTGTTCAATGTTGTTCTGTGATTCGGTTTGTCCTACACGCTTCATCGCAATTCCCGGCACATGGCTATGCTTGACTCAAAAAAAAAATTCTCGCACTACGCGCGATTTATGCTGCCTGGGACGGACGTCGTCGGTTTCAGAGCTGATTTATGCACTTTTACGGACCGGGATAAGGGTCATTTCGGGCGTTGATTTATGCACTTGCGGACCGGCTTACACGGTAGTGACCGGGGGCCTTGCACGACCAACACATCGCCCCGCTGTTGTCAATAGCCAACGACGAGAAAAGGCTACCCACCCGGGACACCGGCAGATCTAGAGGCAACCAGGCCAAGGTCCGAAGTTAAACCTGTCAGGAACGTCGAAATTAGAGTTGAAGAGTGCCATTCCTGCCCAAGCCAATGAAACGGCCAGCTTCGTCTTGCCACGAACGCACGGGCCGCGACGGATCTGTGCCGGTCAGGAAGAAACAAGGTTGTTACTTCTTTTGCTTCGTGGCTCCCCGCATTTCGAATCACTTACTCAGGTTGCCGGAGGTTAGCCGATAGGCAAAAAAGAGTGCGGGGAATCACGAAGCAAGAAGCGCAAATCCGTATCCAGCTCTGGGTGGCAGCCGCAATTGCATACGAAAAAATGCCGAGCGGAGGCAAAGCGCGAAAAGAGACACTGCACTTATTGTCCCGCGGAACCAAGTTGAACCAGTCACCAAAGAAGTGGAAGTTGCCTCGAGACGAATTCCTGTGCGTGCGGATCTGCGGGGCTCCAGGAAAGCGCGTACGTAGTGCAGCTTCGACATCCAGCTAACTTTGCACCAGGCGTCGGCGCAAGTGCGGAGAATCCAAAGAATCTTTCTCGGCACCGAAATACATGCGTGCGACGTATTCTTACCCGTGTTCCTGAGGGCAAAAAAGAAGTAAACCTGAGCTGTGTTCATTCAACGGCTAAACCAATTTCCACAAGAAGCTGGCACCCACCGAAAAAAATGTGCGCATGTATGGACAAGCGGAGTTTCTCATCTTTCCTTTCTGTCTTCTAAGAAATCCTCCTGCTCGTCCGAGTCTGTGTTGAGATCCGCGGGCTCTATGGAGACGAAAACCGCGCGGGGCGCGCCGGAGAGCAGCGCCGCCTCCGCCGTATTCCAGCCCACACCCCGCATCCCCTTGAGAAAGCCTGCGAAGATGACATCCACGGTGCGGTATGCGGCAAGTATGAGCTCCGCTGGTGCTTGCGGGAATGAGTTTTGCTGCTCTGATATCCGCGAAACCTCGACGGCGTGCGCCCACGCCTTGAGCTGGTCCGCGGGGGAGTGGCCTTCCTTCAAGCAGATATGCAGGTGGAGGTGCGTGCCCCAGGGCAGTTCATCACCCCGTGTGGAGAGCGAGATGCGGTCGAACCACAGCACGTAGCGCTCCCTCTTCATATCGTCGATTAGCGTAAGAGGCATTTCCAATCGGGAGCTGCGCAAGACTGCATTCAGGGACGAGCCAATGGTGCACCGCCCTGTTCTGATGATTTCTGGCCGTAGCTCAAATATACGCTCTCGTGCGGACACCTCTGCGGGCGAGGCACATTTTTTGTTCGAAGATTCGCGGTAGAGCTCCCAAGCAATGGACAAACGCTGTCTGTTGAGCGTGCGGAGGACGACGCCGCGGATACCAACGTAGTTTAACAACAAATGAAGCCCGACGAGTGTGAAGAGAACGGAGTAGGTCGTCCATGGTGTGGTCAAATATGGGACAATCAGACTGCCGACCTGTAAGATTCTTGAGAAGTTGAACAGCGTATGAAAAGGGAAGAGCTCTACCAGCATGCCGAGTAGCGCGAGCACCGTCTCCTTACTGCTGTCTTTGGCATTCAAATCGCCCACGTCACCCGTGCCCTGGGTCGGCGTCGCAAAATGCACCGTGAGTGTAGCTTTTGCGCCAGCGGCGATGCCACACAGCGCGCGCAAGGCTCCACTGAGACAAAGCGCGCCCACGCGCACGCCAGGTGACGCGATGAAAAGAGGAGAAAGGGTGTCGAGCACGATCGCGGCGTCGTTGCACACATCTGCTAAGAGTCGGAAGGTCTTTGCCTCCGGGGTGAGCAAGGGGCCGAGCGCATATGCTGCGCAGATGGCTGTTAGTAAGTGGGTAGGTTAGTATTATTCGATCGGATAAGTTAGAAAATGGGTTGGGTACTGGTTAGGCGGCTGAAGCAGTCTTGGAGGACAGTTAGAAGGAGGGCGTGAGTCGCGGAGGCCTCGGCGTTACCAACGCCGAAACCTTGCAACTTAGTTTGAGCAAACAGCTTGGGGACAAAGAAAAGGGAGATAAACCTTCGAGTAAAGCTCTGGATGATATCAGCCCCGCAAGCGAGCTGCAGAAAGCTTGTAATGCGTTAAATATCTGGTACCTAGCGTTCGCTTGATTTTTTGGACGGTGGCACCACATGCTTGCAAGACATACCGGAGGTAATCTAAAAGAAACCTGCCTTTGAAAAGTCTCTCATTCTGGTCGAAGGGACCCAAATACCTGGAGAAACGCTCGCGGGATAGCCTGCTGGAAGGAACACCTTTGTCGCAAACTCCGAAATCCGGACGCGTGGCGGACCCTTCCTGGAATAGGCACCTGCTACGCTCGTCTGCAAGCCAAGGGTAAATATGTACTCGTTCCAGCCAGTATAGTTCTAATTCCTGGCTGTTTCGCCTGCGAGAGTACTCACCCGACCGCCTTGTTCGCGCTCAATGATTCGGAGTCTCGTCATACCAGCAGCTTTAGAGAGCACCAGATCTGCGTCGCGTGTCTCCTGTGAGAGAGTCCGTCGAGGTAAACTGGTTCAAATGTCGGATTTTGAACAACGATGACGAAGGATGGAAGCAAAGAGGAAATTGATCAGATCAGATGGCTGAGTGAGAGATCTTTGCCTTTGCCAAACAGTTGACTTAGCTGCTTCTTACCACAAACCTCTCAATACAACTCAAAGCAAGCTGGATCCAACTCTATCCAACTTCAACCCGACCCGAACATAGTTGAACGCCGTCCAGACTACTCGACCGATAAATGGGCGATTTTCGGCAATCGCAAATCATCATGGCAACAAAGTGACATCGGGGACACCGTGGACATCAGAGATATCGTGAGGCGGGAGCAATTGGTACTCTTGCGCGAAGCAATATTCATGAGGGAGGGCTGGGTCCTTCACTGTGAATTTTGCCAGGCTGGCCTTTTCCATTTTCGAATCAGGCAAAGAAAGAAACGCTTTGTTCGGAGAGCTAGAAACTTCAAGGATCGGCGCCCATATGTGACAGTCTGACACTGTGCATCAGCCGATATATGTTGCCCACGCTACTCGACGACCACTTCCTTTCCCCCACCTTCGTCGTTCCTTCGTCGTTCCTATTTTTCGCATAACGCGAGCGTACCTGGCGTACGGAGGCTCTTGAGTTGAGTCCGCGTGTGCTTTCACAATGCCTTTCTCCGGACCAGGCGTGCCTGGCATTTTTTCACGTACGTTTTGACTGACTATGCTCTGAAATTCTCTTATCTGTCGTGCTGCAGGGGATGATGCTGGCTCAAACCCCCACCACAAGGCGCTCATTAACATCTTCCTGACCCTCCAAGTGCTGGGCCTCATCGGAAGCGTTACGCTCGTTTTGACTACGACGCTATCGAGCCGAGCCTCGCGTAACGCGACATGGCAGAACTTCTTCACGTCCTGGATCATCTCGACAGTCTCCTACTCCCTGTTGCTGTTCGCCGGGCAGGTGAATGTTGCAGAGCCGTCATTCGGTGTCTGTCTGGCGCAAGCGGGTCTCATTTACGTGCGTTATCGTCTCTATTGATTTCCACCCCAGTCCTGACAATTACCCCAGGGCATTCCTTCTCTAACAGCAGCCACAACATTCGGGTTGATTGCGCAAGTGAGAGAAAAATCTTGGACACCTTCCGCGGACGTGCCTGACAATCCGTATTGCAGATCTGGTTCAGCGTCCAGACTCTTTTGGCCCACAAAGTCAAGCACGAGCGGCTTTGGACGATCGGGGTGAGTTTGATCTTTGCAGCAGCGAGTCTCGTCTGACGATGGTTCAAGCTCTTGATTCTCCCATATGCCATCCTGTTCTCAATGGTTGTAGCTTCATGGGCGGTGAGCATATACAATCGGTAACGCTAGCCTTACCTAACTGCCGATACAGATTGGAATTCGCAACCCGAGCCTCGTAGAAGTCATCGGAAGTGGGATGTATTGTCATTTGGTGCGCAATGTTGCGCAATAACAAAAATCGTCACTGAACCTCAGCTACCAGGGTCCCAGTGGCACGCTGTAAGCCAAGTCCACAATTTTGCCCTCACCTCTCATTCGCACACAGGGGTAAGGTTTCTGCCGCGGTGGTCGCGTTACTATTGCTCCCAACTTTGGCGCTCGAGAGTACGTTTCAACATATGCGACGTCTTCCCGGCTCAACAGCAGGGTAGTTTCGATTTGCATTGCTCTGCGGCGGAACTGGGGCACGTTCAAACGCATGAAGCACTCTCTGTCGATCATCGTGCGCGTCATGATATTCACCATGTTCGGGATCCTGGCCATTGCGTGCGTAACATTCGTCTGTCTATAACAATCCCGATTCCGATCTCAACGCCCACGGATCCAGCCTCAGCGCGATATTCGTCTTCAGTGAGAAGCACGGCGCCGCCTTGAACATTGTGTTCGCGACGAGTACGTCGCTCTCTCAAATCTAACCTGTTCCTCGAATTCCCGTTCAATCGTCCTCCAGTGCCCGTCACGGCCGTCGTTGTCTTTTCCACGCAGAGGGTTGCTATCTTACATACGTCCCTGCCGCTTATGCTCACCGGCCGTTCCACAGGATATCATCGGCGTCTGGACGTTCTGGAAGCCAAGGCCGAAAGGGGAGACAATCTCCTCCCCGCTCTCCCCAAACTACACGTCCAGCTCCGTTTCGGATGTTTGATCAGTTGGGTATCCGTGGTCGCTGTTATCGTTGCTTGCTGTATTTTGTGGGATATCGTGAAATCATGTTGTCGCATTACTGACCTGGACTGTCCGGAGTGTATGTATTTTTTGTATCGATATTATTTATTGGGTGGGCCTGGATCTACCGAATGGAGAAGCAAACCCCTTGAACCGACTGAATACCAAGGCAGTTCAATCATCCTGTATCAAGACGTCTTGGTTGAATTTCGGCATGCCGACGCTGGTTTCTCTAATATATAAGATACTCAACTGGCAGCTCACGCGCCGAACTACACCGGAAGTCACTCATCTTCGGTCGGACAGAGCCCGATCTGACTAGTGCTGACTAGCTTTTGGTGCTTTGATCTTGAGTTCAACATGTCCTCCGGCATGCCTGAGGCCCGAACCTGAAAGAACGATCACAGTGATTATTTGAAGGCCAACCGGCCCCACCCTCCATATTCACCGAAGAGGCCCGACAGATGCGGAGAAGCCTGGATATGAAGAACGATTCGAGGAGTCTCGAAATTCCATCGCCGTTCACCAAGTAAGTGGATTGGCAGTCCCGGATCAGCGACGCCGGTGGTTTGCTTTTAAACTGCTGAGCAGAATTCCACAGGACCGTTCGGTCACCGTCACCGTATAACGCATTAGAGGTTATTAGCAGATTTTAGCCGAGATTTTTCTTGGACGCCCATTGGCTGCTCCACACCTCTCGACCAATCAGCGGCTGAGCAAAATCTCGGCTAAAAGTTGCTAATAAGCTCTATTGCGTTAAGTACATTGGGATGATAATGACATGACTCCACTGAGCTAGAATATTATCCTCAGTCTTGTCGACACCGCAGCTTTTCGGATTTTTTTTTGCAAGTATCTTATGCTCACACAAATTTATTGAACCAATGATATGTGCTGGGCTCATTGGAGCTTGACTAGCGAGTGCCACGATGGGAGCCGCAGTCGGTTTAGAAAAGAACCCCTTTTCAGGAGCGGAGGTGGACGAGGTTGATACTGCAACCGCGGCGTTTAGCGACAAGTAAGTGCTCGCTGGAGAAAACATGCATTATAATCAGGTTTGGGTTCATCGCACATTGCCTTCCGGAAATTCAAATTGCCAGCCTCGCGCTCTCAAGCCGTCCTGGAAACGGGCAAACAAAGGATCGGTAACGACACGGTGCCAGGTCCCATGGAGCACGAGCCGCGGAACTCTGGGAAATTCCGTGGAGATGAAGAGACCAAAGTGAGTCTCGATAGGTGTCCAATCTCGAACAACACTGACTGCAGAGTGCAGACGGATGCAGGCCAGAGGCGCCGGCTCGCCCTCTGGCTCCGACATGCTATTCCACACGTCGTAGGACAGCTCCTGGAGACGCGGACACCGTGAAAATATAGTCCTGAACGAGATGGTGCTGCGCGAGCCAAAGACTTCCAATCTACGGAGGGACCGAAGGACAGGAAAATTCGGCGAATTGAGGAATGACGGAGAACAGTTGAGTCGAGTGAGATTTTGCAGATCGAACTGGAGAATGGACGAAATGAGATTTTGGCCGACTATCCCAAGGCCAAGCCGCTGGAGGTTGGGAAGCGCGGAAAAGTCGAGGGTGTCATCCATTCTAAGAGCGATCGACTGCGTCAAGTAGAGATGCTCCACATTGCGAGCAAGTGGGATCAGTCTACGCAAGAGTCGCGACGTCCTATAGGACTCGGTCCAGAAAATCCGTTTCAGAGAGAGAAATTCCGGCAATTGCGACATGGGAAAGAAATTCATAAATGAATACGAGTGAGTTGCCGAACGATAATTTGCACCCGAGAGCACAACGCGAGGATCGCGTGGTTGTGCTCGGAGTGGGTATTGGAAAGTCGGACACTGCGAACGAGACGCGCCGTCTCCGGCCGTTCTAACGCAGTGTAAAGCGTATGAAACCGTCGATCCGGATCGACCACTTCGATGTTCTCGTGCAAGATCTCGTTTGCCAGGCTATTCCACAACCTGCAAACGAGTACGAAGGAGGACGCATCCTAGTAGTACGTTAGCTGATATACGTCCTGGGTCGATTTCATGCTCACTCTCAAGAAACTCTGGAGGTCCCTGAACGGATCTACACCAGCCACATACTGAAAGTTCTCCGCGATAGCTATTGTTATAGGCGACGAGTCAGAGGTAGCCAGCCGGTGTATGTAAAGCCAGATCTCTGGAGGAAGAGAAACAGCGGGCTCAATGGCATCCATTTCAGGTGGTGACTCGGAGAGTCGAATGCCACAAGTTACAGCAACCGACACGTGCATTGCACAGCATTGCAGAGCAAGTGTCAGAAACGAAATTTCGCCGGCAAGCATCGCAGTTTATCCGATATATCCAGGGAGAAATTAAGTACTGGCATATCCACCCATATGTCCCACATATCCCCTAGTATTAGCGTCGTGATGTTGATGGGTGTGACGCGCGTAAACGCGTCGGTTTGTAAATTAAAGCGAATCCCCAATAAACCCCCGATAAAATAGCTCTTTTAATTCTCCCTAATCCCCGGATAAAGCACTACCGGTGTGCACATTGCCGTCAGTCCCCGTCAATCTCCCGTCAACGCCATCAGAGCCGGCGGGGACGTCTCGGCAGAAACGGCGCGCCATCACTTCGCGTTGATTCACATCAATCCGCGCCCCGCAGCGACCGCGAGCCCTCTAGCGGCGTCAAAAAGACTTGTAAATCCACAAGAAAAAGGGGGGGCACCCTGGGGGTGCCACAAAGTCGTGTATTGGAAAACACGTAATGTACAGTGAATACAGGATACAATATAATCAGTATGAGTGTCCATAGCTACTCGCCGTCCTCCGTGAT
Organism: Mycena vitilis; assembly: GCA_029203975.1. Classification (NCBI taxonomy): domain Eukaryota; kingdom Fungi; phylum Basidiomycota; class Agaricomycetes; order Agaricales; family Mycenaceae; genus Mycena; species Mycena vitilis. The sequence continues at coordinate 32,175 of JARGYF010000087.1, read as the reverse complement.
ACGGATGAAGCCCTCACACTGCTAAAGGTGGTGCAGATCTGTCTAATCAAAGTTCAGGATGTAACTTGATTTTACTTGCACCAAAGTACCTGGAAATACAGTCACTTAGAATATTTTTTCGTGACAAATGTCCAAGTCTATTGTAAAATGCCGGTGAACAATTTCGAAGTTTTGGCTCTATAGGATGCCTTGAGATTCATGATAGAATGTACTTGCAAGTCCAATCTGGTGCCAGAACCGCTGTGTGAGGCTATATAAATCAGCGGCTGCAACTTTACGAGTGGCTGTGCGATGGTAAAGTTGCAGCCGTGCACATGTGGCTGTGTTATGGCGGACCGAACACCATCTAATCAAAGATAACAAGTGTAAATGTCAAGTCACTCAAGTGCCGCGGCGTGTCACCCTTCGAGAGCATGTCCAACCTCTGCGTGTCATCCCTACCACGCTCCACACCAAGGAGCTCCCTGCTGCTCACGGCGCGTACACAGCAAAGATGGAAGACGAAACGCGGGGCAATAAGAAAGCGGCAAAGCCTCGCCGAGCTCTTGCGTATTGGGTTCCAGCTGATTTCCTGGGATGGATTGTGCGTCTCCATTCCGTTTTGCTTGTCGCGGGTGCTGACTCCCTTCTTATTATGTGTTCATTGAGTTCCCTGCCGGCTCCCACATCCTCCTACCGTCGGCCATCATCGCGCACTCGAACGTCCCCGTGCAGGCTGGAGATAGGCGTGCCTCGTTCACGCAGTACACCGCGGGCGGTATTATACGCTACGTCGGCAATGGGTTTCGGACTGAGAAGGAGCTGGCTGAGGAGGATGCTGAGGAGTATGAACACCGTTGTGATTTGAAGAATACACGCTGGGAAATGGGCCTAGGTAGACGAGCTGCTTGAATCTATCTAGTTATTTTGAATCCATTCTGTGTCAATAAGTTCTTTTATGAAGCGGTGAATACTGTCGTGAACTCACTGTGTTTCTGCAATGAGTTCGCGATCGATGGGCTCAATGCGACTTTAGAATGGCTGCCTCAAGATTTCTCAAAATATTTGGGTATGGTCTAGCACAGTTAAATAGAATACGGTAATATTTTCAGACCTATCGGTATCAAACTGAACGCGGGGGACACTGTATACATCAATTTATCGCGAACACCCCACCAGTCATGGCACTTTTGTGACGATCCACATGTGATGTAGCACTCTTTCCTTCCTTCCACCATCTTTCCACCTCACGATTCTGGGCACATGCCCCCAAAACAACACACAAACGATGCTGAGATAAAAACTCAACGCCGTCAAGAGGCTCTCAAGCGTTATCGAGCAACGTACGCCTACATAAGCAAAGTATTAATGCCTTCCGCTTGCTCATCAATCCAGCCACCAAGATTCTCTCCGCACCTCCGCTCGGGAGCGCATGGCACGGTGGGTGCTTTGATTGTCCATACAATGCCGTCCACTCAATGAATACCCAGACACCGTTCTCAGTCATTGGACTCGGCCACACAGGAGGAGCGTCGAGCAAAGAAGCTCAAGGCAGCTGCAGATTATCGCGCCCGGTGCATCTCCTTTTCTTTATATCTTCCCTTTCTAATTGCATCACTACAGAAACCGTGACAAAATTCGTAGGGATGATCAGGAGCGTCGCCATCGGTATGTACACAAAATGTCCGTCAGAGATGCAATGCTCATTTTGAAAGGAATTTTATCACGGAAAAAGGGCTTGAGGCATACGAAGCCCGAGAACTGCGACGCGACATGAGCAAGACCCAAGCCGCTCATGAGGGTCGTCCACCTCCGCGCCGTCCAGTATCGGAAATTGTGTCTAACAAAGCAAAGCGACGGCGTCTCGAGGTCAGCCAATGGAGGACCCCAGCTCGGTAGACTACGCGCAGAGCGTCGCCGCCACTCGCCGTCTCGAGACTCAGCGGCGCCATGCAATGGAGATACGCGATAAGATCCTGCTCGCCGTGCACGATCTTGAGCTTCAGCTGGGGACTGAGCGATGGACGCCGGGGTCGGAGGAGTGGTCGGAGGCTGCCGTGATGGTCGCAAATTGCCGGTATCAGCGCGCGCTCGATAACCTGCAGTTGCTGGTCATCGCACGTCTCTTTGAGCTGACGAAATGCAACATGTCAGGGACAGGTATGTTCCCCTTAAAGCTTTATTGACAAAAGCTGATTGACGCTCCGCAGGATACAAGATGCGCAAGCATTTCGCTAAAGCACTTCAAGCCCGCTCACGCACCATCAAGACCGCCATTGAGCAGTACAATACTGCTGCGGGTGCTCTTGAGGAGCCACGGGAGCCACTTAGTTGGGAGGAGGTGGTGGAGTACACCTTCCTCTCTGACTTTGACCTCCTCCGCCTCTCCCGCCACGACATCCGCTCCGAAGGCTGGGCACAGCCAGGGGGGCGCGAAGCCATGGACCAATACTTCAAACTCTTGCGCGCCGACGAAGAAATTGAACGCCTCAATATTGAGATCCGCCGCCTCATCACCTACATGCGCGACGAGGAAGTGTTCCTCCTTCGTCAAGAAACATGTGTCCTCGCTACCCATGGCCCAGCCCTCGCCCACCAGGTTGCTCTATACCGGATGCAGCAGGGCCGCTTCAACGATGGCCATCGGCACCGCCTCCTTGCGCTCTCCAAGGTCCCCGGATTCTCTGGCTCCATCATCCCTGGTGTCGCCGTGAACAAGGAGCGGCTGGTGGACTTCTCCCCTCCCCAGTTGCAGCCAATCCAGGCCCCCGCGGACTTCGATGAGACAGCGCTGGGCGACGAGGACGAGGACGATTCAGACGCGGAGGCAGGCACCCTCAACGCCACCTTCACCGTCCTCCGTATCACGGAGGACGGCGAGTAGCTATGGACACTCATACTGATTATATTGTATCCTGTATTCACTGTACATTACGTGTTTTCCAATACACGACTTTGTGGCACCCCCAGGGTGCCCCCCCTTTTTCTTGTGGATTTACAAGTCTTTTTGACGCCGCTAGAGGGCTCGCGGTCGCTGCGGGGCGCGGATTGATGTGAATCAACGCGAAGTGATGGCGCGCCGTTTCTGCCGAGACGTCCCCGCCGGCTCTGATGGCGTTGACGGGAGATTGACGGGGACTGACGGCAATGCGCACACCGGTAGTGCTTTATCCGGGGATTAGGGAGAATTAAAAGAGCTATTTTATCGGGGGTTTATTGGGGATTCGCTTTAATTTACAAACCGACGCGTTTACGCGTGTCACACCCATCAACATCACGACGCTAATACTAGGGGATATGTGGGACATATGGGTGGGCATATCCTAGCACGAACTTGAAGTTTTAACGCGTTGTGTAAGTAAAGCTCGGTAACATATATGTAGTAACGGGACGAGGCAACTATAAGCCAGATCGATAGGTCCGCACATTTTCTCTCTTCTCAAGTAGGGCCACTGTGGTGTACCGCGCAAGGGGGACCAAAGGGGGACGCGAACATGGGAGAGAGCAGGCCGAAACACTCTGCTGCTCCGGATTTAGAGACGGACCAACGGCCCTCGTAGAGGAGGATGTGATCTGCACGAGGCGCCATCCTCGAGGATGGCGCTCCGAGTTTGAGAGCGAGCCGGAAAAAGCTGTACCACGGGGGGATGTGGAACAAGGGATGTTTGGAAAAAGGCCGTGCCGCACCGATGGAGGAGGCGAAGGAAGCAAAGGATTGATCGAGGTCGTCGACGGAGGTCAGAAACAAGCGAAATCGCTGGGCAGAACTGCAATGCTGGGGTGGAGAATGAAGCCAGCACGGAGGGAGGCAGGAAGATAATGGTATGCAGCGGCGGTCCTAAGCCCGCAGCCACATTGGACGAGGATTGAGGCCGCCATCCGTATTAGCTCGCAAGAGACAACAGGCCGAGCTGAAGAAGACCGCGCCCTCCTCGTGCATCGAGCGGCGCGTAAGCTTCCGCTGACCGGCAGAGGACCGGTTGCATGGCTCGCAAGCGCCTCGTCGTAGTAGAGAGCGGCAAACAAGTATGGTGCAAGGGCGTTCGAGGCTAGCGCCGCGGCGGGCGACGAGGCGTGGACTCTCACGCGGACTTCTGCGACGGGCGCCAAAACCGGAAGAGGAGGAGCGGTCGTCAGAAGTGAAGGCTTGGGAAGTGGGATGCTGCGCGTCTGCATCTGCGCAAGTCGTCGCCACTGCACAGGGTCGGGAGTGACACCGTCCATTCGCTCCGAGGTCTCCCCGTACCCTGAACGACCCATGTCCATTGGAGGCGAGCGGGAGGCAGGGGAGGAAGGGATCCATCGAATTCATGATCCATGGCCCACAAAGCCGGTAAGCGCAAGATCACCCTGGTCCGGTCCCTACTGCCGCCTCCGTACGTCCCGCCATTCTCGCCAAACGACCGTGGAAAGTCAGCAAGGCGCCGTCCGTCGGCGGCCTTCCGCGCGCGCGCGCGCGCTAGGGAGGCTGGTCGGAGTAGCGCGGGATGCCTCCTCACTGGGCAGCTTGCATGAATGAAGCTTGCAAGGTTGTCTTGTAGATCCCCTTCCGCGTGCTTGACCTTGCTTTGGCAGTCGAAGATATCGACGATATTTGTGTGTCACCGAATCCGCCGATTACTCCCAACCATGGTGGACGAGGTCTGGCCCTGGAAATCAAAGTATGAGGGAAGGACAAGGCAGCGCAGGATGTTCCGTGCATACATGGAACCTCTGTCACGCGCAATAGGCTGCGCCGTTCTAGCGATGGCAGCGCATCCCGCAGAGCCTCCGCCCATCGATGGAACGATTCTGACCGCAACTTGATTTCGACCGTGGTCAGGGAGTGTAGCTGGGCCACGGTCGATTCGACGGAAGCATCGAGGCCAGTGGTGGTCGTAACTCCGATATCCCCTTCGAGGGTGAGATATTCCAGGCGAGAATCATGCGGACAGGCTTCGAAGAAAAGCCGCAGCAGGCGTATAACCAGGCTGGAGGAGAGATGAATGGAGCGCAGATTCACACCGAAAAGCCCTTCGCCCATGACTCCTGGGATTCGGATCAGTCGACTGACAGTCCCTGTCGAGAGAAAAGACTCTTACCATTCACCTGCAGGCTGAGATGCTCTAGACCACCCATAGCTCGTACCACCTCCTCCCTCCATAGTGTTGAGCTCGTGCTCAACGTGAGAGAGCTGAGCCGAGTCAGATCAATCCGTGGATTAACCACGAAACGAGAGAAGGTTTCGCTCTGAAGTTCGGCAATGAGGAGGGAGCGAAGCTGCGGGCGCCACAGTTGAGACTCTGACCATGCCTCACGCAGATCCCCTCGTTGAGTGAAATAAAGCCGGGATAACGAGAGTTCCTTCAGTGATGTCGTCTCGCTGAACAACGATAGCAGCTCGCGAGGAGACTCGATCACGATCCCGCGAAGGTGGACCGCTTCAAGCGTCGGGGACGAAAACACGTTCTTCAACGCAGATTTGAGCTTCCGTCCCATCTTGGGCCAGTTCATACTGAATTCTCCCCATCCGTTCCAGTCCACAGGCACATTTTCCGTGAGGGATATTCGCCTCAGATCGAGGAGTGGCAAAACGAGCGATAGCGTCCGACCCTCCATGACCCAGGTGACGCGACGCTTCTGGAGGAACTCTCCGTCTTCATCGAACTCCGAGGACGTCTCGGAGCCCACCAACACGATACACAGTTCCTCCACAAGAGCTGCAATATGCGGAGACGAGTTGATAAGTCGGTAGAACCTTTGGCATGGGTTACAAGAGGAGCGAGGCGGTAAAATCTCGATCTTCCTGAATATATGACGCCTGGCCGAGGAAACGAATGCGCGTGCCGCAAGGGAGCACGACTTCAGATCCGCGATATCGTTCTCGTCCTCGTAGATGTTGTCCACAATGATATCCAGGAGCTCCTGCGGAAGACGGGGCATATCTCTAAGAGATTCCGAGCTATTGGATGAAGAAATCCAAGAATTGGAGAGCCCGTAGAACAAGGCCGATAACCTCCAGGCGAGACAAGCACAATATTTGGGCACCGCTTTACTGTTTCGACAGTCCCACTTACCGCCAGTGTACCACTCGTACGACCAGCTTGCATAAAGTTGTACAGGGAAACTTTGCTCAGGAATGTCAACAACCTTTCATCAAAAAATCCCCAGCCACTAAATCGTCAAAAAATGAAAAAAAAAACGGCGTCTCCCCACTGCAAGAATCAAGCTCTATCAAGTTCCCTTCAATTAGGGTCAAATCATGCGAAGAAGCACATATCTTGGCTCCAATACCCGACGCTCCACGTCCCAACTTCTCCCGTATCGCTGAAGAACCAGTTTTGCAAGAGCTTTGATTAGTCTGTCAGTATACGGCCAAATTTCTTCTCATACGACATGAAGTCGACAACCCAGAGAGCAAGACTGAACAAGAACCGCGAACATAGATCCTTGTGTGTCTGCCTTGCTTGGGATTGTCGCTCGCCTCAACAGCGTGCTTTGGTCGCATCTAAAAAAATTGGCGCTTGGACAGCAAAGCGCGCGTCAAATTCTCCTTGTCACAGAAGGACAATACAAATGCCATGCGTCCGCTCGAGGTCGTATTCTAATGCAGCAAAGCAATCGAGAGCTGGGCGACTGTCGAATTCCCCGCCATCCAATGGATCGATGCCCGAAAATCCCGCAAGTAGCGGAGAACTTCAGTGGCCACTGGAAACCTAAACGGGCGATCGAATCCACCGTTACTGTTTTCCCATTGTCCTCCATCATTGCCATGTCACAGCTTCCAAGCACGGTCACGAGCTGGTTCAGGCTTCTCGTCTACCAACACCTTCCATCTCTCTTGAGCATTTCATTTGCTCTCCTACTCCTCTCAGGAAAACCACGAACCTCCTGAAGACCCTCCCACTCTTCTCCAATAACATCTTGACATCCGCTTCGTCGTTGCATTGGGTGCCACCCACTTCAGTATCATCCTAAATCCACACGGCTCTGTCACCCACCCACCGCATCCGACTACGAACTTGACACTAACCAAAGAACAACCGTGTTGTTTCTGTGAGTCTTCTACTGCTCGAATTTTCTGTGCCACTGACTCGTCGCTGCTCTGGACAGAAACACCATGACCGAAGCCAAGGTATCCCAGATTTTCGCGCACATGAACGTCAAGGCCCCTGCACGCGTCCTCGCCAGAGAAGCGTGCCTCGACAACACCTCCACGCGCGCAACGACGCGTTTCCGCACTGCGACCACCATGCCACCCAGAGAGCAGATGTTGGCTGCCCTCTGTAGCGTTGTCGGCCTCCATCTCGCCTTCGATAGTCCCACAGTGGCACACGACCCTCCCATCGCGTCTCGCCATCTCCCCCTCGCGGCACAGCTCATGACCCCGCAGGCGCGCGACGCGCTCATCGCGCTGCGGGAGAAGGCGTTGGACTGCCCGAACTTGGCTTCGGACAACACCCTCGCTGTCCTGAACGCGTCCCCCGTCCCCATCCCAGTCGAGGTGCAAAGCACGCGTACGGCAGCGTTGCAGGAACATCTCAGCTCGCAAGGGTTGGTCGGGATTTTGCGCCGCACCCAGCCGCACTCGGACGTGTTGCTGGCGATTCTTAATGCCAAGAATCCGGGAGCGGTTGAGGAGGACCTCGAGACCGATGGACGTGCTCGCCGCGATCGTGCGCGGCACACGCAGAGTACTCCCGCACTCGGACGCCTTGCTGGCCATCTTGAATGCCAGGGATTCGGCAGCGATTGACGAGGACGTCGAGACTGGTGATGCATATGAGGACGACGGCGCCTCCCTTTTTTGCGAAGCGGACGCGGAGCTGGCGAACCCCGACAATTGGCACGAGTCATTTGATTCCTCCAACGAATCCGACGCCGATGAGATGCCAGCGGACGTCTTTCCCTCAGCGTCGATGCGCTGGCAATCTTGGAACCCCCGCACCGACGCGTTTCGCCTTGCGCGTTTGGACGCGATTCACAGACGGGTGGCCGAGGAGCACACGTGGGAGCTCGAGAGCCGCGCGCGCGGTGAGGAGGTCAGGCGGCGCAGACCGCGTTTTGACCCGTTCGCGATGACACCCGACACCCCCAACGACGCCTCCCCGTCGCCGCGCATATACCCCTCGGTCAGCTCGCGCCGCTCGCTGTCGCCGCCTGCCCTCACCCGCGCATCATCTCCGACCTCCGATGCTTCAACGCTCTCCGAATTCGATGACATTGAGGACATGAAGGCTCGCGGAGAGTTTGCACGCCCTTTCGACGTTTTTGGAATATGGTAATTTCTTGTACGATGGACGACGCAGTTGCTTTCTTGCTTGGAAGTAAATGTACGGGTAGTGTAACACCATTCTCCAATTCTGCTTTTTGCGATTGACGAGTGTGGCGTACGTCCGTCATGAACGCGTTTGAATTAAGAGAATCGAGGCCGCCAATATGTCTACAAATAGGCACCAAACAGGTCTACCTCTTCTTTAGCAAAAGCTGTCCGACTCCTTTGCCCGGTAGGAGCCAAGTACGTTCGGTATCTGGAGCGCAAAAACTGGGAGATTGATAAGCCGGACCGCAGCGCTCAGTCATGCTCTTGCCTTTACAGGAAATCCAAAATTGAAGCTGAACGAAGCTGAACTCCCTGGTGGTGCGCCACCGCTCCCCGGCATGCACGTCGCTTTCATGGCTCTGCTCCGGTTCTCTCTGATCTCTGTGTCTTCTTGCGATCGCCCTATCTGCGGCATAGACTTTAATAAGTGCATGAGCATGCAGTCGGCCTCGGCGATGTGCCCTCATGATCAAGAATCCGCCCTTGTGCCAGAAAAGAACGGCGCGATGCCAGAAAAGCAGAGCTCTGCTGCGTTTCAAGGGGCAACTGTCGAATTCATGCGGGTGAATAATCCCTAGTAATGCTCCCTTTGCGCGTAGTCCGTCCGGATGCTACCTACCCAGTAGCTCGCGAGTCCGTCCTACAGACTCCAACATGTCGCTTGACACCCGCTCACTGCACGCCCTCCTCTACCAAACACCCTCTCGCATGCAAGCGCGCCCACACTCCCATTAACACACTCGCCCCACCCGGGCCCGTCAAAAACGACGCGTCGCAGCGCGGGCAATATCGCGTGCAGAAGCAGCTGCGCGTTCCGGTGGACGCACACGCGGACGTCATGTCTTCTACCGGCGCCGGACGCCGTCGCCTCAGGCCAAGCTGCAGCAGGTCTCCGCGCTCCATTGTGGCTCCATATTCCTGCCGTTGTCTTCTCTCCAATCGGGGGTCAACGCCGACGCAGGAAGCGGGAGGTATAGCCGGACACGCGGGCGTCTCGCGACGTCCAACTCCGTACCCAGGGCCACGGGCAGGGGCAGGGTCGGGTTGCTCGCGTGGTACCGCAGCTCGGAGAGAGCGGGAAAGCAGCGCAGGATCATAGGAAAGGAAACGTGCTCCGATGGGTCAGGGACGAGCGGGAGTACGCGAACCGGTGGGAGGACAGGGCCATTCCGGTCAAGGCTCGCAAGGGAGACGGCGAGGTGGGTGAGCTGCGGGAGTGCCGTGGACAAAGATTTTGTGCAGACTGGGTTGCCGAACAAGTATCAAGCTGAGGGACCGGACAGACGGGAGGGGCGGAAACGCAGCGAGAAGGTCGAGTCTTCGAGCTACGAATTTGGGTGTCTTGACCTTGCGGGCGAGGGGGATGCCTTCGAGGTTGAGAGCGGTAGCGAGAACGGCGGGGAGGGGGGCCGCAGCCGATGAGGTTTCGGCCCAGTAGAGTTTGAGCGATGGCAGAATCGGCGGGGAGATATTTGGGGCTGCGCAAAAGCGCTCGTTGTCGGGACATCTACGTTCACGCAGCGCTGCAGAACCCAGACATTGTGGTCGAAGTGTGTCGACGACAGGCGGACGGAACGCACGGTGCGCGGGTTCCGGTGCCTTTGGAGTATTGTGAAGGGATGGCCAACGCTCATTATACGCACCCAGATAGTCCTGCGCCAGATCATTCCAGAGCTTGCAAACGCCGATTAGCGAGCGGGTGGCCTGCATGAGGACTTGAGAGTAGTTCCAAGAAGAAAACAAGGATACGTACACAAACCCCTTGCAGCGGGGGCTCATTTAGTGGGTCCTCCGATGCGACATCGACCTTCAAGATACCCGATACCACAAAGCGGTGGATGTTGGTCCAGAGTTCCGGTGGGAGAGTCTGCTCTGGCGTGAGAGCTGGCACTGGCGGAAGGGATGGCGTAGAAGCGGAAATAAATGGTGCAAGCGGGGGTGAGGGAATCGACGAGAGAAGCGCGGAGACGATATTGCCCATCTGGAGGTACGCGTCGTGCTCAAGGTCGTGGTCGAGGAAGGGAGATGGTGTGACGAGTGACCCCAAACGCGCACGTGCATGCGATTCATTCGACTGCGAGCGAATGTACAGTGGGATGCGGCCGGGTTCTAGACGGGGTGAGCCCGGGACCTGCATTATGAAATCGTATGGGAGGATTGCTCCAAGGCCTCCCACAATACTTAGCAATATAGTTGCCGAAGGAAGTCCGGGCTCTTGAAGTAGACTGCGGTAACCACCCGGCCGCCGAGCAGGGATGGGCTGTACGGAAGCTGCTCCAAGGCAGTATTCGGTTCCGGGCAACCTGATCTCCTTGGATGCGCTGTCCTCCCCCTTCAACGCAGCGACATCGGTGACTGGCTTCAGGCGCGATCCTCGTCCTCTGCGTGCTTTCCTGCTTAGGCGTCTAGCTCCACGCAGACTGGTCTCGTCGGCGGGATATCGAATGAGCTCGTGAGGGAGAAGGTAGGAGGATGCGGCGACGGCGCTGACGAGGATGCTATGGTGGAAGACGGGCCGGTAGTCTAGCCAGATGGTGGTCCCTTTTGTCGATACGAATCTTCGTCGCCCTTGGACTCTTTTGGTGGGAGCTCGAGCACTTTGCGCCGCGTGCATGGGGAGAGAAGAGTCTGTGACGGTGGGAAAGATGAGAGTGCTGTTGTAGAAGATGGTGCGACCGCTTTCTTTATGCGTCGCGGATACTTTCGAGGGGTGTATCTGCGTCGTACAGGAAGATCCGCCTATGTCGAGCACGTCGTTTTCGAGGGTCAGCGGCCAAGCGAGGCAGAAAGCCATTCCACGATTGTCCGAGTGCTAATGAAATCTAAGGCGATGTCCACTGGCGACAATCGAGCGAATTGGTTTTTTATCGCATACAAGTCAGAAGACTCTATCTCAAAGAGTCAGAATTTTTCGATGGGCGATGCCATTTACTATGCACACCTTCGCGGTCGTCACAATTCGGCAGGTGCTACGGCCCAACGGCCACAGTCGTTGACGCACTGCATCTGCGGGTTTTAACTTTTTACGAACGGTGAACAACACCGGCTGGTGAATTGTTGGTAAATATTCATCCGCAGCTCTGCTGGAAATCATCGAGGCCCATTCTTCCGGTATTTGCGATAGCCTCTTGTACAGACTTTCGACCCGTAATCTCGCTCTGGTATTGCGAGTGCTGCACACCTAGGGAGCCTCCACTTTGATCACGTGGAGGACCTCTTAGGTACCTTTCTCTGTATGAGCTAAAGGTACCTAAAAGGTACCCCTCCGCGGCGCCCTCAATTATGTCACCGTCCCACGTGCAATATGGCGGCTGCTTCCATTGGCCTCCGTACCGCTAATTTTATCTCTTGGCGTCGGAGTCCTTTATAAACTTGTCAATGCAGCGGCCTCCTACTACTACAATTGCACTTAGCACGGGCAGTGGGATCCTGGGAACTATTCATCACTAAATATAAACTACAAGAAATATGGCTTACACTGCATGATAAACACAGGGCAAGCAGTAGATCCCAAATAACGGTGTACCGAAAGAAATAGAGGCCACCTTTTTGCCACCGCTGCGCCGCACATCACAGTACTCGGACGATTTGAAGCCGTGCTCATTTGCAGATACCATATGTGGCACGCATAGCGACTGCGATGGTACAGGCTAGCGTCTCAGAACCTACATCGGTGGCCACCGAAGCCTCCCGTAAATCAGGGTCATCCAGAGAAATCCGCCGGGATAATGCCGGTTTTATGTTGTACGGAAGCGATTGGGAAGCTGCGCTGATGGCGGGAGTAGCTTGGGGATCCTGAAGTGGAAATGCAACTTCTCAATAGCGGAAGCAGTCGGGCGAAAAAGCAACAAAAAAATCAACCGTGGGAACGCACGGTCTGCTGGTTAAATGTGCCGCAAATAACACCCGGGAATCATGGTGAGCAATGGTCAGAGGTAAGTATGTTCCAACAATTGTGGAGGCCACCCCCGGGCAACTGAGTTGCCGGCCCAAACATTGGCGAAGCAGTCATTCAACAGGCAGATCTATCAGAGAATTTGATTGAGTCTGAGTGTACCGGTGAACAAAGCCCCAAAACATGTGCTTGCATGCTTTTTGGAAGATAGAAAGAAGGCCACCCTCGATACGGAGAAAGCAGAGGGTGCCGTTTGGACCGAGGCCACCCAGGATCGGGGCCGGGTTGAATTCTTGGTGAGTGTATGCACGTCTTTGGTTAATCCCGGGGAGACATGAAGCGGGAGACGGAGAGACAAGAGCCCAACGGGGATTCGCGCTCACTGCCACTTCCTTAACTTCTCCCCGTAGGCCTCCAGGCCTCCGCCACCGCGCCTCTTTCGGTTGGTTGCGTAACATTGATCAACCAATCGGATCAAGAATAAACATGGGTGGAATTCATGTTTTTTGTCTCTCTCCAGCAACTCAGATTCAGCTATACTTTCAAAGGCACAAATTGTCTGTTGGCATTGCCCGAGACCCCTTGAATTATCGCCGGATTTTTTTCGGAGCCCTGAACACTGAAATTTAGGTGCGCACAGTCTGACCCGGAATGCGCGGATAGTTTCGTTCCAACTTCGACACGAACTCCCTCTCACTTCATGTCCCGTGGCATGGACCACTTAGCTCCTCGCTTGTGAGGCCGATATTATGCACAAATTACTTGGCTATCTTCTGGCAGGGTTCAATCTGTGTTCTGGGACGCTTTCCCTATCTGCGGCGCTGCAAGGAGGCCACCTCACGTTTGATTCAGGTGATGGATACATGCTTTTCCCGTACAAATTTCGGCGAGTCCGGCGTCTGCAGAATTCTCTACTGTTCTTTGAGCTTCATTTTCGTCCTCAAGAACGGCTGAACCTGCAAGTTCATTCTGTCGGCCTTTGTGGCGGCCTCCAGATATGTCGCAACATCGCTCAGTGAAGTATTCTGATGCTTTCAAGAAGATAAGAATTTCAATCCCCATGCTTCAACATATCTTTCGTCAGCTCTTCTGGCCCAGTGCTCAAGCCGTTGTCTGGTGGCCTGCCGCCTCCGACCAGGTGACATATACCGCGGGTTGACCATATTAATCTCACAGCCACAGTATACATGAAGCTACGAACGTCTATGGTTCGAACAGCAAGAGCACTCCATTCCCAAGTAATCTATGGACCCGACGAAGACTAGTCTCCGCCATCTGGGAGGGCTCCGAATTTCTATTGCGGTGGGAGGGCACCGAAATTCGGTTGCGCCTGCTCCAGCATTGACTGTTGGGTACGGGCAGGAGGGAAAAAGAATATCTTATGTGCTCCCAGGCTGACACATTGTATGCGATACGCAAATCAAACCACGATCCGTCTATCCACCGTTCAGCCAGCTATCCCATTGAATCACAATGGCATCCGCTTAGCAGCATTCCGGGCCGTTCGGACTCAACCCCGTGCGCGTAGCGCGCGTAGAAGCTACTTACACACGGATGTTTCCGGTAAATTAAACCACCCATTTTAAGGCCTGGGGAAGGAAAAAAATGGGCGAGACGGTGGCCACTGGTCTATTTTTCATACGGGTGGTACACGCCATTATCCTGGCGTGCACTCGTTTTTCCCAGCATTTTTTGATCCTTCCTCATTTTTATTGCAAGGTACTACGAGCTACATCGACTAAATGCCCTGTTTGGCATCGCAAGGGAGGCCTCCGTAACAAATCCACACCCGCCGCACAGTGCCGGGCGTGCGGCACGCACGCCGCCGGCGGCTCCGTGGCTGCCGCCGGAAGTGACATAATCGAGACCTCCGATGGAGGGGTACCTCTTAGGTACCTTCAGCTCATACAGAGAAAGGTACCTAAGAGGTCCTCCACGTGACCAAAGTGGAGGCTCCTTAGGTGGTGCTGCAAGGCTACCAACTCGGCGGAGGGCCAAATAGCGGAATCCTAAGTCGGGCGGGTTATTGGCAACGCAAAGAGGGAGGCGGTATATATCCAGAGTGGATTGCTGCAGAACCAAAGACCTGGTTGGCTATCCTTCCCGTCGGAGGTCAGGCGTGTCACGACGTGACTCCGGTTCTAACCCTAACCAGGACCTGAACATCGACGGCCTCGAGGCGGCCTCGACGACAATGGTTTTCCCAATGCTACCGCTTGAACTGCACGAAGAAATTATCGACTATCTGCACGGCGATGTCCCGACGTTGAAATCTTGCTCACTCGTCTGCCAGGCTTGGAGACCGAGTACCAGGACCCGTCTTTTCTACAGATTCAACGCTTGGCATGATGCTTTTGCAGACGATGCTTCTCTCCCGGGCCATTGTGGGAAGTACTTCCGGGAGGTTCCTCATCTCGCAAAATATATCCGTGAAATCGATATCCAGGACGGACCGGGCGGCTTACTGACCCTTGTTGAAGAGGGACTGGTGGAGGCACGGGCCCTCTGCGCCATTTTGGACCGTGTACACACTCTCCGGAGGCTGGCTATCTCCACATCTCCCGGAAACTGGGTGACTATGCGGCCCTGGAAGTTAGTCTCGCCGCAATTCAGGCTTTCGCTCTCAGCAGTTCTGCGTAGATCGTCCTCCACTCTCACTCACATCTTGCTGGATGGCTTCTGCATGTCTGTTTCAGACATTGAGCCGTTCAGTGGATTGAGATGCCTTGAATACGTCGGACTAGAACGCATGGGAATCCAATCCGATGAAACCGGCTCTCTTCCTGTAACAGTGATTTCCGATGACCAGCCCGGATCTCTCCGCACACTGAGTCTACATCTCAATTTTCCCAGCCTCGGGATTCGCCCTTTTATCACTGCCCTGTTGACGAATCTGCACGCCGTCAACGTTTCCCACATCACCAACCTCCGTCTTGGTGGCGTCGTCAACACGCCGGTGCTCTTGGCCCTTTCTCCAAAGTGGCTGTTGAATGTGACCCACCTCGGCCTGGAATTAACCAACCTCAACCCTAGTTTGTGCCGTTCACCGTCGTCTATGTACTGTCTGACGCAAACATTTCTGCAGCACATCCTAGCAGCCCGTTTTCAGATGCCTGTATTGCCGCAGTTCCGGCTTTCAGTGCTATGCAGGCGCTCGACCTCTCCTTGAACTTGTACCCTTCAGTTGTCCCGCACGACCTCAGTGCCCTGGAAATTTTCCTAGCGCGGCTGCTCCCTCCAAACCGCCTTGCCAGCATCATTACCACCGTCACAGCGCGCGGACCCCCAAATTACATTGAAGCTCTGCGCCAGCATTACAATTACTGTCTTGCGCGCGCTGATGTGGTCAAAATTCGATGGAAAGATGGAAAACTTGAAGAATTGGAGCCCGCATTTCCCGGACTATTCGCCGATGGAAGGATGGAAGTGGGAAATTTCAGCCGACGCAGATGGTCAGTATTTGTCCATACGAAATTGACTTAGCTTACTCACGGAGCGTTAGGATTGCTTGGTGATGGCACATTCCAGGAATTGCTGCGACGAACCTGGTTGCGTATTTTACGATGCAATATTCATTCTGCGGTAAACGAGGCACAAAGCATCTGGCCGAACAATTTACAAGCCATTAGAAATTTGTGCGCCCTCTTTCTCAAGCCTTTCGCGCTCCCTTTCTTTCATCTCCGCCTGAGTCCGAACCCTCCTCGGCACAATCCACTCCCTTTCGCCCTCGATCTTCCAGCCCTTCAAGCCGGTCGGAAAGCCCAGCTCCCGGAGCGTTTTCTGCTCCACCAGACTATAATTCTCGCCCGCATTGCGGTCGAATTGGAAGGGCGCTTTGAGCGACACCGGCGGGTTTGTGATCACTCGGAGAGTTCGCATCACGTTCTTCGATGCTGAATGGACCATGAGGGGATGTAGCAGGTATACATCGCCGATTTCCCCCGCCATCTCGTGAAAGCTCGCGTCGGACGCCAACTCTCGGCTCTGTACGATGGAGCCGAAGAACGCGAGCCTATCGGGGCCAGTGCCAGGCTCGGGGGTGCCGCGAACATGCATCCAGGGAGTTACCCCGTTCGGATTTTCGTACTACTCGCCAGCTTCATGAGAACAAGATCAATGGGGAAGGGAAGACCATATCACACCAGATGTCTCGCGACGATACCGATACCATCGGTGCAAATCGCCGTGCCGCCGCCGCCTGGGCCGATATCGCTGAAGATCGGGATGACGAGAAGGGCCTGCTCTGGGCTGTCGAGAAAGTGCAAGAAGAAATCTCCGTCGACATGCCACCCTTCCAGCTCCCTGAAGCCGACCGCGCCCTGCCCCTCCTTCCCGAGATTCACGATAAAGCTATCCTTCCACACCTTGGTCTCGTCGGATATGCGATCCTCGCCGCCGATGAGCTCGCAGATCGCGCTCCACGCTTTGGGCGCGAATTCCGAGATGAGGACAGAGGTGTGCGAGGGCATGTTCGTCCGCTCGGTGTGCCAGGTCGTCTTGTCATCTGGAGACATCCCGAGGCGTGTCCACAGCTTTGAAGTGAAGACCGCCGATGCCTCGCGAGAAAAGCATTGAGGGAGATGAACGAAACCGTGCTCTAGGAAATGGGCTTTCTGCGCCTCGCTGAGGGTGGGTGAGGTATCAGAGGAAGACATGCCCTGGGGTCACGAGAGTGGGAGCTCCGCTTCTTGCTCGCGGAACGCCGAAGTATTCTCGTTCTAACTCTGTTATATTTGGACAATAGATAACTTGCCGTTCCGGCAATCCGTCACGTTTGCGCGGAAACACGATGTCGACAACCAAACTCAACCAAAAGGCTTTGGGCCAATTTCCTTCTCGCCGCTCGGATAGATACCTGTTACTAGGCTAACTTACAAGCTTTTCATGCCGCCGTAGTAGCTTTCGGGGGCAGGGCAACCCGAAATGTGAGCGTCTCTCGATTTCATTTCCGACTTCTTTCCCTAGTACTTAATTGTAGCCTGCTGGGGATACCGCCCTGCTATCCTACCGGACAGATCTGTAATCGTGCTCGATTCGCAGAGCGAGCAAGTGGTTGGAATTACATAATACCTGACAGGGCGCGGCGGGAATTGTAAGTGTTGTGTTTTCTGACTTTGACGTCGTTGAAAGTATATTCGGTCTTTTCTTCTTCAGTTCCACGTCATAGGAAACGTGCAATGGACAAGGGTCGCTACTGGTATGCTACGACACTGTGGTAATCTCCCTGGCAGCGGGCATGGTCTTCAATCTCCTCTATGGTCCTCAATCTCCTCTATGGTCTTCAATCTCCTCTCGAGTGCATCATTTTTTTCCTCCCATTGGCGTACCATCTCCCAGTCTAATCGGCCAGCGTCCTCTGGAACCGGGTGCTCAGGGGAAGTCTGTATTGCGATGTCTTTCAAGAGCTGGGCGATATCTTCCAGGACTTCCTTCCACTGGCAAGAAATGTCCGCATCTGCTAGTTGGCCGTTTCCTCTCAATGTGTCTCCTACAACTGTTGCAGCTTGAACAAGGACGTCCCGTAAAGGGACACAAAAAGCCGTTCTGAAATCGGCCGTGGTGGCAAAACTTGTACTGTAGCTCGAGCTCGTGAGTGTAGCGCCGCGGGTAAACAAATGAGTTTGCGATACCACCACGCTAGCACAGCGCAACCAAGGCAGGAATGTTGGTATATTTGCCAAGGTACCTATTTTGAAGTCGCGCCAGATGTTGCAGAGCGTCTGGTATGATAGGCCCAATGCCCGTTCACGGTCCTTCCTGAATATATATCCTGTCCGGCACGTTTCCTTGAGGACGGAGTTGTATGATGTGACGACTGTATCGAGGGCTTTTTGATGAATTCGGAAGAAAATTCTGATCCAAGAGCACAATTCCGCGTGGACGTGAGGCTTCCAGTAATGCATCTGCACGAGCTTGGAACCCATATAAATACAGGATTCAGTGAAATCGAGTGCATTAATATCGAGAGCGATGCGCATGAGGTCCATCCAAGCGGAGGCTCCTTGGATGACCGGTTGCAGGCGTTCGTCCTGAAACCACCCGAATTGATCGTCCTGTACTAGGAGAAACCCAGCGCTTTTAGACACCTGGCCCGGAAGTGCCAGCGCTCGAAGCAAGATGTGTATGTGTCTCCTTTGCGCTGAAGCACCATAATAAAGCAGGGCAGCTAGAAGGGTAGCAACGCCGGTGATGGTTGCATCGTCCCAGTTGTCGACCTTCCCAGCAGTAGCATCAATACAGTCCAGTGCCTCGTATACCCAACCGACATCTAGAGAGGTAAAAGTCCGCCCCGGCAGATCATGAACCATTCTTGTCGATGGAAACAGCCCTGCTGCCAGCACGGCATCAATCCATCCTTTCCGACGAGGTAGGGAGGCACAGAACTCGTAAATCACGAAGCGATAAACAACGGCGTCCGGCAACTTGGACTCCGAACGTAGAATGATTTGAACCGTTGTGTTTATCACGTATGTGGCAGTCTCCAGTGATATCAGACTGCCTCGGATAGTTGTCGCTAATGCGTCGAATAGATATTCCGACAATGCTCTCGTGAACGAGCTGAGGGTATCAATCAGTTCGATCGGTTTAGCCATTTAGATTGCGCCGCACCTTTTATCTAGCCGTATAGTTCCGCCGTTGCTCGGTGGCGAAAGGAATGCCAAAACACAGAACAGATAGTCTGCGAAGCCGGCTTCATCTAAGTTTGGGATTACAGGGGTAAAACTCCCTAGGAAATTGTCTAGTTGTAGAACATTGTTAGGGTGAAGTCGCGATGAAATGACATTCAAGGCCCATTTGATGCCTATGAGATCATCATCCGCGGGGGACAAAACAAACCCTGAATCCCCGAGACGACCCGCTACACGGGTAAGAACATCCTCCAACCTTTCATCACCACCTCGATGTACTTGTGGCTGAGATACAAAGGTCCCGTAATTGCGACGACCAAGATCCCCAGAGAGGATTTGGACACATCGCAATGCGCGGAAGGCCCGACCCAGATTAATGGCATCGGTGGACATCCCGTCCCGGAGGGAGTCCAAACCGAAAATCTGGGATTCATGGTCGTAGATGCTATACTCGAAGCAAGACAAGAATGCGTCACGCTACTTGTAGAGTTGGGACCTGACATTCATGCCACCGGGCCACTGGAGGTTTATGACCATCTCTGCGGCGGCAGCTACCGTATGGGGATCAGTTGATGTCTCCAATACCCAGGATACCGCGGGAACTTCTGGTGATGGTGTCGGAAAAGGCCCCTCAAAGAGGGAAGCTAGGGTACGATGCGTGGCCATCTCTTCGGCATCATGATTGGCGAAGAAGGGTAGGACATTACAAGCCCCGAAGAGGGGTCGACTTCCAGTGTAGGCACGTTGAATGAGTGCCCAAAAATATGCCGTGACTCGGGCGACAAATATTTTTGACTTCTTCCCAAGCGTCCTCGGGAGAAGTCGGGCCACGAGAGGAGCAAGTGGGGTTTGGAAAGGAGAGTCGGGGGAGGCGACGGCAGATATGAGGAGGGCGGTGTACAAAAAAAAGCCGCTGGCCGTGAAGGAAAGAACGACAAGTGCAAGGGACAAATGGACATTCCAGAGATAAGTTGAGAGCGCTGCCAAGAAGAGGAACAAGCCAATCTGCAAAAGCAAGGGAAATAGCTGCATTACCGTGTCGAAGTCCCACTTGCGGAGCCCATCGAATTTTCGCTGGCGCTCAAGACCGCGCGCTTCGATGGTCCCTCGCTCCCCTGCCGCCATGTAGAACATTAACCACTGTTTTCCGAGGACGGCTAGCAGCGCGGCCAATAATGTCGAACCAAGGCTAACATAGAGGAGATTCTGGGCAACCAGAATGACAAGTGCTGTGCCGTGAGGCTGGATATCTGGCTGAATTTGAATTATGAATGCGGAATCTACAGCCGAAAAAAAACCGGCCTGAAGAAAATGTCAGATTGAAAGCGAAGGAATGCAGGGAAGGTACCGACAAAAATTAGCGCCGTGTCCAGGTCTGTGCTATATTTCTGCTGGAGCTCCTTATCGTGTTCATCTGCAAGAGTCTTGTATGCAGTCCAGAACGCAGTCTTCTTGTCGGTCGCGGGAGGCTTTGGCTTGAGCGCTTCGAGTGCTTGTCGAAACCTTTAGGTTGTTAGTCAATACTCTGGCAACATATTTGTACGCCCACTTGTCCGATTGTTCTTCCTGCTTATCCATTAGCTCGGAAAAGCATCTTTCGAGGGTCTTGATGAGTCTCGGTTTCATGTTAGCCTCAGTAGCTTTGAAACAGATAGAGAGGTCCCAGATGTACCGGTCATTGGGGCTGATCGTTTCCTTATCTGCCTGCTGCTCGGAGCCCATCGTACATGTGGGATGGAAGGGAGGACAAAGAGCCGCAGTTGCGCTGAGGCGGCGCCGGCGATCAAATGTCATGTCCGTATATGGCGACTTTTGCAATGTGATGCGAGCGTGACCCCGTCACTCTTCCTCAGTTCACGTCCCGATCCTCGAAGTCGAAGCGCCTTTCTCGCTTCTTCGCCTGCCTCTCTCTCCATCCCGTTGATGTACACAAACTGATGGGATAAGCAGGATAAGCTCGTGAATGGTTCAAAACGACGGTCTGTTGGGCACCCCCGTCGTCAATTGATATCTGAGCGGCACGCCGCGCCTGGCAGTTCTTTCAAAGTCTTGTGGTGCTTGAGGCCTGTATGGATCCCAGAATCTCGCCTCGCCCTCAGACCAACGGCACCCGAAATCGACCCAAGACGGTGGGAGGAGGTGATAGCCATAGGTGATGTCGAACGCACCAGTGAGCATGCGCCTTTCTTTCTGCTCCGGGTGTCCGCACCCTCTCATCCGGACATTGGTGTTCATGCTTGGACACAGCCCTGCGGCGCCCGTTTCTGCTTTGGTCGCACATCGTTATTTTTCTTTGCGCCCGCAGTGGTCTTTCTTCTGTTACTTTCAGCCTTTCCCTCGGCGCATTCCTTTTGTGGCTGAGCAGCGGCTTGTTGCGCGCTGCGTATGATGCGTCTTGTTCTTGTAACTTGTTCCTTGTCCGCCGCTTGGTCGTGGTTTCATGGCGAATTCTTGCACGACGTGCACAGCGGCTGCGCGATGCTCTGCCGGCCGTCGTTTTCGGAAGTCAAGTGGTGTTCCCCGTCACCGTTGCGACGCGCATCTCGTATCCAGACTGCCTCAGTGGGAGCGGCCTTATCACAGTCACTCAAGTTTTTGTTATATAAAAAAATCTCACGGATGAGAAAGCGCGCCTGATTCTGTCCTCTGGTGCTCTTGAGACTCGCTACTTACTTACCGTTCCCCTTTTTGTAGAGTCCTTATGCCTTTATCCGAAGTCGCAGGCCAGCGTCTGCCATTTCGGAATTCGCCGGCCAGACAGTTGTCCGGAAACCCGCGATGCTACATACCAGGCGGCCGCATTCCACGTCTGGAACCCTTCCTCGCGCGAATATGGTTCTCTGTGCCTTCTCGGAATCGTGTTCCGCGCAACGCACTACAATTAAAAGCGGACAATAGAGCCCACAATAACCGCTGATGTGGCTGTGTTGTGGCTGTGCAAGTCCATTGTTCTCCGCTTGGAGGCGACAATTGCGACCTTGTTCTTGCGAACAATGGCTTCGCTGGGCACTTATAAACGGGATGCCTGGCCGGACTTCCTCCCTCTAAACTTTGTTCTCTCGCTCATCCTGCTCTTTTCACGACCTCGAAATTCCCCCGACATAACGACTTAGACTTTGACTTTGAACGACTTTACACGATGAGCTGTGAGTACTCGTTTTGTTTTGGGGTGGAAAAAATTAAACAGACATCACCATTCAGTATCCTCATATATTCGGCGCCAGTCGCGCGTTATCCGCAGAAGCACCGTTGTTTCCGGTGCTGGGCTCACCAGCATCCTTGAAGAGCCGGAATCTAGCACGGAAAAGAAATCGAAGAAGAATAGCACGAAAGCGAAACGACGTCTCGGTGTTTCGGACTTGTCCATTCCCCAGACGTCGCCGCTCTTCACTGCCGTGCAAGGTCTGGATGACGCCGAATGGCGGCTCAGATTACCCTTGGATGACCCGAAGGAGGACGCGACGTTCGATTTCCCCCGTCCGCCTCTCCCCATTTTCGAGCCGATCTCGGACGAGAGCGAGTCCAGCGGATCCGAGAGCGGCGAGGGAAGCAGTTCTGGGTCTGAGAGCCCGATGTCTAGCCTGCCGACGACGCCGACGCCTTCTCCGACGGCGGAGAGCTACGACGCCGCAGAGCTGCAGGGACAGTGTGTTATCCGCTGCAAGAGCATCAAGCCGCTCACGATCACCAAACGCTCTGTGTCGCCTATCCCGCCAGTGCCGTCTTCCTCTGCTCTGCCGTCGTGCTCTGTATCGCCGCCTTCACCGCAAGCTGCCGACGAGGATGCGTGGCAAGATGATGATGAATATTACACCGCCCACGCAAGCAACTTCATCACCCTTACGGCGCCACTTCCGCCCTCCTTCCCCATCTCTGCCGCGTCGCCCACTGTTTCTACTGCGCGCGCATCTCGCCGCGAGTCTGCGATCATTCCGACATCTTCGACAGCAGCGCCGATCCGCCCATCCGGTCAACTTGACCCAGCGTACACTCCCCAGCGCGGCTCAGTGCGTCTCAGCCGTCCTATCAGCATCCCCTCGCGGGCCCCACCGCCCCCGCCAATCATCACCTCCGGATGCCATGTACGCTCCGGCTCTGCTCCTGTACAAACGCCTGCTTTGCCAGAGCGCCCTTCGCGCCCTCCGCCTCGGACACCAGTCCCGATGGATGCCGTGAGCACGCCGTGGAGCGGAGACTACACTGCGTACGCGCCGCTTTTCACTCCTTCTCGTGAGTTTCTTGCCTTCGCTTTTTCGATCACCGACTGATTTGTCCATGATGCAGCCTCCGCCAGCTCGAGCTCCTCCAGCTCGCGTCTCGCAGCGCTCTTGTCCCCTCCCCCGCAGCATTTCCCCGCGGAGACGCAGGGTGTGCCGTGTGACGTGGACGAGGACGACGACGACTGGGAAGAGTGCGTGTACGAGTACGACGAGGTCCCGCTCTCGCCGCTCATCGCATCCGCGCCCTCGCCGGAATCCGACGAGCTGTCTCCCGAGCTCGAGGCGACGGAACCGGCGGTCGAGGAAAGCGAGAAGTGGACCTTCCCGCCCTCCCCGCTGCCTGTCCCGGGACCGTACACGGGCTGGCACCCCCGCCCGCGCGCGTCGCAGCTCCGACTCGCCGTCGAGCCGCTTCTCAGCGCCGCGAACTCGCCCTCGTCCGCCTCGCCCCAGCAAGACCGCATCCCCCCGCGCACCCCCGCCCTCCGCTCGCAGTGGTCCTCCTCCACGCTCTCCTCCATCCACTCCGCCCACGCGCACGCGCGTTCCCCCGCCTCGCCCAAGACCTTCTCCTTCGCGCGGCGCTACTTCCCCAAAGCCAAGTCGCCGTCGTCCACTTCCAAATCGCCCCGCGCGTACCCGAAGCCGATGGGCAGCGCGACGATCCTGAGCCCGAAGAAGCGCGGTAAGGGCGGCAACGGGAAGCGCCTCACGGTCGACGACGTGCTCATCATCGGGCCTCCGCCTGTCCCCACGACGCCGTTCTGCGCTCTGTCGCCTGCGACGCCCGCGACGCCGTACTCCGCCTCCGCGCAGTGGGCTGCGTACCCCGCCTCGCCAGCGCCTGTGCCCGTGCCCTGTCTTGCCAACGCTGGCGCATCACTAACTCGCAGCCCCGCGCTATACGCCGCGTACTCCACGCAGCGCAGCCCGCGCCGCCGCGCGTCGACGAGCTCCGACTGGTCGTACTCCTCCGCCTCCGCATCGGGATCCGACTCGGGGCATAGCGACGCGAGCACGGGGAGCGCGGGGCTGAAACGGAAGCCGATCCCGGTCGAGATGTTTTTGCGCAAATGATCACGTCGTTTATTTCTTCACGCTTTTCACGCTCTCTTGTTTGTACTCTTGCTGCTCTCCTTATTACGCATTCTTGCTATCCTTACCACGCATGCTCTCTTTACCACGCACTCTACTCTTGCTCTCTTTTGTCTGTACCCTACACGTTCACTACACATCTAATGTACACGTACTCCACGCACTCCTTGTAGCTATTAGTCGAATTCAATTTTTTTTTCAGTCGAATTGCGTGTGCTCCGACGCGGGAAGTCTCGACACGCCTTGCGAAAATGGGCATTGGAATTCCTACGCCTTACGCACTACAGATGGGATGTACATATGTACACGCACTGCTTGTAGCTACTGGTCGAATTTATACACTCCGACCTCTCTATTTTTAGAGTCATTCCTTGCTTCATGACCAGGTCGTGCAAATGCGGGCCATCGAGCGCGTCGAAGCGATGTCTCGTACGCAATCTAAATGCGCGGAAGTGAGGGTGAGCCTCGCGGCGCACGGACAAGACGTGGACGTGGGCGGGGACTCGGAGAGTCAAGCGTTTTTCAGCGCGGGGAGGAATCTGGGGTTCTCGGGAGAAGGAGTATAGACGGGGAGGCATCGAGGAACATGAGGACCAGCGACTCCACGTTTGCGGTGGATGGATGACCGAGGCATTTTAGTACCGAGCGTTCAGGTAGGTCGGTGTCCATGCGCAGGCTGCGCAAACGAGGCGCGCTTCGATCGAGGAAGTCGGGGAGATCGTCGGCGCGGATGGCCACAACGAGGTCCCTTAGTGCCGGAAGAGTCAGGCCAGCCAACAGAATGCCATCGTGTTCTCCGGGCGCAGGGTAAAGACAAGAGATATGTCTTGCACTGTCTCATTGCTGTCTTAGTCTAAGAGCGAGGTGGCGGCGAGATCAAGCAGAACCCTCGTCATCTGAGACATAGGCGCAACTGCGGCTAGCGCACGAAGTGGGCGTATGTCTGATGTTGTGAGGGCCGTTGCGAGTTCCTGGCAAATTCTTGAGTGGCCATGCAGATTCTTCGAACGAAAACTTCGATGAGAAAGGCTAGGGCACAAAGCGTGAAAGTATGTGCGAGCAAGATTTGGGATACTGGCAGGCTGTGGAAAGAAGGCAAGGTCGGAAGACAACGCATCAAACGCATCAGTTGACGATGGCAACCGGGTCCTTCCGATCCAACTGCGTCTTCTGAATTTTTTCCGACAATTCCGACAACGAAGTGAATGAGTACGTCGAAGACTAAGACTGAAGTGGCGAGCTCTGTGTCCAACATGAACAAAATTTGCGGAGAATATCTACCATTCTGCTCAAGTCTAAGTTCTGGTACAACAAACGAGAGGTACTAGAGTACTGGGATCAAATGTTGATCGATGTCCATGGACAATGGACAATGGACATTCGTAGCGATTTATCTATAGATGAAGTGCTGTAGTAATATCGCTATAGCTGTCTGTCTACAGCTGCTACGCTGAAGCACTCCAGCCACAGCAGTGTTGCTACTCCTATTTCGTGATCACAACATTGCTGAATATCTTTTGCTGAGACCAAGTAGCTGTAACTCAAGTGCTGCAACCTTTTGCTGTGCCCTTGCCCCAAGGTCATGGTGTGTGTGTTTTCGGTTTCCTTTCTTTTTCTCTCATTTTTTCTGCTCGTCAACGACTCAATGTTTTCAATCCAGCGTTTCTCGCGCACACCGCCGCTGACTGTGCGCCCCGCAAAGATCTCGACCTGCTTGAACACAGGTTGTACCACCCATTCGCACCCAACCTTGAAATCACATGTGATGTGCCATGCGAGGCGGATGCCCACACGGTGGCAATTTTGATCGCTGTCGCTGTCGCTTCCCCGCCACCTGCGCTCGCTCAGCGGCGTCAAGATGCGCGAAAGGCGGGCATCGAGATGCTCAGGCTGCGAGTGTTGTCGAATCCGCCGCAATCCGGATCTCTGATCGAGAGTATTGTCAACAAGAATATCCCGGAAAGGACCTCGACAGCAGCCTTCGCTTTACGACCGTCGACGATGCAGATCCCGACACGGCCAACAATAATGAGTGCAAAGTGTCCAGGCTTGGTGTGCAACGATACCGCTACAAACAATTTGTTGCACCAAAATGGTTCTAGACATTCATGTACGCGTTTCTCGTCGGAGCTCTTCCGCTATAGCAGAAATGTTGCACCCGAACAGCTGTATTGGAGTGGCTCAAGGTTTTCATGTATAGCCATTCAGTTGTGACGATTTTGCTGCAGTCGAAACAGCGCAGGTACATTTTTCAGCTGCAGATAGGTGGGTCAAGAGGAGAAAGACAGCTCGTCGGCCGGCGATAAGCGAAAGAAAAGTGTTTGAGGTTGGTTTGAGGGGACCCAGGAGCTCATTTGAACGAGAACACTGTGGACGTTTAGCTGCAGCCATTGTGATGCACAGAAAGGGGTGGAGTGATGGAGTCCGGCGTTGTCCATTGTCCGCCATCATTCCCATAGTTTCAATGTATTCCGGAGACGAGAGCAACAAACGCCGTGATTGAACTTGGCTCGCTCATCTTCAGACAGGACATGGGTATACGCATCGCTGCCAACAACTAAGTATTATAAGCGAATCCCCCACAAAAGGTAAACGAACTAGCTAAGTAGATAGTCTTCAGCTCAATATGTAACTGCCGGATAGTCCGTGTATCCCAATGTTGGGTCCACATTTGCCTCGCCAAGCAAGTGTGGCACCGCCCACGAATTATTAATGCTCTTGCCATACCGTATCCGTTTCGCGAGATCAGGATGTGTTAACCAAGCCATCCCAAAGAAAACCCCGTCAACCCTGCCCGTCTTTACCAATTCCACTGCCTCCTCGGGCGTGACACCACCTACGAGGAAGGTTTTCGCATTGTGGATAAACTTGCCGTACATCGCTATGACATCGTGGGGAGTGCCGCGTTTCTTTCCTGATGACCGAGGTTCACTTTTCGGCATAGTCAGTTGAGGGAAAGCGCCATACCGTCAATAATAGGGGCGAGATCTCTTGAATATCGGTAGAAATTTATGTATGACAACTTGAGCTTGTCAGCTTCAGAGACGAAGTAACTGTACGTGTCGATAGTTTCTTGCAGAGGCATCCCCATGTCGTTGTGCCCTCCCTCTGGTTGGAAAATGAATGCCGGTCGTCATTGAAGGCAGACAGCGAACCTGGGCTAATCTTTAACGAAACATTTGAACCGAAAACCTCAACCAGCGCCTTGAGAACTTCAAGCCCGAACCGGGCACGGTTTTCGCTGCTTCCACCCCATATGTCTGTCCGGACGTTAGACGTACAGTCCAGAAACTGGTTGACAAGAAACCCGCTGGCCCCATGCACTGCGGAAGCGTTAGCACGGAGGCAGCTCGGAAAGGAACCTTAACGTGCGCTCGACTCCATCGAAGCCGGCTAGTTTCGCGTTCTCTGCGGCTTGCTTAAATTCCGCGACAATAGTAGATGGATCAGGAATTTCTGTAGGCTACATGTTACGCCAAGGTGAGCTGCATCCAAATACAAGGAAGCGTGGAGGCAAACCGTGTCGAATCCCAAGGACCCGGGAAGGAAGTGAAAGCAGCCTTTCCCTACGCGACGAGCAGCGATAGCCGAAGGTGCGACGGGCTAAGAGGAATAAGGGTCCGGTAGAGGGAACGGTCGAGTAATCAAACTCACAGTAAATGGCGACTCCGCAACCGAGGCGGTTAGACGTCCCACTGAATCCGAGTCAATTTGAAGTGCATGAACGATGCAGGTGCTCACCATGCCATAGCTGTACAGCAAAGCATAAATCCATGAGAGGAATCACGACGCTGCCAAACGAACCTGGCAATATATCTTGCTCCCGGCGAGATGGACGACGTTCGTTATTTTTCTCCATCCCGCGACCTGTTCTGCGTTCCAGATACCCGGACTTCTGTCATACGGCGCCCTAGGGAGGATGGTCGGGCAGAGTTTCTCAAAGGGATGGCGTATCGCACAAACCCTTGAGGTGAGATGAGCGTTGCTTCGGTGACAATGACCCCTGCACCGCCCAGCGCTCGTTGAAGGTAGTATTTTTTCATAACATTGCTCGGCACTCTCGTTTGTTCGGCGCGATTTCTGCTCATCGCGCTCATCCCTATGGCATGTAAACACGCATAGGTACATCCGGGACATCATCTGCGCACCGATTCGGTTCGACATCGTGATATCGCCAACGGCCAGAGGTGTGAATAGGGCAGACATGGGTGATCGTCGAGTCGAAGTGGCCCGCCCACTGGCATCTATATGGTAAACTCAGCTGCGACTCACAGGGGACAGGGAACTGACCGTTTTCCTATGAAGGATCAAAGCAGGTCGGTCAAAAGTGCCGTTTAGCCGTGTCGTGTAAACGTCTTCTTGAAAGCATCTCCGTTTAGCCGTTGACGCTCGTTGACGATGATCCGTGTCCCGATCATAATGGATCATTATTACCCGATCGATACCCCGCAGTCTCGGCCGCGGACGAATTGTTGGCGACTCGGGCTCGGAGGACCGAACTCGGAATATTATTGTCGATGTTTTTCGTTGGAAAGTAAGTAAATGGTACGAGGTACGAGCTAGTACTGATAGAGTGTCTGTCTAGAGAGACTAAGTAAATGGTCAACAGGAATCTATGGTGTACTACGATAAGCTGGAGATTGGCTGGAGACCACTGCCGGTTACGGTAGCAAATTCAGTGTCCGTCCTAAGCCCTAAGCCCTTAACTTGTTAAGGCCTTAAGCAGCCCTTAATTAAGGGCTTAGGATTTTTCCGGATCGCGGTTAAGGCCTTATGAAGGCCTTAACGTGTTACGTGGCCTGGGGGTTTCCTCGCATCCCTTGTTAGTCCATGCCCAGCTGGTGACTCTGTGATACGGCTCCTCCGACACAACCTACACCGTAAGGGGGAAAGAGAAACTCACAGAATATTTGCGCGGTGGTGGAAATCTATGGTCTGAGCTCCTATTTATCTTGAGTTTAAATTTACTGCTAGCTGCTGCTCTGCTGGTCTTCAAATGTGTACTGTTGTGAACTCACTCGATGCTAGGGCACTGTCTTGTCTCTGACTTGTCAAGTAAGCCGAGTAAGATTGGACTCGGAGCCTTCAAGTTGACAAGTCCCTGCAGTGAGGCGATGTTACTGTTATATTTCCCGGTGCTGTATTGGTGCTCCAAATTGTGAGTATAATGTCTTCTGTCCATTCCCGAGAGTGCACATGCATTGATAGTGTAGTGAGCCAGGCTGAGAGCTGCGCTTGGCAATCAAGCTCTTGACAAATGGATATTGCATTCTTGAGGTATACAGCCAGAAATATTAGTGGCACCTACAATCAATCTAGCTGCGTGCTCTATACACATACCAAGCTTTGGCATGTCCCAGGACGTGTGGTCGAACAGTTGGAGAAGGTTCGATTACCATATAGGGAAGTCAAGCCAAACCGGTGGTCCGAACAAGGTACATCACTCTTCTCATCAGTACGCGAAATTCACCTACCACTCTGACCCCTTCGGGGCGTCATACGAAAAATTGGAACGATACAGAGAAGCCATTTTCTCCACATCAGACCAAATTTTCGCGTGACCTGCCCATGTATTTCCGGCGCGTGCCAGTTGTGGTAGGCTTGGGCCATTGGCTCGCGAATTTTTGGTGAGTTTTTTCATCGTTTTTTGATCTTCTCAATCACTTTTGGCAAGGTTTTAGCACTTGCCAGACACCAAAGAGGAAACCATTTCCATGGGTCCCAAGATTCATGTATCGCTGGGTTCGTCGGACACGCAAAAATGTCCAATTTTTCGATTGACCCGTCGATTTTTCGCTTGACCCATTGATTTTTTGCTCGACTCGGCACTGCTTACGAAGTGCCGGAAGTCCAGGCTTCAATTATAAGTGGAGATTTGTGATTAGCATGGCCCCTGCACAAGGATGACACGCTTTTCCGGAGTGGTAGACCTACGGGTCTCAATATTTATGCACCTTTTTACAACGCGTTTCGGACAAGAGAGGCAGCGTGGGAAAATAATATTTAAGGCCTCTTGAGGTCTTATGGGTTGAGAAAACCTGAATTACTCTTATGGACGGACTTGGGACGGACACTGGTTAGGCCATCGACGTTCAAGATAGGGTTTGTTCCACAGTCACACCGTGACAGGCCGATGCCAACCCTCAAAGGCCTCAACCCTTGGTCCCTTGCCAACCGCGAGTCCGCGACGAGCTCGAACGTCCCTAGTGAGCGAGCGATGCACTCATGATTCAAGGCTTTAGATGACGTCTCCCGTTCGTCTCCCCAATAACCTATTCTCGCCAATAATCACTGGAGGTCCCGCGACTGAGGACCCCCCTCATCCGACTCTTCGTAGTCCGGCAACACTCGCAATCCCTGAAGAATACTAGGCCTAGATACCTTCCAAATCAGCTGTTCAAGATACTCACGGCTCCGAAAACAAGCTGCATGCTGTGAAAAGCGTCAACTGCCTACAGCGTGGGCCGGAGGACCAGCTGAAATACGACGGACGACAACCTATGTGCAGGTGCGCATGGTTCATAATCTTCGTTGACTATATCTGAATGTTTGAGATAGGCCCGTCCGACCGCTGGGAACCAGCTGGCGTAGGAAATTCCTGCACGAGAATATTCCCGCAGCCCCGCCGTTGCCTATGGGACATCGCTCGCATTGTGATTATCTGCGCGCTTTACCTCCATGACGACGCGCTGTCGCTGCGGCCTGTCCGTTGCGGTCCATTGCAGTTACCCAGACGCTTCACTGCGCTGAGCCCGCGGTCCACGCTAGCAGCACGGAGTCTCGAGTACATGTCTTTCAGCTCGTCCGCCATTTTCGGAGGATGGAACGGCCCCCAGACTAGGCCTGGCCGCGCCCTGCCGCCGCTGAGCCTCGTTCCTTTCTGACAAAATATCCGCTGCTCCCCGTCCTGTGCTCGTCTAGTGCATTCGCCATTCATAGTCTCCGCCGGCCGCCAGGGCTCGAGATGCGGGAGAAGCCATCTTCCTCGTATCTCCCCGTGCGCCGGATGCACCTTGCGTTTTCAGAATGGGATTTTCGTGTCGTGCCACGAGAAGAAGCCGTCGCTCGACCAAGGTAGCGGGACATTTTCGCAACATCACCCTCTTCGTCGCCCTCGCCCCCGCTGCAGGCTCCTGCGCACCTCCCCCGTGCGCTGCGGTACGAGTCAATTCGAGATTCCACAAGAAAATTTGGGCGACTCGTGCGTGGATGCCACTGGAGGTGGACCCCGAAGCAGGGATGCCATCTCATTCGGGTGGCACTCTTGCATGGAGCCCAGCGCTCCGCGAAAATTTGAGCCGCATGGCGAGCGTGAGTGGACCATGCAAGGACCATGCGTCCACCGATTTCGCTGTGGTCGAGGGGAGAGGAGATCGGGCTGCCTGCCGAGGAGATTGGGCTGCCTGAAACTATACACCACCTCGAACCCACCTCGAACCTGCTTCCGCACCTACCGTTCGCTGGACCACTGGGTGTGTCCCAGGTACCGCAGTCCACTTCGAGATTCCCTTCGGACGCGAAGCCTTGGATCATCGGCTGATGTACTTTGTCTCAAAACGCACGCGTCTCCAGTCCCGGGCTCCCGCTGTATTCAACAGAATTGAACGGAATTCAATGGAATACAGCCCACGAAACCCGACCGCCCCTCCATCCATCGGCGTAGAACAGCTCGCCACGCGTCAATGTGTATACTGGAAAGGGCGTGACATCAAACGCGTAAATCACATGCACGTGTTACTCGTCACGCCATCCGCTCTTTCTTCCCCACGGTAGCCAGATGGGCAATATCGCTTCGGCACTTCTCTCGCCGGTTTCCGCTCCCCCGCCGGTGCCATCTCTTTCCTCATCTCTCTCTGTTCAATCCGTCTCGCCGTTCACGCCAGCGCAATCCCTTGCGCAAGAGCTGACTCTCCCGCCGGAAGTCTGGATCAACATCCACCGTTTCGTGGTATCGGGTATCTTGCCGCTACCTCAAGTCCTTCCAACCGTCGAGGGCAGTGCCGCCGCACCGGAGGACCCGCTAAACGAGCTCGAGCTGCAACGGGTCTTGGATGT